>LR990860.1:15650195-16139836 GCA_905163395.2 Endotricha flammealis
GGTATATTTGACTTTGACCTTTTTTACCCGGCATTAGATTTTTCTATGAGCTACCCGCTTCTCGCTAACCGCTGTTAATCGAACTACTGCCTGCTAGCTTACAGTTTGTGCCTTTTGAGAATTACTCTAGATTGACGTGTCGCGATTTTCAATCAAAACTTTACAATGATATTCGATGTAAAATTGGCGGCTAAAAGTTATTTCACTTAAAAACTTTTTTCATTTTGTACTAAGTTAAATATCTTTTTACTAATGGCTGGGGGCGATTTTTTTTAATATTGAGCTGTCGAACCTCCGAAATTCAGATGTGCAGAAAGGAGATATCGATGTCCAAACGACCGACAGGTTTTCAGATTATTACGATGTATTTATTAATTTGTATGAATATTAAAATACAAGGATTTAATTTAGGAGTCATAAGAAAATTGAGAATAAATCTATGAATAAAAAATCTTACTAAAAAAAGTTACTGGAACATAAAACTTCCTTTTTTAAAGTCGGTTAAAAATGTCTTTCGTCAAGCTTCTAATGTCACTATCATTCTTTTTGCCAAAAAATAGTCCTTATTTCATTTTTTTTTTAAAGTAAAGATTCAAAAAACATCTGATTTATTACGTTACTTGATATTTCTGTTTACATTGACGATGCCTCAAAATAATTATTATCAAAATATATTACATAAAATACGTGAAGGGAACAAAACAGTGTTTTCGCACACCCGCAAAATTCAAACGGAAAACATCAAAGTGTTCTCTTTATAGTGATGCGGTGTTACACGTACAGGCATTTAAATTGACAACAATTGTATTTATATTTAGAGTGCAGTAGTAGAGCCTAGCTATGAACTGGTAAATAAATATATGTATTGCATATGCAAAGGAAAAAATTAACAGAGCTAACAAGTGAAAAAAAATATCGATATGAATGAAATAATGTGTTAGTACAAGATGACAAAGTAGGTAATAAAAATTTCTGAAAAAATATTTACTCCCAGCCGAACGACTAGTTTGTTACAGTGGAAATCAAATTATTTAGTAGGTAGGTACTAGGTATGCCCCTTATTGTGTTCTCAACACATGCGACGGTATATGCAGTAATAAGCACGAAACCATCAATCAATCATGTTGTGTTCACCAATAATTTGTTTGTTACATTTAGATTAGATTTGGAGTTATATATTATGTACACGAATGACTGTAAACGAACGCTGGCGAACCTAAATAAATAAATAAATAATGAAACTAGACGAAAAAAATAGTTTTTCAACTTCTTGTGGCTGAGATGATGAAACAAAAACAAAGTCTTTTTTTACTCGGGACAAGCCCTCCACACATTCCCACCGATGTGTCTCCTGTATAGCCAGGATCAACAACGGCGACATCAGATTGACAATAAGCGATGAAGATTATTGACGTCCCGGTGGAGAAACTACAGTTGTCTTGGAACTCACAACGAATTTAAACAGAAAGAAGATAGTCGGAGTAGGAAGTATTGAAAGGATCCTTTCAAACGAAGTCCTTGTGAAAATTAATGTAGAAGGAGAAACAAAATAAACAAATGGGTCATTATATTTGCCGCTGAATGTACCTTGATTCTTTGATGTCTGCCTCACAGTGAGAAGCAAAAAGCCTTTTAAGACAAAAATTCCCTTTGCAAAACTCATTTTAGTGCTAAGAATGACTTCTTTGACTGTTTCTCTGTGAATAATTATTGTTCAAATCTGTATAATAACAAGTAACTAACACATAAAATTATATACGATTTCTATGTAAACGACAATGTTATCGTGAAGTTAATTTTTCGTATTTTCTGGCTTAACTAAATAAATCATGGTGTAAAAATTGTTTGGTCTACCACATTATTTACAACTTAGTAGTACCTAGAAGAAGAGGTGATTCAAAACAAACCCAGGTGTAAAAAAAAATATTCTAGATTTTAGAGGATATTTATAAATACTATTTTAAACTATCACTATCTCTCTATCGGGTGGCTAACGCTTTTTTTTGCTCATAAAGATTTGTCGGCGTTCATATTAAAATCTTCGGGTCTACTATGAAAGTGTCCATCCGAAACAACGAAGCACGTAGTCCTGTCAAAAAAGACATGACAACGTTTTTTACATTTTACGACTTTGGCGACCTCCGTGGCGTAATGGTTGCCATGCCAGATCGCCACACAGGAGGACCCAGTTTCGAATCCTGGTCGGGTCATGATGAAAAACGAACTTTTTCTGATTGGCCTGGGTCTTGGATGTCTATCTATATTATCTAGGTGTTTGTTATAAAATTTAGTATCGTTGAGTTAGTTTCCCATAACACAAGTCTCGAACTTACTTTGGGGCTAGCTCAATCTGTGTGGTGTGTCCCTATTATATTTATTTATTTTTATTTAAGATACATAGTTTACCTGCCCGATCGATGCCGACCCGCAAAAAACAATTTGTACCGGAAACCTGTCTCTTTATGTAACCACCCTAATGTTTACTTACCTAAAGAAATTAGATTAGAAACTGAGCATTCAGTAAATCCAAAACAAGACCAACTTTGAAGGCCAGACATCGATGTTTCATACGAAAGCCTAATTGAATGCCAGTCCATTAGTTTAGCGCACGCGCAGAAAGTAATAAG
Source organism: Endotricha flammealis (assembly GCA_905163395.2). Classification (NCBI taxonomy): domain Eukaryota; kingdom Metazoa; phylum Arthropoda; class Insecta; order Lepidoptera; family Pyralidae; genus Endotricha; species Endotricha flammealis. The sequence goes on from LR990860.1 coordinate 15,652,823, forward strand.
TTTCTTTCTTAAATTGTAGAGTATATATTAGACCGTCTATCCAGCGTCTTATTTCATACTCATCATGGTACTTTATGAGACTACTAGCCGATGAAGTTTTATCCGTGAAATACCGTTCCCGGGCTAATACTTATCCGGAATAATAACCATCAATCAAATTCTTTATTTGCAAATATAGGTATTACAAGTGATTAGCAACAAATATTTTACCCTATCTTCCAGGTTATAAACTACCGATATACAAAATTTCAAGCAAATCTGTCCAACCGTTTTAGTATAGCAAACATCCTCTTAAACTGTCGTATTTATAATAATTATGGTTAGAATAATGTACTTTTTTTATTCTTTAATACTAAGAAGTTTAATGTTGATTAAAACGAGAAGCCTTTACTTTCAAAATGCGCTTCAGAACTGTTGAGAATGATGCGCATAAGCATCTTTACGGCTACAAGCGACTACGGCGTAGCACGACGTAACAGCCTCTACGAACTAATATTAAATGTGCGCTACATACTCGTAGCAGATTGTCAGTCTACCGCATTTTCTATTAGGTAGCGGTTTGATTGGTTATGCGGCAGGTAGGCAGAAGTCCCTAGTTTCTTTGAAGAAACTACGGAGACTGTTAATTTGTCACAGTAGTCAGTATACTGTACTGATTCTTTCCATACGTTACAGTATCGGAGGTAAAATCAACCGAGAGACGAATATTTTTATTAAAAAATAAAATTTTGATTGATATTCAATATCCTCTTTCTAAGTTCGGGATTTCATATTTATTTTTAACTTTCCATCTTACTTGTTGGGTACCTTAAGAAGTCACAACTAAAGTTTTCGTGTCATTACGTATCTGTAACTCAATCTGGGAGTTTTTGTTTCAGCCATTCCTCTGAGAAAGCCATAAAAAAGTTCTTAAACAACATTATAAACTTCTGTCTTATACCTTAGTAACAGGGGCGGACTGAGGTGTTCTGATAGAAGAGTATAAAAAAGTAATGAAAGCGCAATAGTTCTGTTTCAGGGATATATTTTAAGATATGACATTTACAGCCTATTAAAGTTTGAGAGGAACCCATTTTTGCCGATGTTTTGATACCTTTTTCACAAAAGTATGGCTCAGTCACTCCTTCATGGCTAACACCCCACCAAACCATCACTGAAGTCGGGTAATGCCCACGTTGCACTCTGTTGACCAATTGGGAAGCTTCCAACACCCCACCAAACCATCACTGAAGTCGGGTAATGCCCACGTTGCACTCTGTTGACTAATTGGGAAGCTTCCTTAGAGCTTTGAACATAAATACGGTCATTTTGTTTGTTAAAATGTTGCTCAATTGTAAAAAAAATCTCATCCGTAAACAAAATTTTTCTGTGACCTCCCTGTGCGTACCGCTTCAGTAGTTTTTTCGATTTTATTACCCTATTCTTTTAATTATCAGTTAAGAAATGACCAGTACGTCTCTTATAGGCTGCAAGTCCTAAGTCATTTTTTAAAATACGCGACATGATTCTAGGTGCTATCTTCACCTCCCAAGATAAAATCTTTTGCTTTGACTACCTTTTTCGTACAAACACTACGTGGACGGCCAGATCTTTTTCTGTCACAAACAGAGGAGCTCTCATTGTACCTATTAATAGCCCGGTACACAAACATTTTTCTAATACTAAGCGTATGGAGAGTTTTAAAAATTGCACTTGGCTCTATACCTACTTTGTGTAATGCAATCACAGCGATTCGGTTCTCTTTATCGCCCCACTCCATTTTAATATCGCAAAATAATGTACAATGTATTGGCGCCAAAATAATAAATGACAATGAAAAATCATATAAGAATGACAGATTTCAAATTCAAATGTAATATTTTGTTTATTTTTAGTTGTAACAGTATTTATGGCCAGACTAAGTATATTTATTTTTATAAAAATAGTTAGTTTAATTACTATAAAACAATCAAAATTGAACTTATTTACAACTTTTATGATTGTAAATAAATTTTATTTCTACATTTTCTCAAAAAGAATTAACCAGCTGAGTCCGGGCCTATTTCGTAGGTAGGATGATGTTGTAGATTTAATTTCTAAGTACAAAATAATGGAGTTCAAGGCAGTCATACAAATTGGATTGTTTCTTAGGATGAGCTTAACGTTCACTCGGTATCACCCAGGCTTCAATAAACTTTTCAATGTGTTTACAGCTTTAAGATGCATGACAGTCAATTTTATGATAAAATAAACATGCATATTATTTCTTTATTTATGCAAATAAAATGTTTTGTCCTGAATGACTGACCGACTGACTGATCAACATAAAGCTTATTAATAGGGGCTGTTACGAACTAGCTTTTTTAATACTTTTTATTTTTTTATACTTTTTTACTTTTGTTTCGTTTGATAGGTATATGTTTCATTGCGCCTTGGCTCTGTTCGCCTTTGGTTTTTCTCTGCAACGTATGTATTTTTCTATTTTATTATATTTTATCGCATTTTGAGCTCTGGTTTCCACTTCTCTCCCCTGGAAGTGGGGGATTAGAAGGAGACAAAAAGTAGCCTAACAAACAGACACACACACTTTCCCATTTATATTATTAGTATGAATAAACATGCATTTTGTTTCTTTATCTAAAATGGCTGATCAACACAAAGCTTATTAATAGGGACTATAAAATAAATATTTCTAAAATTGAAAATTCCGAATACTAACGTTTTTTTAATTCACAATGTTACATTGTTACTAACAAAATGGTCATGGTCATCTAAATATAGTTAACTAGATTTTCCCCGCGGCTTCGCTCGCGTTAATTTTATGACATAGATTCGTTGGACAACAAAACAGCCCATAGCACGACTTGTGGCACCATCTGTTGGCCGATACAGCGCCCTCTATAGTAGAAAAAATATTTTCTAACTGGAATGACATACTTTTACGGGATAAAAAGTAGCCTATATTGGGCTCTGTACCTCTGACAATATACAAATTTTCATAATGATCGGCTGATTAGATATGCCATGAAGGATATAGATAATTTAATTAAACCGCTGATCGTAGAGTAACTGCAGTGTCTATCAATGAATTTCGAAACTTCGAAGTTTCGGAAAAATTCTAACTACGAAATATTTCGTGGTAATTCGTTGTTATTTTAGTATAGTTGAAATACCTTCAACGAACTACAAGATATTGTATTATTTTAGTAGTTCGTTGAATTCTAAATATAAAAGATATTTCATGGTTAGTGTTTCGGAATTCGTTTCATGGTAGACCTGCTGATACTTGGAGAGTGTGTATGAAACGGTACTTTGTATGAAACCGGTCTTTACACTTGGCGAAATGGTGCCATAGGAATAAGCGAGAAGCACTTACAACTTCTCACTTCTTATGCACCATCTCTTTTGTTAGACTCTGAATTTTAGCCAAGTAAGACCGTTTGACGTAGGCATCCAATAAGATTTTCTGAAACTACATTAAAGGGGGATACACATGAAGTCTTATTAACACAAGAAAGGTTTAAGCAGGACAGCTTCACAACAAAATTTTACGTAAAGGTCGCAGACGTTCTTAAATCTTTTTTTTTATATGCTCATGACGACGCCGGCCCCAGATGAAATTTCAGTAATAAACTTTTGGAGTCAATAAAAGAAATGCGACAGACAACCGGAATTAGAGCTCTCTCTTTTAATGTTTTCAGCTGTTTTACGGTCTCGAAGGATACTGAACATACCGAAATTCTATACTTATTTAAATCTATACTAATTGTAAAATGTATAAGTAATTAATTGTATTGTAGAAAGTAAGAATAATATGTGCCCTCTAGATTGTAATCCTTGGAAATTGCAATGCCCTACAGGATTTATAATACTTATTGTCTGTTTTACTTAGTTACCTACTTACTCCAAATTACTATGATACAATAAAGTATTGAGAATTGAAATTTCTTATTTTTAGTCGGTCACTCTTGTCAGAGTGGCCGTGGTCGTGGCAGGTCCAAACGAATGGCAGCTCTCGCTATAAGTATATCTTCATTCGGTTCTATTGCAATTTGAAAGCGTCGTACACAATAAATTGAGTGTTTTGATGAGAGTCACTTTTCTTGTTGGAGAGCGTCCGCGAAACCTCTTGCCCTCCATTCTGCCTTGTAGTCGCACTATCGACTCCATACTAATATTATAAAGACGTAAATTTTGATTTTTTGTTTTAATTGAATAGGCTCCACTTAGTTTTAGTTCGATTCGTACACAAAATATTTAACATTTCTTTCAAAATGAAATATTTAGTATAATTTAGAAGAACTGTTAAATATATTTTGTGTTATGATTAATGGTAACAAAGTTTTTTTGATATAAATTTCTGTTTTTTTTTTGTGATGGAATTGTTATGTCGGAAGAACGGAAAGTGCGTGTGTATCAAATGTTTCAGGTATTACTTTCCTAATAAAATCGAAGTGAAATGAAATTTGGAATGTCAGGTTGAGGAGCGATTGCGGAAGGGGGACAACAGACACGAACACAGTGGGTGTCAGTTTAGTTCACGGACAGATTTTGAATAAAGCCTTCGAATGAAATCGTCTGACCCTTTCTGCCATTTTGTTGTTTACGTTATAGACAGTCATAGTTTTGCCGTTCTTTTTGTTTATCGAGTTCTGTCCTAAATACTTTTTATAATAAACTAGCTTTTCCCCGCGACTTCGCTCGCGTTAATTTTATGACATAGATCTCGTTTGACAACAAAACAACCCATAGCGCGACGTGTGGCGCCATTTGTTGGCCGATCCAGCGCCCTCTATAGTAGAAAAAACTTTCACGGGTTAAAAAGTAGCCTATGTTGGGCTCTGTACCCCTAACAATAAGTGTGCAAATTTTCATAATGACCGGCTGCTTAGTCAAGCCGTGAAGGAATAACAAACAAACAAACTCACTATCTCATTTATATACATAGAAAATACAAGACTCGAGAGCAAACTCAAAATTAAATGCCATCATGCCTCGGGTACCTAAAGGTAGGGTCGCCAGCCCACAACCAAACTGTCAAAACGAGCCATTTCGGTAACAAAAGCTGCTTTACGCAATATTGTTTGTGAGGGTGGTACTTCTCCTGTCGAGTTAGCCTATATCATGAACTAGCGAAACCCGCGCAACTTCTTTTGCATGTATCCCGATTTCTCGTGGAAATTTTGGAATGTATTATACTTAAAACATTTTGGGTTCCGAACGAGCGACTAGAGGAAAGACCGAGGAGGCGATGGCGGGACGATCTGAATGCCTTCTTAGACGGCTGGCCAGAAGTAGCTTTGGACCGTGACAAGTGGAGAAGGGGTGGCCTTTGCCCTGCAGTGCGACACAAGACCTACAGGAAAGGAAAAAAATAATACTTAAAAACTTTCCCCTTGAATCACTTAATCTATTTTTTAAAATCGTTGCGTAGTTTTAAAGATTTAAGCATACATAGAGACACACACACGCACAGACAGCAAAAGCGACTTCATATTATACTATGTAAAGATGCTCTTACTTAAATAATTCCTTATGAAATCACGTGGTCTAAGACTACGTTTCACATAAGCCTATAACCCACTATCACAATAACTAATAGTGATTCACAACTTCGCCCCAACAGCTGTTGTTATGCAAAGACACGAATATGATAACCTAAACGTGATGCATACTACTAACTTACTAATTCTGTTGTTACAACCCTATTTCCTTAACTCTAAGAACCAATTTCCAGTAATTTATAATGATAGTTAAAATTGTAAAATCTGCCTCGTAACATAACAGGTTTAACAATTTGAGTTACAACCTTAATGCATTGTTGTAAGTTACAAATTGGTATGACATTTGAAATTGGTTATGAAATATATTTTTACTTAATTCTGCGGTCTGATGCAAATCCTATTTCTACAGGTACATATTATTTTAACGTCATAATTGTATAGGTACTTATTAAAATGATATTAATTTAAGCTAGCCCTTGTAATAATTATCTGTAAGTCAGTTTAGCAAATACTGACTGTTGCCCGCCGTTCCGTTTATAAAAGTGACATTACAAGATATCTTTTATACGCGCAGATAACGCTCGTAAACGTACTGAAATAAAATCGTTTATTTTCAGAAATTAGCCCTTCACAGGCACTTTTTCTTGTCATTTACAACTTGTACATAATATAGAAAATAAACAATTGTTATAAACTACCACCATTTTGGAAACAAGCAAAATGGCCACCGGTAAAAGAAATGGCGAAAGAAAACCGGTTACGGCCTTTTTTTTAATTTAGCAATTTTTTTCTTCCACTCGTTAGTTACAATGTAAAAAACATTTATAACAAGAATATGCGGAATGTTATACACAATTGTGTGTTATGAACAAGTCTTAAATCTAAGATAAAAAAAAGATACTTTGAACGAGATTTGCACATAACCAGTTGCACATGTCCAGAAAAGGACATTTCGGAGTTGCAATCATTTTATCATGACATCTGACATACAAAGAGCGCGATATGGTACGAAACGCAACACCAACAAGGTAACTATTTAAGAGGGCGCACACAGGCGTTAGCTCAGTTTAGCGAAAACTGAACTTTTCGAAGCTCTTAATATCTATAAAAAACTTTTCTAACAGACTTATGAATTACACAAAATGTTAGACAATATTGTTGCCTAAATAGTTAGTAGAAAACATTTTGTCATGTAATGGAATATTTATGAATGCTATCGTGATAACCGAATAGTGTTTTCTCGATTTCACGTTCAGTGCCAACTTCGGATGTCAAAATATCCCCGTAATGCTGCCAATTGTAAGAAATAAATTATAAAATTTAACGGCAAATATACTTAAGCATATAGTTAGTAGAACATTTTTGTAATTTTTTGTTACATAAATAAGATATTAACATCCAAACTAAGTGAAATTACGAAGAAAGTCAAGTCGTTGTTATGTTTGTTTTCACCATTAAATCTTAGTTATTTTGTGTCAATATTATCATCATCTAAGAGATAAACGTATTCCCTAAAATCTAGGCGCCAAAATTTATGTAAACTGTTTACCATTATTTTTCTACCAATTTTTGAATATAGCCATAAAACCACTATAAAACCGCGCGCGTCTTTTGTTACGACTCACTCGAGCCGCCGGCTCTGCGGAGAGTGGTCACGTCGCTCCGGCGCAGGACCTGACCGCACGTAACCTTTGTGCCCATACGCAGTGCAAACCGTGTAGCGCGACCGACAATCTAGATACTTTGGTAAGTAAAATATGACTTTTTGTTGATAATGACGACGAACTATTTACTTTTTTAGTGACAACAACATAATATGTTTCAGAGTATGGGGAACAAAAAAAAGCAGTTTTTATCGAAAAAAAGAAAAAGACGAAATGTTGAAAATTTAAAAAAAGCAAGGCCTAAAAGGCTGGTGGTACCTATAATTAATATAATGGTTATAAATTATAATATATGACAAGTTCTACTAAGGAGGTCGATTATTGCGAAATCGTAAAAAAAAATGCTGTTTCATATGTTTCAGTCCGTATGATGAAGGAGGACACGAAGAGGAAGAAAAACAAGAGCCCGTACTTTTTCATCTTCTTCAAAATGAAAACCATCCTGGTGATGAAATTGAATCCCAATCCCAACCAAAGAATCATTTTTCTTTATAACCCATTTGTTCATCTTTTCGTCTTTTTGAGATTGTGGGTGAACCGCTAGTCTCACAAACTTGGCTATGAGGTCTAATAAAAGCTAGTTAAATCTACTACAAAGTATTTTCAGTGACGGTTCTTCGTAGGTTACGTGGTTTTTTCCAATATTTCGCGAAGTACGTAAAACTTGAAAATTTCAATGTTTGGTAAAATTAGGTCATATATGAAAAGCCACAGCTTGGCTCCTATGGTATCAATAGAGCTGCGATTGGTCTCACATTGTAGGTAATGTATGTAATTTAATACATATAGATGTAGAAAACATTGTGAAAAATGCATAGTTTTAGTCTTGGAGCAAAAATTTCTAAAATTTCGCAATTTTTTCAGAAACTGCTACCTGCTGATGGTTTTAATTATGGCTTTTTTCTGCAATGGAGTAACTTAGAGCAATTATTTTTCCTTTTTTGGATAGAAAACAATTGTAGATCTTACTCAAATTAAGTATTTACGAAATTAGCAAGGCCTTTTTAAATATTTTAATTGAATTTTTGTTGAAAATTTCACAAAATCAAAATTTGTTTTCTAAAATTTTTGCTTTTATTTCCGTATGGTTAAAAAATAACACGATTTTGTACTGTGCATTACAGACCAATATCATAACTCTCCAAATATGGCAAAAAAAAAATCGAATTACAAGGTTTTTTAAAATAAAATTTTGAATGAATGATTGAGGTAATTATTCAAAAATATTTTATATTTTAAAATTTCTTGAAAATGGTTCACTTTTGCATTACACTATTTGCGTCAATAATGTTGTAAATAATCTCCCCCATCACTCCATATGACATTCCGGTCTAATTTCTAATATACATTGAGTCTGTATACATTGAGTCTTTTGCCTATATTACCCATTATACCTTCATTTTGTTTATTTGAGATTGTAAGTAAACTATTAGATCTCACAGACTTCGTTTTGAGTTCAAATAAAAGCTAAATAAATGTACTACAGAATATTTAGTGACCTTTCTTCATAGGGCAAATAGTTTTGCAAATATTTTGCGAAATACGTAAGTAAAACCTAAAAATTGCAGTTTTCGAGATTAATGGGATTAATTATAGATGAGATTATTTATATGTACCTATATCTATTACGAGTACTTTATTGTTATACTTCTCCATAATCCATAGGTATTAATACACGAGTAAAGATACATTATTTGTATTTATTTCCAAACGAGACATGAAGAATGCCGAAAAAAATTTTTAATTACATAATAACAATACTTGTTGTTCTACATAGAAATAGGTCTGTAGCTAAAATCACATGAACTTCGAGTCTACTATTAAATAGTGAAGTCTTATCATAAAAGTATCAAAATCATTTGTCTTCGCCGGCGCACGCTCATGTTCGTGGCTCAGTAGTTTCGTAAAATAACACGCTTCGATTTTGAGTTGCGTTGATTTGGGTGCGCGCTCTTAAGTATATCATGACTATTAAAACCCGCGCAACTTCGTTTACGTGTATTTATTTATGCACAGCAGCGCCATCTATATCAGACTTCTGATGAAATCCTACGGGAATTGCGTACTTTTCGGGATAAAAAGTACCCTATGTGTTGATCCAAGGTATCAGCTAACAACATACCAAATATCATAAATATTGATCTAGCCATTTGAGCAGCGTGAAGAAGGTAACAAACATATACATGTCGGATAGCCTAGCGGTAATTCGATGTGCAATTCAACATCACAAGGGCGTAACGAGGGTAGTCGTGATATGAGAGAAACAACAGTTTTAGTTTTACTTAAAGAATGTTTATTAAATTTACTAGCACTTCGGAATGACCACTGATGGAAAAGAAATGCCGCAAGAAAAACCTCAGTCTAGGTCTCTTTTTCAATCGCTGTTACAACACACATTTTATTAGGTACAGTTTCTCAATATAAAATAGACACTAGGTAAAACGCGACAGTTCCGTGACTACGAGTCCAACTCTCGGTGGCGCCCGATAACGAAGTGTTCAGTCGAGCCCGCCTTCCGTATCACGACTCTGCCGGAGCGCGCCAAAAGCAACGTTTCCTCAACACGCCGCTAGATGGCGCACCCTCGTTTTGCCTAGTGTTCATGTCCATACTCATGACCGTATGCGACACGGCCATCCTGCGAGACACGCGTCCTCGCGTGTAACTGAAACAATCAATACTCACACAGTATCACAACGTTCGGTCACTCCTGACCACACATAGGACTTGCTCTCTAACTCAAATCCAAAGTTTCAATATCAAATCCAAGTTTCAATATCAAGTCTAATTTACTTCTATTCTAAGAACTTTCTCTCCAACTCAAATCCAAAGTTTCAATATAAAGTCCAATTTATTCTAAGTCACACTTAGCTTAACAAATCAAGCACCTAACCATTAAGTAACAATATAACAGAGTTCGTCAAAAGCAAGGTGCCATAACCATCCCCGTGGTTACAGCTGATCAGCCCTGTGACCCCACTCTTAGTCAGCCCTGTGACCACTCTCTGGTCATCCCTGTGACCGCACTCTAGTCATCCCTGTGACCGCACGCTGGTCATCCCTGTGACCGCACTCTTGGTCATCTCTGTGACCGCACTCTTAGTCATCCCTGTGACCTCACTCTTGTCATCCTTGTGACCTCACTCTGGTCATCCTCGTGACCTCACTCTGGTCATCCTCGTGACCTCACTCTGGTCATCCTTGTGACCAACCACCATGCCATCTCTGTGACCTTTATCACGACACGTGTCATCCCTGTGACACTGTCTAATCAAACAAAAGTGACCATCCCTGTGGACACCCACATGATCATCCCTGTGACCATGTTCGGCAATCATCCCTGTGACTACCACAAAATCACACACGTGGTCCCTTGCTGTTGAGTATACTCTGTTACACATCAAACGTTTAATCGATCAACACTAAACATTTTGAACAATTACAAAATTCGTTATTACTCAAGTCAATAAAATTTGTACATAGTCTTCACGATTGTATTTTGCCAATACTGTCCACTCAGGTCTCTTGGCCTTATCACCAAAGAGTTCGCATAGAGTTATGAGAAAACTTTACTCAAAGAAACTTAATTTAACATAGGTACTACATACAATGCATTGTACTGCACCACTCTTCATACCAACACACAAACTCAAGCCTATCCATAGGCATCGAGTCACTATGGTAATCGGAATTATAAACGGACACTAATTTTAATTAGATCAAACTAAATATGACAAAAGCGGACACATAAAATTTACTATACTATAGCCAGAGCCACGCACGAGAGTCCATCGTATCTAATCTCAAAACAAGTCAGTAGACAGCTTACTACTAGCAAGGTACCATAAACGAGTAAAACATCTATCGCCATGGCTTACCAGCCGACCAGCAATCGCATTGCTCTCTCAAACACATCCACCATGTGGATTTCTGTATGCTTATCCTCGAATGGATCGCCTGTGTGTCACCCACTGACCACAGCACAGGATATAGTCTCTGCAAACAGCGACCTCCGCCAGAGTCAAACGCGCATCGCCCACCCACGGACTACTTGAATTACCCCAATAGACACAGATTTCTACCGGGCTACGGCTACTACGTAATAACTACTGGTACGGTCGAACTCACTGCGGCCGATAGAATCCTCTTACTCGATTTTCCATCACAAATTAAACTGGCACTTTCTCATTATCATTACTATTTACTTTATCATCATCGTTACCGACTCTTACGCGACTCGGTGGCATCTTTCTTAATCTATCGTGTGGGTATTTGTAAGTACGCTTCGAATTTAAAGCTTTCAATACGTAACGATCGCTCAATACCTCTACTACTTTAAATAGTCATTTAAACTTAGGATCTAATTTTGTCTGAATACGCTCTTACACAACCAACAGAAAAGTGTTAAATTTTCGTCTTCGTTTATTAAAACTCTTATAAGTAAAAATAACTCTATTTTGAATAACTCTACCTCGTACAGCTCTACCTTGTATAGCTCTACTTCGTACAGCTCTACCTCGAATGGCTCTATGGCTCTATCCTGAATGGCTCTACTTTGAATGGCTCTACTCAAATGGCTCTATCTCAAATAGCTCTATCTCAAATAGCTCTATCTCAAATGGCTCTCTCTCAAATAGCTCTATCTCAAATAGCTCTGTCTCAAATTGCTGTATATCCACGGCAATACCAGCCGACCGACAAAATCACCATTGCCAACTCAACATTGACCAACAACTCCGTGTGGTATCTCACAGACCCACTGGTCTCTCGCTACATAGATTACTTACTCTACTCAACATTATAAAATGGTACGTTAACTTAAACCGGTACATTACTTTCTGAGCACAATTCGAACTAAGTATACTTTAAATTATACTCCACCATCGAAACCATTGAGCAATTATTTCTCAACATTTCATTTAAAATGTCTCTCAATTTACATGAAAACAGAACTTTTAAAATTCTAAACAACATTATTGCTCAGTAGTCACTCCAGTATCATCAAACAATACTCTCCTGAAGATATCCCGGACACCTCGACTGCGCCGGTGGTCCCGCGAAGAGCAGTAACCTCGACAGCAAGCGCGATCACTGCTGTCCGCACTATGCCGCGCAGGTGGTCACATCTTCCTCGCCAGCTCGCCACCATCACGAGCAGACCTGGTCCACTTCAGAGTCCGCACACCGCTGACCCGCTGATTCTCGTCTCGTTCCATTGTCCGGAAATCGAAAATAAAACAACTGTTAGAGTTCATTGAAGTTACTAAGTAAAAATAATTTAAACAAAACGTTTATCTCGAAAACGGTGCGTCCTAGCGATAAAAGGATGACAATTTTGAACCCCTTTTAAGAACCCCACTCTCCACGTGATACATTTGATTTTGACCTCCAAAGTCAAAAATCTCAAAGTCAAAGCTAAAGTCAAAAATACTTTATTCTGTATGTGCATTAACCTTTAAATGACCTTGACCTCTAAATCATTGTGTGCATTAACCTTTAAATGACCTTGACCTCTAAATCATTAATTTCAATGTATAGTGCTAAATGACCAATGAGCTTAACTTCATATACAGTTTCAGCTTAAACTTACACAGTTTCAGCTTAACTTAACACTTTAAGCTTAAACTTAGCATCATACGTAATCAACACTGACCTTTTTTTTTTAATAATATCGGAGGGTACACTCCACCAGTCCACCACGGGCACACACACCCGTGTTTACTCGTGTCGTGGCACGTCTCTGCCTCAATTGCACTGCGACTCGGGGCACGCCGCCACCACGCCGCCGCCGCTGCACCGCCAGTACTGCTACCGCCTGGTGCGCGTCGCGTCTCAGCCTCAGCTACCCGTCACACATCGTCGAGTATCGCACGGTCATACACCTGAAATTACACTATATTAGAATCTCCATACATTTTGAGGTTAAGTACCCACCATACGATACACTTTGCGCTATTAAATGCCGGTACTCGGTAGTCCGCAAAACTCCGCTACTCGTAGTCAACAACAGCAGACTGTCCGTCGTGCATCGAACACGCATTTTCTTAATTTGTCACGTTAGTTTGTCACGTTTTACATTAGTGAGACCAGACTGATCTGTTAAACTCTCAATACCACGACTTACATCCCAATTCTGATGTCGGATAGCCTAGCGGTAATTCGATGTGCAATTCAACATCACAAGGGCGTAACGAGGGTAGTCGTGATATGAGAGAAACAACAGTTTTAGTTTTACTTAAAGAATGTTTATTAAATTTACTAGCACTTCGGAATGACCACTGATGGAAAAGAAATGCCGCAAGAAAAACCTCAGTCTAGGTCTCTTTTTCAATCGCTGTTACAACACACATTTTATTAGGTACAGTTTCTCAATATAAAATAGACACTAGGTAAAACGCGACAGTTCCGTGACTACGAGTCCAACTCTCGGTGGCGCCCGATAACGAAGTGTTCAGTCGAGCCCGCCTTCCGTATCACGACTCTGCCGGAGCGCGCCAAAAGCAACGTTTCCTCAACACGCCGCTAGATGGCGCACCCTCGTTTTGCCTAGTGTTCATGTCCATACTCATGACCGTATGCGACATACATAACTTTCGCCTTCGTAGTATTAGTAGGATTAAGGTTTTTTTTTAAAATAAACAATTTGATTCCACCCTATCTGTTATAACACAGCAGTGGAGTCCAGAAAAAGATGGCAATGCTTTTCGAGCAGTGAGTGACAGACCCAGACGCCCGATTCCTTTCTCTCGTATTAAGGATGTCAATAATCACTTTCCATCAGGTGGTCCGCTTGCTTGTTTGCCTGCGTTGTGACATATAAAAAACAACTATTTAAATAAAAATCTTGCACGGTTTTTCAAGCTATGTTGTCTGACGTATATTTCAAACATATTTCAAATAAATAAAACTGGAACTTCCCTAACAAATAAGTCTCGAACAATATCACTCCATAAATCATTCTATCAAAAAAACTTTGGTCAAGTGAGATCGCAAAAAGCAACAAAACTTTCTACGAACTGGAATGGTTCCCACAGGAAATCGCTGTACGTCACAGCTACATCAAGTAATCCGCCTTTGTAACGAATGTCTAGAATTCAAATATATCGTTTGTATGCGTCATATTCATTTTTTCTGAAGTCTATGACAGATGCAGGCTTCGGAATTTGAATTTTGCGGGTCTATTCTCTAAATAAAAACATCGCACGCGTCACGAAAACAGCGGGCATGAACTAGCAAATAAGAACTCGCATCGATGAGGAGTTCTAAAATTCAAAATTCAAATTCAAAACTTTTATTCAGAGAATAGGTTTTCACAAACACGTTCTCTTGTCAGAGTATACAGTAATAAATGATTTGTATAAATTAATCTACTCTATAAACTACTACCATTTCGGAAACAAATGCAAAATGACCACTGGTAAAAGAAATGGCGAAGGAAAACCAGTTACGGCCTTTTTTGTCATTTATAAATACATCGTGGTTTTTTTTTTGGCATAAAATTTCAAACTAGGTAGGTACATACAACATTAAGCACTCGGAATGTCAATAAATAGTGCCTTTAATTTGTCTTAACATAAAATTAAATCTAAAATCTAAAATGCAAAATCGGCCGGTTCTATACCTACCTACCAGCAGTAAGTTTACAAGAAAAAGGTGACGTGTATGTCCCTTTACCAATTTGTACAGTGTCTTGTTGAGATTGCTGTTTAGTCAAAGGGCTTACTAGATTACCTTTCATAAAAGTTTTGAACATAACTATTTATTTCGGGATTTATATCTAACCATGTTTTATAAAGACGATTTTGGCCAAGTGACTGCCACCGACAGAATCAGATAGTTTTTGCATGACAACAAATTTTGATTTTTTTTCACACATTCCCAGTTTTTGCGGTCTATTGTAAGCTAGAAGTTTGACAGATTTCACACTGGCGTAAATAAACTTTTCTTTTTTGTTAGGTTGGCAAACGAATATACGGGTCATTTTATGATAAATGTTTACCATCGCACATGGAGCACAGAAACACCGCAAGAATTTATAAAGAGAAGGAATAAATAAAAATTGATAGGGTAGGAGTTGGGCTCCCGGATCTCTAGCATCCTAAACTAAGCGCATTGCTGCTTCACGTCAATATTTTTGTGCGGGAAATCGAACCTGGCTTCACAGGAGACTCATCGGTGGAAAAGTGAGATTGTTTCAAAAACAAAAAAAAAACGTTGCAGTTCGTAAAAAAAAAAATATCATTCACGCGTTGCCAACCCCAAAGCACTGGAGACCTTACTCACCGAAGGAACACAACATGACCGAGCCGAGACCAATGCTATTTGGTTACGATCTTCTGTAAGGTGGAGTCCTTCCCCAGACGGGCTGCTCCGGATTATCCGCTGTGCCCTACCCCTCTAATAATTTATGTGCAATAAAGAATATTATATAATATAAAAAAATCCCTAAACCGAAGTTACAAGCGGCCAAAATATAACGTTTTAAAACGCAAATGTGAAATCCCTGTCCTCATATTTCATGGAGGCGCGTACCCAGAGCTAACTTTTGATTGCTTACTCAGCCGCAAATCATATGCCGATGCGAACTCAATGCGACCATAGATCTATTACTTTTTATTTGGTTTTAAGTGTTTTTTAGCTTGCCGTGTTTTTGTGAGTCAAATCTAATATTTATTTTATTATATTTTTACCCAGTTGTTTTCGTGACAATGATTTAAATATAAATGTGGGAGGTCGTGTGCAAATAAATAATCTTCAAATCTTATTAAATCTTATTTTCTCGTTAAATATTTTCTTTTTCTTATTTAATCGCCATCTTTTTGAGAGGCCGTCCGTTCTCCCAACATAATAAAACAAAAAAAAGAACTCTCAACTCATCAAGCTAATCAAGCTTACCAACTTAATTAAATCATCCGTCTCATTCTTTCACCTTGCTATACTATATAATTGTCTCTTTCACTCTTTTCAATCGTTCATCTGTCTCTTTTACCCGTTTGTACTTCTCTTACACACATTCCGTTCGGATACTCGCATACATTATACCATTCAAATCCCACATAAATTTCATATGCAGTCTGTAGTTTTAACATGAGCTACGTACGGACTTCCACCAATGTTTGGCTCGAAATAAGTGACATACTCATCGCTGTCACTCAATAAGTCCTAATATAAAACTATTTCGATATAAACGATTATTTACATATTCTCGCATAAATATAGCCAAATGCTTACCTGTTTCATATAAATAATAAAAGAGAGAGAAAATAAAGTCTTGTTGCTTACAGATTGAGAACCATCAAACCATGATATAGAAATACAATTTTTAAAGGAATCTAGTTTTAAGTTGAACGGTCAAGTTCTGGGGAGATAATAATGTAACACATGAAAATTTATTTTAAAATATACTTTTATTATGCTACGTCCAGTTAACTAGTTGATCAATGGTGCTGAACTTAGCAACTTCTCGCATCTTTATTTATGAGCCAGTTCTTTTACATCAGATCACAAGTTTTTTTGCGTCGATACAGCTTTTTTAGTTTACTTTTCACTGTATCGGCATGTTATAAAGAATATACGAAAAGTAATCCTGGTACAAATTTTTATACATTTTATTTAATAAACAGAAAATTTGTAGGGAAGAGTGGTAGGGCACAGCGGATAATCCGCTCAAATCTGAGCAGGCAATCTGGGGAAGGACCTTACAGAAGATCGTAGCCAAATAGCATTGGTCTCGGCCATGCTGTGTTCTTACGGTGAGTAAGGTCTCCAAAGCTCCACTTGGAAAAGTCGGGAGGGTAGGCAACGCGTGAGTGATACCCCCGGTATTGCAAGCGTCTATATGCTACGGTGACGGCTTACCATCAGGCCGACCGTATGCTTGTTTGCCACCTTTGTAGTATAAAAAAAGTTACAGAATGCATATTTTTTAAGTCTCAATACACGTGCCAGAAAGAGCAGAGTAGGACGACCGCCTACATGGTCGCAGGAAACCGCTATATGCAGGCCGCTGCCAACCGGTCGCCCTGGAAACGACCTAGGGAGGCCTTTGTCCAGCAGTGGACTTAATATGTCTGAGATTATGATGATGAACCTCAAGCAAACGGGCCACCTGACGTAGAAAATAACGAAACCCATCAAAACGCATGTCAATGTATTGATATTGAATATTACTAATTTATCATGATGATGAATATAACAATGAATGAAGTCAGGAATGAAATACTATCTTTGAAAAGTACGAATTCAGAAGGATCTGATGAAGTATGCGCTAAGATTTTAAAATCCTGTGCTCATGAATTAGCCCCTGTTCTGACACACATGATAAATCTGTCGTTTGAATATGGCTCATATCCAGATTTGTTGAAGCTAACTTTGATTAAACCTCTATATAAAAAAGGCAGTAGGGAAGATGTAGGCAATTATCGACCTATAGCTTTAACCTCTGTAATATCAAAGTTATTTGAGAGATGTATGCTGAAGAGACTGATAGATTACTGTAAGAAATTTGATATTATCTGCAATGATCAATATGGCTTCCAGAAAAAGAAATCAACCACTCTAGCTATTTTCTCACTACTGGACACAGTGCTGAATAATATAAATAAAAACAATTATATCACTGCACTGTTCTTTGATATGTCGAAGGCCTTTGACTTTGTGGACCACGTAAACCTTTTGAACAAATTAGATGCGATAGGTATCAGAGGACGTGCCTTCGAATGGTTCTCTTCATACTTGGAAAACAGAAAGCAATGTGTGGTAATTAACCAAGTAGAAGAAAAAGAGGGGGATACAGTATCATCACATCATTCGGAATACAGAGTAAACAAATTTGGTGTCCCACAGGGAACTGTCATTGGACCAGTTTTGTTCTTGCTTTACGTAAATGAAATTCCTAAAATTACCCCTCATAAATGCACTTTGTTTGCTGACGATATTTCTATCGTCTTCTCATGTAGCAAAGATAGTGATATGTCTGATTATATGACCAATATAAATAATACAGTTAGTTCTCTTATAGACTGGTTAGAAATTAACAATTTAAAAATTAATTTATCAAAAACGAATTATATTCAATTTTCAAATAGAGGTAACGTGAAACCAAAACTGAACATTGGTCATAGTAATACTATAATAGAAGAAACGGACATTAAAAAATTTTTAGGAGTTACAATTGATAATAATCTTAACTGGAAATCTCACGCTACCAATGTCTGTAATAAAATTAATCGATTTGTGTATGTACTTAGAAGACTGAGAAATGTGACTAATCAGAATACTGCCCTAACAGTCTACCATGCACATGTCGCCTCGGTGCTAAGATATGGCCTACCCATATGGGGTAATGGTGTCCTTATGAACAGAGTTTTTATAACCCAAAAAAAATGCATACGGGCCTTGTGTGGAGTTGCACCTTGGATTTCTTGTAAAAAGCTCTTTCAGCAACTTGGCTTGTTAACATTTCCTTGTTTATACATTTTTGAGGTATGTATCTTTGTAAAAGAACACCCTGAATTTTATGTCAAAGCATCGCAAAAATATCCTCGGAATACCAGGAATCGAAACAGGTTGGTCCTGGATTGTGTACCGAAATCAACCCTATATAAAAATAATTGTATAGCTATGCATGTCACCATTTTCAATAAAATTCCGAGCGAAATCAAAATGCTAAATGTTAAAGATTTTAAACTAAAATTATTTCAATGGTTAAATAATAAGACATTCTATAGTGTTGCTGAATACTTAAATCATAGTTAACACGCAGCTTCTCTGAGTGTGTAATTAATTGTACAATGTTCAAATAAATAATGATATTTAATGTTTTAGAGTCCGAACATACATTGCATGTCATGTTTTGGCGAAGCATGCTTGTTCTTATTTTTACTGTTAACAACCTATTTACACCGTGTTTTTTGCAATGAATAAATGAATTATGAATTATCAATGACAGATCTATTATTGAGGTATAGGTACGTTAATATATATTAATATCTTTTTGAGAATTATAATAACTTGGATACGTGTAACCGATATCTTAATTTACCCTTTCAATTAAATATCATGTCTAACAAATAACATAGTATTTGTCAGGGCAACAATGGAGCCGGGTGCGTCACACGTGACCGGCCGGCCATATTGGAAATTGACAATATCGCCACGTCCACGAGGCGAATCGCAACCCTTTTTATAAAGCTTTTAATAAGTTGTTGGTATTGCGTTATATAGTTTATTGACCATAATAGTAAATGGAAGTTGGAATGGATGACCCGGGTGGTGTAGCGATCTTCAGCAACTGAGGGCGCAGGTTTTATTCCCGCTCGAGGAAAACATTTTATGCAATGACATTTTGTATTTGTTCTCGAGTCGACTGGATGTCATCTATGTATTAAGTGGGAGACATATTTTTGGTCGGTATACCTTGTAAGTACCGGAGGTAATAATAATAATAATAATAATTCTTTATTTGGAACAAAATAACAATGTAAATAAGAACAACAATACGATGACACGTGCATAAGTATGAAAACTGTGTTGCACATGTCAACGCCCACCTACATAAAAGGAGTGACAATTTTAATGTTTTTATGTTCCCAGAATAAATACTGAAAATGTACTAAGAGTCTAAGATGTTTTAAAATGTTTTAAGTTATTTTATAGTGAAAGTGTGTGTGTGTGCGAGTATGTGTGTGTGAGTGTGTGAGTGGGTGAGTGTGCGTGTGTGTAAATTTGTTTGTATATGATTTTATTCACCTACTCTTATTAGATCTTCGGTAGCCTGATATGAAAGTGTTACCAGCCAACTTATGCATGCTAGTTTACATTTATATATAGTAAGCGGATAGAGATTAAGTTGTCTGTTTAGCTTATTGTACAACGTTGTGCTGATGTAATAGTAGTTCCGACTCGCTACGGCAGTTCTTCGTTTCTCAACAGGGCAGACTCTATCGGACCTACGTTTAGAATGGGCAAAGCTAGGGTCATAGACCAACTGGGAATGCTTTCTTAAAGTGGTATGAAGAACAAAAAGCTGTCTCACCGTGAGAACCTTGCAAAAGTCATAAAGACTAATAGTCGGAAAACGAAGGGGTTTTTTTGACATCACCTTTAGTAATGCACGCTGTGCTCTCTCCAGTCTAAGCATGTGCGTTTTGTCAGAACCACCCCAAGCTGTTATGCTATAACTTAAGACGGATTGGGCTAAGGCATAATAAACAGTTTTCAATGTTTCGAAATCTGAAACATTTCTAAGTTTTTTGAAAACATATATTAGCTTTCTGACCCTCGCGGTAAGAAACAAAATATGAGGCTTCCATGATACTTCATCGTCCACTAAAACTCCCAGATATCTCACAGATGAAGCACGTTCCACCCGTACGCAGTCACAGCGAGCGAAATTAGGATTAGAACAAGTATGGGCCGTTATATTAAAAGATAGGGGTGCTCTAGAAGAAACATGGGGGGCAAAAGGAATGAACCTAGATTTAGCCAAATTTAAGGTCAATATGTTCGTCTGTAACCAATTCATCACAACATTTAGAGCATTTTCAGTGTGTGTACGAACAGATTCCCAATTCCGACCACTAACGAGAAGAACAGTATCATCTGCATAAGTCACAATCCTGCAATTTGGAAGAGACAAGTTACACAGGTCATTAACGTAAATGAGAAACAGCGTCGGTCCAAGGACACTTCCCTGAGGAACTCCATAGCTAATGAATTCTTCATTGCTCTGAATTCCATCTATGACAACAAATTGTGAGCGATTCGTGAGGTAACTTTGGAAAATGTCAAGAGCAAGTCCTCTTATTCCAATAGACTCCAACTTTGAGAGAAGGATGGGGACAGAGACAGTGTCAAAAGCCTTAGAGAAGTCCAGAAAGACGCCAGCGGTTCTTAGTTTGTGATCAAAATTTTTAACAACTGTGTCTGTCAAGTCGAGAATTGCATCCTCAGTAGACTTACCCATGCAAAAGCCATATTGATTTTTAGCCAAGAAATCGATTTTATTGAGGTGTTTTTGTAATCTTTTGTTCAGAACCTTTTCAAATATTTTCGATAGAACAGACAGAACAGATATAGGCCTATAATTTGAAACATTGTCTCTGTCCCCACTCTTGTAAATAGGATGGACAAGAGCCTTTTTAAATACAGTCGGAAATGTACCCTTAGAGAGCGCTATATTGAAAACATGATTGAAGATTGGAATGAGAATGTTTTTTGTGGCAATTATTACTCTTGTGGGAATTCCATCCCAACCAGTTGCACTATTGTCTTTAAGGTTATGTATTATGCTACCTATTTCCTCATTATCGACACCCAACATGAACATAGACTGCATACAGGGAATTTGAGCAGATTTGTGAGCACCAGAAGTTACACAAGGAGCAACGATTCTACTAGCCAGATTCTTACCAACGTTTGTAAAGTAATTGTTTACTATATCCGCAGACATCTTCGGATTTGTGTGCAATTTCAATAGTGGAGTTGCCACAGATTTAGTTTTTTGAAGGTATGCAGTTTGTTTTATGACCTTCCACATGTCTTTGGGGTTCCTTTTGGCTTTAGTAAATTCTAACTGTTCATGAGCACGCTTTACTTTTTTCAAAATATTGTTACAGAAGGTGCGATACCTTGTAAAAATAAGTTTGTTTGTAATATTATTAGGATCTCTTTTGAATTTATGAAATAATTTATCTCTATGGCGTATGCATCTCAGCAAACCAGGAGTGATCCAGGGTTTGGCTATACGCTTTTTACTTGGAACTAAGACAGAATGAGTATGCCTTTGAATTACACCTGAAATGATGCCAACCAAATTTTCTGCTGCTTGCTCGGGATCAAAACATTGGAGAACAGTTGCAAAATCATTGGATTTTATGTCGTTAATGATAGCTTCAAAGTCGGAGCGGACTGAAGTACGAGCAAAGGCGGATACATTTCTAGCAGAATTCAAGTTGCAACAGAATAACAAAGGGATGTGATCTGTAATAAGTGAATCTAGAACTATGGCTGCGGAGCGATTAGCAGTTCGGCTAATAATATGATCCAAACAATTGTTCCCTCTAGTGGGATACTGATGAGCAGGGAGCATAGCGTGCGACGCCAGGAGACTGAGGTACTCGTCGGCCGATGAATCCATAGTGTCCGGTCTAATATTTATATTAATGTCACCGATAACTATTGTATTTTTGAAAGACTGTACACTTCTGATAACCTCATCTAGACTGTTAATAAAAGGCGATAGAGTTTTGAAAGATGGAGATCTATATAGGGCAATTATAGCGAGTTTATCAGAAATATTTATTAACATGCATGTACCTTCATTAAAAATCGGAATTTCAACTGTACATTTAATATCGTTTCTGATGTAGGCAACCAAGCCATCGTTTTTATTATTAAAATTGGATTGGTAGGAGTCATAACTATCGATAGAGGGAATGTCAGGTGCAATCTTAAGCCAGCATTCTGACAGGATTATAACGTCTACCTGGTAAGGTGGTCAGACGACCCAAGAAAATTCCTATAAGAGGCCTATGTCCAGCAGTTGACTTCTTGTGTAAGATAATGATGATGATACACCTTACTAGATGGAAAACCCTGATACACCCGTATTTTCTTACTTAGAAATCAAGTCAAGATGATTTTAACAATTCTTTTATTTCCGAAGAGTTGGCAAAGTCATATTGTCTTAAAAAAACCTTAACCAGATGCACATGATAACATCTAGATGCACCGAGAATCGTATAGTTTATTCGTTATCAAGTTTTTCCGCTGGAAGTCACTCTGTTTTTCTATAAGTCCGACCATCATGGTTTGTTTTCTTTGCGCTGAGTTCTAATTAAAGTTATAGCGGGCACTCTGTATAGTCTGTGGTGCAGGCGATAAACTTAACCTACAGAGCTACCAACATCTTTATGAACGTGGCCAAAATTGGAACTACAACTCCCGTTAATATTGTATGTCACTTTTTGACAGTACGCCTTTGACAAAATGTATGAAAATATGCGACAGTAACGCCCTCCTACAAACGTCACTCACGTTCATATAGATATTGGTAGCACTAATACCTGTCTAAACTAATATTTTATAGAGGAAAGATTAATATTTTTATTTATAACTACTGGGTCGATTTGAAAAATTCTTTTACCGTTGGAAAGCTGCACTATACGCGGTTTACATTGACTTTATTATATTTTTTTTTAAATAGGCATCTTTACAAAAACCCGTGATAAACTAGAACGGGCGTTAGTACTTCATACATATGTTTGGGTACTGGTTTTAGTGGTCTAACTTTACGAAAAATGGAAAGGCTAATGGTGTGATGATTATGACGTTTTGGCCATTTGTTGCAGGAGCTCCTGACTTCAAAGTGAAAACAGATCAAGAGAAAGGTCTACTCGACCTTTCTCTTTCAGTTTCGTCTTTCGAGCCAGAATGGGGATTCTGGGGCGCCCCTAGGCAGACACTCTTAATTCAAACCGGTAAGAGCCTTCCGCTTCAGCGATTTAGTCTGTGCGTTGGTCAGTCATTCAGGACAAAGATAGATTCCTTTAATATGTTTTCTAACTTGTTTTCAATGTGTCTCTTTTATTGATACTAATACTCGTAACATATTTCCTATAAAGTGTGATGTAACCAACCCGCATTCGCTTATGATAATGAGCCAGCCCCCATTCCAGCTTTTATTCGGCAGTCATAATGATAAATGGTGTTTCATTAGTGGCAGAGTACGCTCTTCGAATATTCACCTTTTTTATATTGGACACATTATTCTGCCACTAAAATATTGTTCTGTTTGTGCTTATTAAGTAGGCAATAAAATGTTTAATTGGGTATCTTTGTTTGTTACTTCCTTCCTTTAAGTTCAAGTCTTCGAGTTCAAGAGGAGTAGGGGAAGGAGCATACTAAGATCAACTTAATTCAATTCAATCGTTTATTAGCAAGATTAACTGTACAATGTAGGTCTTAAATGAAATAATAATAATAATATGCACTTTGAACTTAATCACCCTTTCTGGGTACAATTGCTAAAATATAAAAATACTTAGGTTTAACCACAGAATAATAATTAATAGTACGTAGTTTAACTAAAATTGGTTTTGCCTAAATTCAGAAGATCAATTGTGTTACTGTGTGTCGCAATTTCAACGATCACGCAAGTTAAGCAACCGTAGCTATTGTTTTATGGATGGGTTTCGTAATCTCGAGCTTCTTTGTGCCGTTTTGGAAGGGCACGTTATGCCATCACCGGCTGTCAGAGTACGCTCTGCCACGTTGATATTTCTGTAAAAAAAATTCAGTAAACTATATTTATAAAAAACTATTTGTTCTTTTAAAAATGGTTTTCTACATAGAAAAAAATATCGATGTTTATTACAATTTTCATTTTAAAAATATGTAGGTAACTGACTGGATGTTGATTTATATATTTTTTTATACAAAAATATGACTACCAGTGTTATTTATTGACGTTGATAAATTAAATTAAATATGGGTAATACATATAGTAAATTATGCTCGTAACTAAATAATTTAATAGAAAAAAACCCAGACTCGAGACAAACAATTGCCATCACATGTTTGCCCCGTATAGGGATCGAATCCGAAACCTCTGGTACCAAAGGTAAACCCATTTACAAAGCGCAACCGCTGTCAGCCAATTTCTAAAACGAATTTTTGAAGTTAATGACACATAAATTATTATAGCTGTCTCTGTCAAACTTAAGAAGATAAAAAGAGAGAGTCTGAAACTGGCTATTTAGGCATTAAATAAGTATTTTTAGCATTGGGATAATGGACTGTGGCATAGAGCCGTAACTACTCCCAAATGAGAAATGACTAAACAATAGTTGTGAATAAAAATAAACGACTAACTTGCTTCCTTCGAATAAGTTTTTGTGTGAGTTCATCGGAAGATCTTTAGAATGAGTTCTCTGGTTGTACCGTCAACAGAAAATTTTTGTGCTAATTAGTGACTTTTTTTTCGTAATCGTGCAGTCAAACAATGTAATAGATAACAAGGGCTATAATTGTGATCTTTCGTAACAGTAATCGATTAGGTATTCAAATTATTGTACAGTCCGGTGCACGTCGAGCTTTACACTTGCGGTACGTTTTTGGCTCTTATGTCATAGAACTTTAAGAATGGTACAAAGTTCAATAAGTAAGGGTCAACCTGCTCTTGACTGTACATGTATTTACAAAGTTTCATAACGATCCTACTATCCTACAAATAATAAAGAGGCGAAAGTTATGTGTATGTTTGTTACTTCTTCACGCTCAAATGGCTTGGTCAATATTTATGATATTTGGTATGTAGGTAGCTGATACATTGGATTAACACATAGGATACTTATTTTCCCGAAAAGTATGCGATTTCAGTAAGAATTAATCAAAAGTCTGATATAGATGGCGCTGCTGAGCATAAATAAATACACGCAAACGAAGTTGCGCGGGATTCACTAGTTTAAAATAAAAAATTTTTGCTCTTACTTCTCTACGATGGTTACCTCATTTATTGGTATACTAAAAGTATTACTGTTGCTGTTAATTATCTTGGAGCTTTCTCTTCAACGTAATCTAGACGTAATGGATTTTTTTCGTAAATATACCAAACTAACAAAAAATTAAGATGGCATCTGCGCTAACAGAATAGTTAAAAACCTGGTTTAAAACCGTTTAGTGCAGGCTTAAGACAAAAACTTTGTTATTTAACTTTTTTTTCTGCGAACCCTACAATATCCGGCGCAAGAAAGAGGGGGGGGGCTAAAGAAAAGTGGTGGGGGCTCTGATATCCGGAGTGGCGCCGCTGCGTCGCGGCTCTTCATAACTTTTACTGTCAACTCAATTACTCTATAACACGCAGTGGTCCTGTACTGTAAATAAAAAAAAGTATAACGAAAAACTTCATTGGCGTCGGGAAATGAGTGTATGTTTGTTTTTCTTCATAAAAGTGAGTTACCTCTTTACGCGTTTGTCAGATAAAAGGATTGTTTGTGGGGCTGTTCATAACGCTTGGAGCCATTGAGCAGACTTTGCTATGAAACTAGACTGGTGGATGCCACGTTTGGTATTTGATATACTCTTTCGAGGCTACCATAAAGCGCTTATTACACTACACGGTATTCAGGGTCCCTGACACTAATTCAGTGTGGTATAATCAATTAGGGAGTAAGACAGTACACTGCCCTTGCACCAACTGTCCAATTCAAAGTGACTAGTGTAATTGACTACGCTAGTCACAGAACCCTGAATTTCAACCGAAATTATTTATCTTAAGATTGCCTTGAAAATATTACTTTTAGAAATAAGGCTGCCTTGTTGCTTATACACTAGTCAGTAATATTGTGCTTAATGTATTTTTTTTCTGTTTGTATATTGCAACCAAAGTATAAAGTAAAAAAAATATATATATGTAGGAATGAATGCTGTGAGTGAGGTTCGAACGGAATGAAATGTATGAAATGAGTGAAAAGGACGGATGTATGTTCAATGTGTGTGGTGCGAGGGAGTAGGAAGAGGTGACATGTTGTTCACTCTGGGTGGCTGTCATGGCTAGAGAAAGACGTTTAAGACGTGCTAAAATTGTAATCTTAATAAGTAAAGATTAAAGCGGAATTTATCGAAAGAATCAGGCTGTTTAATTGTCGTAAACGAACCCTACCGTCCTACATATATTATATTCTATCTATCAATCTATCTTTTAAAAATATAAAAAATAGCTGTTACCCGCGGCTCCGCCCGCATGGTCAAGGGAAAAAAGTAGCCTTATGTCACGATCGAGACCTTAAATTATCCCCGTTTAAAAATTATGAAAAAATAATGTTATACTTTTTTCCCGTGGGAATGAGACGTTTTTCCGGGATAAAAACTAGCCTATGTGCTTTGCAGACCTTATGTCATTAAAAAATATATATCGGCACTTAGGTTCCTTTCGACGTGAAAGAAGAACAAAATATTATATAATTTATTTTTTCCCGTGGGAATAAGATGTTTTTCCGGGATAAAAAGTCTATGTCACTCTCCAGACCTTAAACGATCCCCAATAAAAAATTCATATCAATCCGTTCATTACTTTCGACGTGAAGGGAGGACAAACCGCACTTAACAAAACACACTTTCACATTTATAATATTACTAGCGAAACCCGCGCAACTTCGTTTGCGTGTATCCCGCTTTCCCGTGGGAATTTTGGAATGAATGATACTTTAAAACCTTCCCCTTGAATCACTCTATCAATTAAAAAAAACCGCATCAAAATCCGTTGCGTAGTTTTAAAGATTTAAGCATACAAAGGGACATAGGGACAGAAAAAGCGACTTTGTTTTATACTATGTAGTGATAGTGAAGTATGGATGTGCATATTCTCGAATGCATAGTCTCTGTTTTTTTTTCTATGTTTACAGTTAGTAAATTGCAAACGATAAACTTTCCGCCCAAAGCAACTCACTGCACATTAACTGAAAACACAATTGCCCTCCAGTTACACGAATTATTGCCATACGAGAATCTAATTTGTGGGTTTGGCTACGTTTAAAATTAAATGCAAATATATTTTTGTGTTTGTCCATAAACTAGTTCTATTGACATGAAATAGTGTATCAAATATAATTTCCAAATGTGTTTACTATTTGCTTAGGAATATACAAATTTATAAAAGTCAAACAATAGTTATTTGTTATGCAAGGCTGCAAAGTTGTTTTTTGGCGCGAGTACTTAAATTGAAACCTGAGCTAGCGAAGGATTGTGCGTCGCTGTGTGTCGCACTCTAATATGAACACGCAAGTCAAGCGACGTCGACCCTAGCCAGCGTTTGGATGGGTTTCGTTATCTCGATGACAGTCGTTAAGCCAAGTCTGTGGCCTTCGAGCGGCTTGAAAACACTGGCCTATTGGATCCGCATTGGAGCAGCGTGGCAGAGTAGGCTCTAGTCCCCTTCGATTGAAGGGAGACCCATAGTATCCCTGCAGTCCAGTGATATGATTATGGGTTAATATGATGATGATGATGATGAAAGCCTCTTAATGTCCTGATAAGTTTGTTTAATGTCCTAATAAGTTCCAGATAAATGAATAAATTCTACAAAACTAACACAGAGCCAAACCAGAGTTAAACCGCTGATTGCAGAGACCTGACACTTGGGGCTGGGTTAGTATGACGTAGGCATTTTTCGAAATTCCCACGGGAAAGCACAAACAAAATGCGCGGGTTTCACTACTTGTAAAGTCGAGACAAACAAATCGCCATCACTTAGATATTAATTAATAAATAAATATTCTTGGAGGAATCACACAACGCCATCTAGTACCAAACTAAGCAACTAAGCTTGTACTATGGGTACTAGATTGCTGATAAAATATACTTAAATACTTTTTTTGTAAATAAATATTTATTATACATAGAAAACACCCAGACCAAGGCAAACAGACATGTTCATGCACACAAATGTTTACTTTGCGCAGGATTCGAACCCGCGGCCCTCTGATACCGAAGGTAAAATCACTGCCGACGCACCATAGGGCCGTTTACATTAAATCCTGTGTATTATAATTGAAAGCCCTGATGGACTGACAAGCAATGCCTGTATTCGACGATTGATTCGACTTAATTCGACGACCTCCGTGGCGTAATGGTTGCCACGCCAGACCGCCGCCCAGGAGGTCCCGTGTTCGATCCCCGGTCGGGTCATGATGAAAAACGAACTTTTTCTGATTGGCTTCGGGTCTTGGATGTTTGTCTATGTGTGTGTTCGTTGTAAAATATAGTATCGTTGAGTTAGTAATCCCATAACACAAGTCTCGAACTTACTTTGGGGCTAGCTTAATCTGTATGAATTGTCCCTATATATAATGCCTGTGACAAAACGTAAAGTATGTAATAAAACTTTCACGCCATATAGCTGGTTTGTTTACTACCTGAATATCATAAATTTTTTTTCATACCAAAGTTCTCCACGGTTACAATAAAACAGTTGTAAAGCTGAAAGTGAAATTAAATTAAAATTTTATGTATGACATCTTAGTACGAGTTTGACCCGGAAACGAAATGATCTGAATTATTTATTTATATGAAAAAGTTTTTATTACGCCTTCTCGAAATTGTCGCTGCAAGACATTGACTGATGTCTTTGAATTATTTACAGCCAGTTTTTGAAACCTATTTTAAATTTATTTCCATTCACACATGGCGTATCATGCTTACCGTTGTCTCTGCATACATCGAGACAACATTCGGTAATACCCCGCTATGCTTCCTGTTACCGTCTTGCTTCCTTTTTTTATACCTATAAAAAAGGAAGGCGACATGGTCCAATTCAAATTCAAATTCAAAACTATTATTCAGAGAATAGGTTTTCACAAACACGTTCTCTTGTCAGAGTATACAGTAATAAATGATTTGTATAAATTAATCTACTCTATAAACTACTACCATTTCGGAAACAAAAGCAAAATGACCACTGGTAAAAAGAAATGGCGAAAGAAAACCAGTTACGGCCTTTTTTTTCATTTAAAAATATATCGGTCTACGACTAAAACATCTTATTTTAGGCTAGCAATGGTCACTTTATCCCAAGGGCCGCGGGTTCGAATTCTGCGCAAGGCAAACATTTGTGTGCATGAACATGTCTGTTTGCCTTGGTCTGGGTGTTTTCTATGCCAATAAGTAATTATTTACAAAAAAAAGTATTATAGTACATTTATCAGCAATCTAGTACCCATGGTACATGCTTAGTTGCTTAGTTTGAGACTAGATGGCGTTTTGTGATTCGACCAAAAATATTTTTTATACATATTTATTATTATTTTTTAGGCGTAGATGTCCATGGATAGCGGTGATTGCTTTCCATCAGGAGACGCGCCAGCTTTCTTGTCCTCCTCTGTCATAAAAAAAATCACTATTCCCCGCTATGACTTTACACTTGGACCAAACAACTGAAGAGACGACGAAACTCTATGAAGTGGTGTTGTGATTCCTTATTGATGTTTTTTCTATGAATCTAATATCTTTATTATGCTCCAGTAACTTGTGTTAATATATTTATGCGTAATTCCGGTATTCTCGCCCTAATTTCGTCCGTTATTAATACAACATATAAAGTATATTATAAATTATTCTGTTATTGCTTATTATTATTTACTGAACAGTCATGGATTCAGGCATCCCTACCCATCCGCTACGGAGGTATTGGGATCCGTAAAATTTCTAGTGTAGCGCTACCGGTGTTCTTGTCCTCTATCCACAGCACAGCCACGCTTGTAAACAAAATATTGATGCGAATTCCCGCACCATTCGAGGTGGCGTACTTAGTAGAGGCCAGTGACGCCTGGAAAATGGCCTACCCAACCAAAAACTTACCGGAAAACCCAAATTCACAACGGAGCTGGGATAAGATTTGTTGAGAAGAAATGCAAAATTTGTTACTTTTGAATAACAGCGCTGACGCCGACCAAGCACGACTCAGCGCTGTGTCAAGGAAGGAGGCCGGTCACTGGTTGCATGCCTACCCATGTGCTAATGTGGACACCCTCCTTGACTCCGAGACCCTCCGAGTCGCGATAGGTCTTCGTCTTGGTGCCCAGGTTTGTATTCCACATAGATGTCCTTGTGGCACAATGGTGAACGCATTGGGACACCACGGGCTTTCTTGTACCAGAAGTGCCGGCCGCCTGTCGCGTCACACTTCTATTAACGACATAATCCGTCGCTCTCTCGTCACTGTCAACGTGCTTGCCATTCTTGAGCCGAACGGCATCGCACGTGACGATGGTAAGAGGCCAGACGGAATGTCCCTCGTACCGTGGAGTATGGGTCGGGCCTTGGTGTGGGACGCGACATGCGTTGACACACTTGCCCCGTCACATCTTCACGGTACGAGTAGGAGTGCGGGAGCGGCAGCGGAGTCCGCCGAGAAACTAAAAGAATGCAGCAAGCTGACTGGCTCCTACGATTTTGTGTCTTTTGGTGTAGAAACATTAGGCCCGTGGGGTTCCAGTGCGTTGTCTTTTTTTAGGGACATCGCAAAAAGGCTGCGACAAACCACTAGTGACCCAAAGGCTGGCAGTTACTTCGCTCAACGGATATCTACCGCCGTTCAGCCAGGTAACGCTGCTAGCATTTTGGGCACCCTGCCACAGGGGCCATGTCTTTCTATTGCTTAGTTTTAGTTTTTATTGTTAGTTTAGTTTTTTTTTGTTAGTTTAGTTTTAATTAATTTTATTTAATTTCATGTAAATAAAATAGATAAACATGTTATTTAGTTATGTATTTTACCAATAAAATAACTATATAAGTAGGTACGTCATAATTATGTAATTCAAAAAGATAAATAACCTTCTGTTATTAATATATATAACTTCGTAAGTGTATTATAATTTTAACAAGCTGTTACCCGCGGCTCCGCCCGCGTGGAAAGGGAAAAAGGTTAATAATTTTTCCCATGGAAATCTCTTTATCCCGTGGGAAGAAAGAGCCTATGTCTGCCTCAGTCAGCCTGCTTGGATCAGCTAAACATTAAAATGCAAAAATTATTATAAGTAACGAACGTTTGACCTCGCGCATACTAGTTTATTGACCTTTACACAATTTACAAAACTCGACATTCCTATGCGAGCTTCTTTTAAAAACTTCCAGAAAAAAATACCTAATAATATTTTCTGTAAATGTAGGTAGTAGGTAATAAAGTCGTTCCAGCGTTTATGGTACAGCAGGTACGATACGGCCATAATCAAGTTAAACTTAAAATGCTTGAATTTACATCTCCAACGCTTATTTCTAAATACTGCCGGGTGTGTTTACACCGTTACCTTAATAACAAACATTATTTTAGTTATTAACGGTTTTCCGCTCTCATTAGCTGCGCCGACATCAGTGCGGGTTCGTGAGGTCCTAGACCATCGAGAATTTTTGGTAATTTTTTTTGTGTCTACTCTTGATCTTGTTCATAAAATGTAAATCCGTTATTGGCCGTATGTTTAGCATATAAGAACTTTGTATTATTAGTTATGGGCTGTGGATTTTGTAATAAAAATATATATATATATATATATATATATATATCACGTATTCGATGTCCTAAGCAAATTGCAAACGACGTTTAGGGACCATCTCTACGAGCAAGAGAGTCGCGACGAGTCCGAATGAAAATCGCCGTGTGAGACAGACAACATTGACCCGTTCCAAATGAAATTCTCAATAACCTTACCATTTGTATAGGTTCTCTCTTCGCCTTCCCCTAACGCATGTGAAATCATAGCGTATACGTTTAACTTAAAATGAATTGTAGGCATAATTCATCATCATCTCAGTCACATGAAGTCCATTGCAGACTCCTCTAAATATTTCCAGTAACCGGTTGGAAGCCTACATCTCGCCGACATATTTGAGTGCCCGACGACGGGAGTGAGACATTTCTCATACCGACATTTCTCGCCAGAATATTAATCTAATAACTATTCATTTTGCTGTTACATCACGGTGTATATGACATCCAGTTAGGAGTGAGACGTGGCGCAAATAATTGCCTTCATAAACGTAGTACTTGAGGGGCGACTTAAAAACCCCAGTAAGGCTTGTGAATTTGAAAATGCATTCAGCTTACTTTCTCAGCATTACTTTACTAAAACTACATTACATTACCTATGTAGTTACCTTTGTTTACCCATTTCTTCATAAAATATAATGACTGAAAATCAGTGTCTGTCTGAGCAATCTTTGATTCTGTTATTTCCTTTTTGTGTCAATGCGGTACAACAATGTCCTAATTGTTAATGTGTTTGTTTGTATGATTGGGCCTGGGTTATACAAATAAAGTTATACTAAATATGACAGTCATTATTTATAGTAGGTAGGTATACACGCTAGTACAGCTAACGCCAAAACTCAAACATTGAAAATTGATGAACGAGAATTTATTTTCGGATATTGGTAACTATAGCCCAGCAGTGGGTCGATGAGAGCTGTTAATGATGATCGATACACTTATATTTTTTTAAATTATATAATAGACTAGCTTTTCCACGCGGCTTCGCTGGCCTTAATTTTATGACATAGATCTCGTTTGACAACAAAACAACCCATATCGCAACTTGTGGCGCCATCTGTTGGCCGATACAGAGCCCTCCATGGTAGAAAAATTATTTTCCCATTGGAAAGACATAAATTCACGGGATAAAAAGTAGCCTATGTTGGGCTCTGTACCCTTAACAATATGTATGCAAATTTTCATAATGATCGGCTGCTTAGTCAAACCGTGAAGGAATAACAAACAAACAAACTCACTATCTTATTTATAATATTAGTAAGGACAGACAACTCTACGGGTCATGGGTGATGGTAAGCAGTCCCCGCCGCCCATAGACACGCAACATAAAGAGAGCTAAAGCTTTTGACTGTGGCGCGTGTAATCTATATTTATAAAATGCTTTGTCCTGACTGACTGACTGACTGACTGACTGACTGACTGACTGACTGAGAATCAACGCACAGCCTAAACCGCTCATCGTAAAAATCTGAAATTTGGCAGGTAGAACTATTATAAGACGTAGGCGTCCGATAAGAAAGGATTTTTCGAAATTCAAACTCTAAGGGGGTAAAAAAGGGGGGTAAAGTTACTATGGGACAACTTGATTCCTTGGTCCAATCTACTTCAAATTTTGCATAAAAATTGTTTAAGAGAATTGATGGAAGACGTGATTCTTATTTTATTGAAATTCTTGAAAAATATGTATTTTGTGGGTAGTTTTCTTCGATTTGATATCAATACTCATACTCCTTAGTGCTTTTGATTTCAATTACATTTCATTTTGACACATTCGTGAAGTGAAGTATGTCATCTGTCATGTAATATTTTTATAAATTGTGAATATTCAAACAAAATGATTTCATAATGTCGTCGTAGGTCTTCGTACTATTTATTCTGTTTGTGATCTCGGAAAAACAGCTAAAATTCTAACTAAGTACATATGTATAAAGCGGACTGAATCATATTCATCGATAATAAACTGTAAGTAATTAAATATTACATTTTATAATATTTGACAGGGGTCAAGTTAAATTGGTCAATGGTTAAATGGCATATTGATATTGTCTCTTTCACACTTATAGGAAATGTCATTACGTCGACTCGCTCTATTATTTCGTAGTGTTGTTTTATGGATGGTTGTAGGCTGAGGTTGTATGAAATTATACATTTTTTTTACGGAAGTGGTTGGAAAACAAGCTCAGGAATATGGATCATTTGATATTAGGTGATTACCGTCGACTATGGAGCACATAGATTCTAGGGTCCCTGACCCGTTGCCGACCTATAACAGGAAAAGACAGGATATACAGCGAGAAATAGTATAAGGAAGGAGTTAGATTTTTTTTATACAACAAAGGTGGCAAACAAGAATTTCGGATATTTCACTCTCCGAACGAAACGCATTACTGCTTCACGTCAATATTCTGTATAAGGGTGGTACTTCACCGGTCGGGCTAGCCTATTTCATAAACGCCCACTCCAAAGATTGTAATGAGAAGTATTTAAATAGAAAAATAATCATGTATACATATGAAAATGTTTTGTCTTGACCGTAGAGACCTGAAATTTGGGTGTGTGATGTAGGCAACCGTTATGAAAGGATTTTTTGAAATTCCCACGGGAAAGCGGGATAAACGCAAACGAAGTTGCGCGGGTTTCTCTAGTCTATATATATAAAATGCTTTGTCCTGACTGACTGACTAACTGACTGACTATGACTGAGAATCAACGCACAGCCTAAACCGCTCATCGTAAAAATCTGAAATTTGGCAGGTAGAACTATTATAAGACGTAGGCGTCCGATAAGAAAGGATTTTTCGAAATTCGAACTCTAAGGAGGTAAAAAAGGGGGGTAAAGTTACTATGGGACAACTTGATTCCTTGGTCCAATCTACTTCAAATTTTGCATAAAAATTGTTTAAGAGAATTTATGGAAGATGTGATTCTTATTTTATTGAAATTCTTGAAAAAAATGTATTTTGTGGGTAATTTTCTTCGAGTTGATATCAATACTCATACTCCTTAGTGCTTTTGATTTCAATTACATTTCATTTTGACACATCCGTGATGTGAAGTGTATCATCTGTCATGTAATTATAAATTGTGAATATTCAATCATAATGTCGTCTATTTATTCTGTTTGTGATATCGGAAAAACAGCTAAAATTCTAACTATGTGTGTAGCGCACTAATCATATTCATCGATATTAAATAGTAAGTACATAGTTAAATATTAAATTTTATAATATTTGACAGGGTTCAAGTTAAATTGGTCAATGGTTAAATGGCATACATTTTGATATTGTCTCTTTCTCACTTATAGGAAATCTCATTACGTCGACTCGCTCTATTATTTCGTAGTGGTGTTGTAATTTATACATTTTTTTTACGGAAGTGGTTGGAAAACAAGCTCAGGAATATGGATCATTTGATATTAGGTGATTACCGTCGACTATGGAGCACATAGATTCTTCTACCATCTTCATCTTCTAACCTAACCCGTTGCCGACCTATAACAGGAAAAAACAGGATATAGCGAGAAATAGTATAAGGAATGAGTTAGATTTTTTTTATACAACAAAGGTGACAAACAAGAATTTCGGATATTTCACTCCCCGAACGAAACGCATTGATGCTTCACGCCAATATTCTGTAAAAGGGTGGCTCTGCACTGGTCGGGCTAGCCTATTTCATAAACGCCCACTCCAAAGATTGTAATGAGAAGTGTAAAAATAGAAAAAAAAAATCTATACATATGACAATTTTTTGGGTGTTCTAAAAAGTGTGGTGTATGATGTAGGCAACCGATATGAAAGGATTTTTTGAAATTCCCACGGGAAAGGATAAACGCACACGAAGTTGCGCGGGTTTCTCTAGTTTTATATAAATTTAAAAAAAGAAACGATGCCGTCAAGTACTTTGTTTTTGATTTTCTTTAAGAATATTCTTGAAGAAAATTAAAACCTAAAATATTTTAATTAACAGATACCTTAAAAAAGCTCTATATATTGGCTAGAACTGGAGTAGTATTGATTTCTCAGATATCTAATAACAAATTAACTAAGCCAATTACAAACTCGGATTCAGCAGAATACAAGGTAATGCAGGAAATCTAGACTGAATGCTTTGTCACTTAGACAATGAATGTATGTATTATTTGCAAGGATTTCACATGAACTCTGTATTATCTCAAAAATTATTAACTGTGTTGGCAATTTCGAAATAATCCATACTAATATTATAAACGTGAAAGTGTGTTTGTTTGTTTGTCCTTCCTTCACGTCGAAAGTAATGAACGGATTTATATATTATGATTGTTTTATTAGGGATAGTTTAAAGTCTGGAGAGTGATATAGGCTACTTTTTTCCCCACGGGATTAAGAGATTCCCATGGGAAAAATTATTGACATTATCCCTTGACTACGCGGGCGGAGCCGCGGGTAACAGACAGCTAGTCTTTTTATAAAATAAAAAATTTTCATTCTTTAAATGTAGATTTTTTCACTAAAAAACTAATAAGTGTTTTGATGTAAATATAAGTTTATTTTGGATTTAGGTAGGTGTATTCGAAAAAAATATCTCTAACACCGATTTACAATTTTATTATAAATAATAGAATTCACATAATAACATAAAAAAATAAAAAATAAAAATTATTATAAACCACAGAGGTTTGTAACAATATGCTTGTTGTTTTTGATATATTTTAAACCTATTTAATAAAACAATTCAAACAAATTATTGAATACATACACTGTTGCGGACTAGCCGTCAGGCTGGAGGTGTAAATACTTTTTTAAATACTTTTTATTTTTTATTCTTTTTTGTTTGCTATGACGTTTGTCTTGTCGTCTCTCTGTCGGCCCTTGGTTTAGTTTGCTCTGTTACTTAATTTTTGCTATTATATTTTATTTTACTCTGAGCTCTGTTTCCACTTCTCTCCCCTATCCTTTACATACACATTAAAACTAAACTAGACATATTATTATAAACATAAATTATAATGAACCTAAAACTAAAAACCTTAAAAAATATAATAAAATAACTAAAATATATTATTAAAAAGAGTCCCTTTATGCAAGGTTCCGAAGATACTGGCAGCGGCGTCCCCCCTTTGAATAGCTAAACTAATTCTTATAAACTTACATTTAAACTAGATATATTGCAATAAGTTAATCAAAATTTAAAAAATCTGTTTGTTAAAAAAGAAACTCTAAAAAAATCTAGTCTTCGAATAATCAATTTCATATACAACCAGTTTTTGAAACGGATTTTAATTTTAATTCCACATTAAGCCTCAAGCTATTTTTTCCTCTTTAGTTCAACAGTCGCAGCAATAATTTAATGTGTAGTTAACTTTAAAAATGCTTTCAAGCAATTCAGCGATAGATTAAACCTACTTTAAAAGAGGGTCTATCCTATCTAGGACGAGTTTCATTGGCATTGTTTATACTGACGCCATAAATATAGTTGTCTGAGCCACTAACTGGCCGACTGATGGTCACGCCCGTTCTCCAAAGATATAGAGTTGGTGAATGTGCTTAGTTATCATTTTTATAAATTTACTAAAAAAAACTCAAAATTCCCACGGGAAAGCGGAATACCCTATCCCGATTTCCCGTGGGAATTTTGAAGATCCTTTCTTAGCGGATGCCTACGTCATACAAAGAACCCACCCTCCAAGTTTCAGGTCTCGACGACGACGTTTGAAACGACGCCATATACAAATTATCCCCAAAAAAAATTAGGTACGAGATATGGTTTGTGTGCGCATGTCGCCATTTTCTACACAATTTTCTGCACAAATGTGCAGGAACATGATTGTTCTAAGTCGCTTGTCGCCCTATTCCGTTAGGTGCCCGTCACTATAATAAACTTCTTACTCCGTGTTCGTAATCGAACTGCAAATTACGGGCTTACGATTTGTGTGAGAGTAACTGTCGAGATTATTCTATGAATGTGTTAAAATGTAATTGTGTGTGTAAATGGCAACATCGGTTCCGGTACAAAACCAATCTAATGACATTTCTCCTTTTTTCTGTGTTCTGTGGCTACGACGTACGAAAAAAGTTGCTTGGAAACGATTAGCTCTTTTTCGCAGTCGAGTCGCGTGACTCGTCGTGAGAGAACTGTCTTAGATTTATGACGAACAAAGTCGCAGTATCTTCTAGCGTATGTACGAAAAACAAAGGAAAAGTTAATTCCAAAAAATGATATATTACGCTTAAAATGCGGTTTTCTCATATTTTTACAATAATTCATGGGCATATCCATCAATGTCTATCCCCATAATCATTCGCGCGTCATTCACGAAGACAGACAAAACATTTATGGGAAACTGTAGGTAGCAAAAGCAGGAAAATATATTAAACAGAGTCTAATCTTACTTGATTAAATCATTATTAGTTGTCAATAGATGATAGTCGTTAAACGAGATCGGCTTGAAAACGTCTCTGCCAATCCACATTGTAATAGTGTGACATCACCGCCAACGACAGAGATTATTATGCTGCAAACGCAAATCAGCAAGAGTAGTTAGAGGTTTAAAAAGATTTGTAACGAGCTGTTTCTTAACTAAATAATAATAATAATAAATAAATAAATATATAGGGACAAATCACACAGATTTAGCTAGCCCCAAAATAAGTTCGAAACTTGTGTTATGGGAAACTAATTCAACGATACTATATTTTTAACAAATACATAATAGATAAACATCCAAGACCCGAGGTCAATCAGAAAAAGTTCGTTTTTCATCATGACCCGACCGGGATTCGAGCCCGGGACCTCCTGGGTGGCGGGCAGGCATGGTAACCATTGCGCCACGGAGGTCGCTATGTCTATAAATGTACTTTAACAGGCCGTTATTTGTTGTCACAAAGGTGTTGTTCGAAATGGTGTCATTGATGCCGTTGTTAAAAAAAATGCATACAGTTAGAAACGATATTTTACATTATATTATTAGAAACTCGCTTTTTTGACCGCGACTTCGCCCGCGGGAAGTTCCGAGCCCGTTCCCGCGGGAACCACATTGAATTTCGGGAAAAGCTATAGCCTATGACACTCCCTGATAATGTGGCCTTCTACTGGTGAAAGAATTTTTGAAATCGGTCCAGTAGTTTCGGAGCCTATTAAATTCAAGCAAACAAACAATCAAATCTTTCCTCTTTATAATATTAGTATAGATTGATGAATGATGGTCGCAGAAATTAATTAATTTAGTAAAAAGTACATTTAGTTCAAAAAACTACTCATTACATATCTTTTATACGTAATAACGTGCTACTACACGTAATTAATCAGTAGTTTTACTCACAATCATATATTTTTTTCTTTTTTACTCCTTTATCACTGAGATACTGTTCATACATCTTTTGTGACTTCGAAAACAATTAATCATGATCCAAGCCACAATAGCGGGAGGAATCTAATCTAAAAGACATTACGAGATGTACAGTCACTCGCCAACAAAAATATGAAGTTTAAAAGACAGTTACTATTATAAAATGTGAGGATAATAGTTGTCTACTCGACTTTGACGCCGTTTTGTAAGATTTTGCTCGGTGCTTTATTCTTTGGCTTAGTTTACAGAGGATTATCTTTTCAAGAATAGTCTTTTTAAGTATTATTAATGGATAATTTTATTTTTAAAAAACCTTCACTTGTCCTAGAATTACAAATAGAAAATTCATTTGCAGCATTATTCTGTTAAGATACTAAATTGAATGAGCAACAAAGCTCAATAGCTGTATCCACACCAGACAATCCAACGCGATCCAAATGCGCACGGCAGGATCTCGGTTCAATAGACGCTCTATCTATAGGATCGAGATTCTGCTGTACGAATTTCCAGATGACGGATCCATACCTGACAATCGCGTTAGATCGTCTGGTATAGATCCGGCAATTGACGTATATGGTGAAACTTCTCATGAAGTTGCAATGCCTATAGGTGTTACTTCTGGACTTCCAGTACTGATCAACATTAGATAGGGGAGTCAACTTACCATTATCATCATTATTATCTCAGCCACAAAAACTCAACTTGTTAGGCTAAATAAAAGTAAGCGATTGAGAACTTGCAAATTTGTAGAAATCTTTTTCATTCCTTCATAGGTATGATAGATGGAAAACTTATCCAAAATTCTTGTAGTCGTAGATGTCCTTGCTTACCATCAAGTGACTTAGCTAGTTTGTCCTTCTCTGTCATAAAAGGATGTTTTATTGGTAGCGCAACAGCCACATCTAGTGAATTAAAACAGGGATTCCGTGCATCCAATAAAGGTTTTGATCGTACACCAACGCAATTAAGCGGTTACTGCCTCGATGTTGCACTGCGACGAATACAATTCACTTGTATTAGATTACAAAAATCTAACTTCATTAATGATAAGATCAGCCAAGGTTTTGCCAAGACTTATTTTGTCACTTTGGAACTTCAATTAATTTGAATAATGACAGGTCAGTAATGAGGCTTTAAATCTTGGCTTGGCATTCTTGGTTTATGTTTTTTTTATTAAAATGTACGAGTTATTGACCATGATATTGAGTGAAATCAAAATCGAATCAAGTCTACAACATTTATAGATCACCAATGAAGAAACATCTTAAGTTCAAAATAGTTTAATGAAAATAACAATAGAAAAATAAAAAATGTTTTAAATAATAAAAATAAAGCAACTTATTCAAAAAAGATTAAAATTAGGAAACATATTAACAGAGACTATTCCTATTTAAACCTATTTAAAAGGGTTAGCTAAGCCTTACATAGAGGAACAACTAATAAAATAACGCTCGCAACCTCGACTAACTAACAACACTAAACACGTACTCAATCCATTACACGTAAAGTACTATAAAATATAGGTATATCCGAAACGAATGCATCAATGGATTTAATGGAATAATAAATGTCTGCATTTCAGCATTCCGCAGTAGTCGCTAATGGAAGACGCGCCAGTCGTCACGAAGTCGCAATTAGATCTACGGGTACCCTTGGCTGGGAATTTTATGTAGTTAGTGGATTGTACGTTGAACTGAACAGAGAACCTGTGATGAGCATAGTTTCTTTATTCAATTTGTATTGTACTGTCAACGATAGAGATGAACAGGATAGAGAACTAAGAACAGGGACTGCTAATAATGACAATGCAAGCATGGTTATGAAACTTTGTAATAACTTTATTAAATTTATTTGAACAGTAAGATGATAATAATAATACATACACATTAAAACTAAACTAAACATCTATATATATAAAATTCAAAGTCCTGACTGACTGACTTAACTATATATCAACGCACAGCCCAAACCCGTGAGTCTAGAGATTCCAAATTTGGACTGTAGGTTCCTTACGACGCGTAGGGGTGTACTAAGAAAGGATTTTTCAAAATTCCCACGGGAAACCGAGATATAAGCAAACGAAGTTGCGAGGGTATATCAATGCACAGCCCAAACCGCTGGGTCTAGAGATTCCAAATTTGGCATGTAGGTTTCTTACGACGTCTAGGGATGTACTAAGAAAGGATTTTTCAAAATTCCCACGGGAAAGCGAGATATACGCAAACGAAGTTGCGAGGGGACGCACAGCCCAAACCGCTGGGTCTAGAGATTCCAAATTTGGCATGTTGGTTCCTTATAAGGACCGGCACCAGACCGACTGTACCGGACCGACCGAAACGGATCGGACCTGATCGGACCGGAAGGAACCGCACTGTACGGGGCCGTGCCGGACCGGACCGGATTTTGTTTGTGAAGAAAAATATCCTAATTGGCATCATCATCATCATCATCATAACCCTCTAGTGGGTGTGGTTTCCGCACTTAGTCCTGTACTGGACCATTGTACGTGAGCCGTGGGGCTGTCATTCCATCCAGCCCACCTCCCTCCAGAAGCGAATTAGTCCTCCCAAACTGCTCGGTGACCCAAGTGTCTCTTTCCGGATTTGAGTGACGCCTGTGCACTCCAGGAGCACGTGCGCCACAGTTTCTTCAGTCTCCATGCATGCTCTGCATAGAGGGCTGTCCGTGATACCTATTGTGTAAAAGTGTTTGTTCAATGAGCAGTGTCCTGTGATGGTCCCT
This sequence comes from Endotricha flammealis, assembly GCA_905163395.2. Taxonomy (NCBI): domain Eukaryota; kingdom Metazoa; phylum Arthropoda; class Insecta; order Lepidoptera; family Pyralidae; genus Endotricha; species Endotricha flammealis. The sequence continues at coordinate 15,695,075 of LR990860.1, forward strand.
GTTACCAGGCGCAGGCTTCTCCTGTCCAGGCGCAAAAGGCGCTTGGACAGCTTGTTATCCAGGGATGGTATCGCCTCCTTGGATTGCCTGCAGCCTGGTGCCGTAGTCCACCATCTCTCAGCTTGTGTGTATGTGATGTTTTGTAACCATCTGCGTAGCTGATTGAATGGGATTGGCACGATGGGCTCCGGTCCAAGCACTGTCGTGTCAGATCCCCTTCTGGCCAGTTCATCAGCTGCATCGTTACCTAGTGAGCCACTATGTCCTTTTATCCACTGAAGTGTTAGCGTATTGCGATTCGTCACCGCGACGCGTTCCAGTGCATTGTGACATTGTAGTATTAATCCTGAGTCAAAATGGTTTTTGTTCAGAGATTGGAGTACTGAAGCGCTATCGGAAAGTATGCGGATATGAGTTTCCGTGACCTTCCTGGCTTCAAGGGCGTATGCTGCTTGGATAATGCCCACACATTCCGCTTGATAGACGGTGTTGAACATTCCAAGAGGTTTTGATATTTTTATATTCAGTTCATCTGAGTGGACTCCGACTCCAGTTCCAGAGTCAGTTTTTTTCCTAATCCTAATTGGCATATAGGTTCCTTATAAAAACCGGACCGACCGGACCGGACCGGACCGAACCGGACCGAACTGGAATTTGTTTTTGAAGAAAAATATGCTAATCGTTACTAGGCCACGCTGGCGAAGCCGCGGGAAAAAGCTAGTATTATTATAAACATAAATATAAATGAACCTAAAACTAAAAACCTTAAAAAATATAATAAAACCAGCCTTTCCCCGCAGCTTCGCTCGCGTTAATTTTATGACATAGATCTCGTTCGACAACAAAACAACCCATAGCGCGACTTGTGGCGCCATCTGTTGGCCGATACAGCGCCCTCTATAGTATAAAAAATATTTTCCCATTGAAATGACATACTTTCACGGGATAAAAAGTAGCTTATGTTGGGTTCCGTACCCCTGACAATATTTATACAAATTTTCATAATGATCGGCTGATTAGTCAAGCCATGAAGGAATAACAAACAAACAATCAAACAGTAGTTAGGATAACTAAAATATATTATTAAAAGGAGTCCCTTTAGGCAAGGTTCCGAAGATACTGGCAGCGTTCCCCCTTTGAATAGCTAAACTAATTCTTATTCCAAGGTTCTGCCAGCTCTTTGCTCTCCTGTGATGTCGACTAACCTTTTTGCTATTTCCTTAAAAAGTCTTTACGCTAGGACCCCACAGACCAAGGGTCTCGACACCGAATGGGACAAAATCATATTTAGAGCCAAGACCCCTGTATTTACATGCTTTAGCTTTTTCAGCCGCTTCACACGCTGCACCAGCTCTGTTGTTGGTTCCATGTAGATGGGAAGGGAACTTTGTAATTACATATTACAATATGTATACTATTGATAAAAATAATTTGAGCAAATCCATCAGCTATCCCACGTCATTGTTTTCAAGTCACTCAACAATCACTAACATGACTTGACGACGTTTAAAAGAGCAAGTGCTGAGTTTCTTGCCAGTTCTTCATAGCACAAATCTCCCATCTGAACTGGTGGTATGAAAAACTTGTGACGATTCGAAAGAGCTTATATTAGGCATAAAAATATTTTGAATTTGACGTTTACCTATCGAAAACAGTCGGGACAGCTTAACGTGTCTTTTGAAGCAAAACCATTAAAATAGCATCTCCATCGTCATTATTCAAAGTGAATTTAGTCACAAATTCCCAGTACGAATTTATAGCAATCTCAATTTGCCCATCAATAGTGTACCGATGAACTAAACCAGTATTTCGAATACAGGTACACGTTTGTGAAATGCGAATACAATTTCCGTATTTGACTGGACGCGGATGTCCGTTGGTTTGACTGACACACACTGTCGGTGCCATTCCGTACTTCCAACTGTTAAATTATTATCGTCTCAGGTTGTTCAGTAAACAGATTTGTTTAATAAATTCTACACAATTCATAATTAAGCACTTGATAAAGTACCTATGTTTGTATTCATTCGTATAGACCCAAATCAATCCAAATCGGTTCAGCCGTTTCTGAGATTAGCGTGTACAAACATACATACAAACATACAAACATACATACATACAAACATACAAACAGACGGACAAAATTTTACGAAATTCTTGTTCTATTGCTTATTCTTCATCGCCCTAAACAATTTTTTTGGAAATATATTCAATGTACAGACAAACTTTTTTTACACTATTATTATATGTATTATAGATAGATAGATACATATATAGATAAACATCCCAGACCCGAGAAATTTTTACAATAACATGTGAAAATATACTAATAGTCATATTTATATTTATGTATTACAAGTATATTTTTACAATAACATGTGTTTTCTATGGTATACACACACAAAGGCAACCATATAAATGTTTGACCCGAGCGGAAATCGAACACGTGCCCTCTGACGGCGATGATCACTACCAAAGCACCGCCGGCGAAGGGCCCTTAAAATTAGTGTGTGGTAAAGTTACATATTTTGTTTTTTATATAATTTTACGCTTTACTTCATCTAACTTCTGTTCTTATTAGGCATCCTAGTAGATTAGGTTAGTTTAAAAAAAAAATTACGACCTCCGTGGCGTAATGGTTACCACGCCAGACCGCCACCCAGGAGGTTCCGGGTTCGATCCCCGGTCGGGTCATGATGAAAAACGAACTTTTTCTGATTGGCCTCGGGTCTTGGATGTTTATCTAAGTATATATGTATTTCTTATAAAATATAATATCGTTGAGTTAGTATCCCATAACACAAGTTTCGAACTTACTTTGGGGCTAGCTGAATCTGTATGAACTGTCTCTATATATTTATTTATTTGTTATTTATTTTAAAAAATCCAAATATTCGAAATTGAAAACTAAACCTTCGGTACCAACGGCAATTTATTTTCCGTTACACGTCAACTGCAGACTGTGGCGTCCTCCGGGACTTCAATGAGACTGGACTTTAGAATGGACCTCCCGTTGGGGCTAAGAATTTTTCTATTTTTTTATTGAAGGAGAAATCAAGTTGAGTTATTGCAGTGTTTGTCAAAAGTATGGATAATATATATATATATATTTAGAAGCGTGGCATGACTGCACACTTTTAATTATTACGATCTAGCTTATATGTATGAACCTAGTTTTAAATTTTATGTTGAAAAAGAAAAGAAAAAAGAAAAGTACGATATATTTTTAAATGACAAAAAAGGCCGTAACTGGTTTTCTTTCGTCATTTCTTTTTACCAGTGGTTATTTTGCTTTTGTTTCCGAAATGGTAGTAGTTTATAGAGTAGATTAATTTATACAAATCATTTATTACTGTATACTCTGACAAGAGAACGTGTTTGTGAAAACCTATTCTCTGAATAAAAGTTTTGAATTTTGAATATATAAGTGTGGGCTAATAAGTAATTTTAATTTAACGTAAAATTGTTTTTGCCTAAGAATAATGTCCATTGATTTTTCTTAGTGTCTGTTAAGGTGAAACAGTTTTGAGTTATTACACTAATATTACATTCACTTATCACTACACTAACTCAAAAGGTTTTGTTCTTTTCAGTCTTCTCGCTAAATCTGTTGAATCAAACAGTTGGACTGCTTCGAGATTCATATGTTGATGAATATATATATATATATATATATATATATATATGAATATTAACTTTTGATGTAAAAGATGTCTACGTATTCTTGCCAGGTTTATCATAATTCAGTTTAAAAACCAATTCGTTCATTGATGAAAAATATCTGTCACTTCTAATGCACTGTGAGAGAGTAGGAGGGGTGACGGCACTGAGCAGATTCGATTACGCTGCAGTCGGGGGCTCATAACAAGAAAAATGAATTTGCCAGAGTGCCACCGTCTCGGTACTTTAAGTACTTTACACAGTCTACTGGCGTTATGCTTTTTTCTATCTCATTTTATCGAACTTTGAGCATTCTTGTACCAAAAGTCGAGACTTTACCGTGAGTTGGTATCGAAAACTCTCGCTAACTCGTAATAAATCTATGGTCTATGAATAAAATGTAAAATGAAGCGGTCACTTCATTTTTTCACAGACATTTCACTTACTGGCTTAGTCTTGAGGTATTATAATGCTTTGGCTACATTAGAGGGTGAAGACCACACTTGCATATTTTTTTTGATTAAAACAGATTAATTAGCGGACTACGGTGAATATTCTTTCGTAACTTGCTAACTGCTTCTATTTTTGTTTATAGCTGTTCATTTCTATTTGAAATTATTAGGTTATGTTTACATTTATCCTTTACGTATCTTTAAAAAACTATAATAAAATAGCAAATTACAAAATTGTATCAATAGGTTAACATTCGACCTACAGAATCCATAACACGTTACATTCGTACCTATGCTTTTACAGCCGAAAAACCCGTGTCAAACCATTTCACAGATAAACCCTTACCCTCAGATATAAACCTAAATAGATGCTCCCATAACTCAAGTGATTTAGAATATTTTTTCGAGGCCATGTAATTTTGGCAGATCGCACTGCGACTCGTCGCCGACGCGCCAAACCACACAAAAAATAGAAGATTTACTTCAACACTCGCTAACGCAGACAAAGCACACACAGTCTGCCATCGTGTATTGAGAGTTGACTGGAAAATCGGCGCCGGCGACGCGACGGCCTTTTTTGAGCCGTAACTGTGTTAATGCGGATGCCGAAGGCCGGCGTGGACTTAACGCATTTTCGGTCCTTATGTGTCATGCAGACTTTTAGTCCGGCTGACACTCGATCGCACAAAATGTGAGTCAGCTGCATTTGCAAAATGAAATAAATTGATTAATACTGATAGAAGAACTCACGGCATCTACATGGATTTAAGCCCTTACCCATTTCGGATATGGTTATTCTACCCTAGCAGAACACTCAATTTCCTTCAGGGAAGTGAAATAAATAGTCTCGTTTCAACGCATTACCCCACCATACAAAAGAATATCTATATGAGTGTTTAAGGGAATATTACGGTGTGTCATGGGACATAAGATATTTTTAATGTTAAAAGTATTATTAAGCTGTGCATGTGGTTTTGTGCGGTGTCGTTATTAATTCGTAAACTTAAATTTAAATATGAATATAAACTTATTTAAAACTTAGACTTAGATTATTATATAAGTCTTTAGTTTACGAAGACCAATTATCTATATTTATATTATAAAGAGGAAATATTCGATTGTTCATTTGTTTGAATTGAATAGCTACAATGGACCGATTTAAAAAAAATATTTGGGAAGTTACACTATCTCCGGGTGACATTAGGCTATAATATATATTTTTTTAAAGAACAAATAATGAAGACTCGTATCTCTGCAGTGGAATACTTATGGGTCAAATGATGAGAAGATGATGATGTAATATTTACCAAAAGGAGATCTGCATGACTGTTTCTGTCATAAAAAATATTCTTCATACGAATTTGTTACATTAATTAAAGCATAATTTTAGCGTTTACACTTTTACCTTAATTCAAAGAAAGCTTTGGGTAATTAAATAAAAAACACCAAGCGAGTGCAAGATGGGACCTCGCAGATTACCACTGCTAAGGCAAAGTAATATATGGTAGAGCTAGGGTACAATACTTACTCGAAATGCGAATAGAAATTGTGAGAAAACACCTTCTGGCCATTTGACAAATTCATGTAATAGAGACAGTTTGTTCAGGTTTAAGTTATTTCAGTTTTATGAAGGGTGGGTTTGCACCTTGCTGACAGCGTGTGACCATCTCAAATGCACAAGCGGAAAGTGCCCTAAAATATGATGTTAAAAAATTAAGCACTGGATAAAAATTTAAACAGTTTAGGTTTTAATCTGTGATAATATTTTTGAGGAAAGCGAAAGTATTTACTGCATTTATAGAAAACTTATTGTTTAATAATTCCCTGAACATCAGAAAATTCAATTAATACTTTGAAAGTTAGCTCAACAAATGGAAATGAGCTTGAATCGGTGCATAGTGTAGTATTTATACTCTACTGTGCGTTGCGCAGTTTTGAAGTATCTAGGTGGTTAAATACTGATAAAGATGACAAATGTGTGCAGTTTCATTACATTATTATCTTTATACAATACTTTCTTTCAGCTGACACTTTGTAAAACCACGGTCAGCTCAATGACTCCTGATAAATTTGTGTTGCCGCAGCATTATATTTCCCTACACTTTTCCTCAACATTTTTTAAAAGAAGTAACTTTTTTATTAACTTACTTTGTAGCTGCGTCGAATTTACTGTTATTTGATGAGTTTGGTGTTTGGGTTTGTTTACTATGACACCATGATTTGGGGGTTCAAATCCTCCCTTTGGTTTAAGAAAATAATATCTGTGCAATATCGCTTAATCAGCTAAATTAGTTATGGAATAAAAAATAGAAAAATTAAGCGTAGGGCGCCCTCCCTTCTGATTTACCCCCTTTTAACTGTGGTCCCACCGCTATGCCCCACTGGTGGGTCCACATGATTTACCGATGACCTCAAAAAAGCAGCATGAGACATGGGTGTGGAATTCCATAAAGAAACGGGGTAAATCTACGCTGAGTTGTAACCCATACTATTACGAAGTCCAGGGAACTTTGACAACCTTAAAATAAAAAAGAAAGAAATAGGGGGAGACCAGGTGAGAGGTGTTTCGCTTCCAAACGTACTGAATTTTTGAAAGCATGGTACATTCTCTATCAAGCCAACCTGTTACTTATTATCAATAGTACTACATTTTCGAAGATAACCAAAGTTAAAGCGATAATATTTTGAAAAATATTCCCTTCGTACATTCAAGAATTATGTGAAAATGGTAGAAAGGGGTCCCTGAAGAGTACCGCCTGTAAATTATTACGGGGCAAGCTCCCCTTGTAAGTAAAAACGATCGGGGTTGCATACTTATAGGCCCCAGGGGGGGACATGTGACTTACTTTGTAGAAACCTATGTCAATTTATAGGAATTTGTAAAACATGATAAATAATAAAATAAAGTTGCACAAACTAAAATTCTATACAAGGCACACAGCGCTACGATCCCAAAGTGAGCTAGGTTTGACCTGCTTGTGTCAGGAGTACCAGACAATAAATGTAAGTATTATTGTAAGCGGAAAATGCTATGATTCTGGTGACATAGATAGGATCACTATCACCAACGCACCGCCGCTACCGGGTTGATAAACTACTGTATTATTTTATTCATGCTAATATTATAAATGAGAAAATAAGTTTTTTTTTAATGTCATACAGTAGACAAACAAGCAAGCGGGCCACCTGATGGAAAGCGGTCACCGCCGCCTATGGTCATCAGTAACACCAGGGGCGCTACCAATGCGTTGTACACCAAGGAAGTTGGAGGAAAGGAAGGAGGAAGGGAAGGGAAAGAAGGGATAGGGAAGGAGTTGGGTTTCCGGATCTCTCACTTACCGAACGAAACGCATTGCTGCTTCACGTCGATATTGTGTAAGAGGGTGGTACTTCCCCGGTCGAGCTAGCCAGCATTTCATAATAATTGCTTCTACCTCTCCAAAAAATTTGTTTTGTTGTTTGTTTGTTATTCCTTCACGTCTTGACTAAGCAGCCGATCATTATGAAAATTTGTATACATATATTGTCAGGGGTACAGAGCCCAACATAGGCTAATTTTTACGCGGGCGAAGCCGCGGGTAACTGCTAGTATAATATAATTTACACAATTTGAAATTTGTGAATGTCCAAATGTTACTAGCCTAGTCGATATTTAGACAAATGAAAACGCGGATCCAACAATAATATTATTAAGGTCCATTAATTTTATGATCTTCAAAGGCCTGTACTCAACGGACTTAATCCAATACGAAATTTGAGATGCACGCCACGAAATTGAAGACGAGGTATACGGATGCTAATTGCTCTGAGCGGAACATAATCACACAGAGCGTATGCAGATGTTGCATGAGATGCAGTTAACACTGTCTGATACGCTATTCAGTAAGTACAAAGGCAAATGTTATAGCATATTACTGTGTCTATGCTTAGGTGGATTGAGAGCAGTTTCACATTTTTTTTTAATGGAGGGTATCTCTTAACTTCACGTCACCTCTGTCTATCTTTAAAAATGCGTTCCAGAATTTTTTTTTTTTTAAATTAGATGCTAGAATGTAAAAAGGCAGGATTTATAATAAAACATAATGCAGAGTGCGTAGTACGATTTTTTTACCTCACGTTCGAATACGAGCGCGTTGAAATTTTGTATGGGAGAGATAAATCGCTGCCATAGAAAAGAATAACCCGTGGTAGAATGGCCACTTTCCGCCCCGCACCGAATCGCGTTACCTCAACCCCAGGCGGGTATCGTGGCGGGTGCGGTGCAGTCGCAAAGGTGTGCGTTTAGTGAACGAATGAAATACGTGTGTGCATTTGATTGTGCATGTACAGACGACTTTGGCCTGTGTAGTAGAAATAGGTAATTTTTTCACCCGCGTTGTATGGAGTATCCGGGCTGTGTAGCTGCCTAGTAGCCACTCTCGAATCAGTTAAAACAATGTAAATCTAATTATATAAGTACTCCGTTGCTTGATAAGCATAACAAAATTCAATTATAAATGAAACTAAATTAGAAATAGTAACGAATCTCTAGAAGCGGGTCACAATTCAATCTCAGTTGGACCGCGGTCGGCCGCTAATGACTCGGCCTGCGAGCCAATCGTGATTTATATGCCACCAACGATGGTAGATATGAAGATTAAGTTATAAGCGACTAGCGTTTTTTTAAATACACTAATAGAACCCCTGTTTCACATCGACCCATAATAATCCTACTACAGGGATACGGGTCTCTTTTCAATCCAAGTGGATTAGAGCGTATTTATGTATTACTCTACCACGCTGCTCCAATGAGGATTGGCATGGGCGCGTTATCTGCAATAAATTCTTGCAAGAAATTGCACACAGCTCTGTCCGACAGCAACTTGCAAATGTAAAACTATATAGTAAGTTTGCATCACTACCGTACCCGCGAATTCTCACGCAAGCAATTTTTTACGTCAAGTCTAAAGTTTAGAGACAACCACATTACTTTTTGACTCTAAACGTATTTGCAACAACTTCGTGAGTTCTATCTTACCAAGTCCACCAGTCATAATACAGCTTGATAGATTGACAGATAGAATAAATGCAAAACAAATTAAACTACTTCTTAAAATAAGCTACCATCATTTAGGAAACATGTAAAATGCAAACCAAAATGACGACATCCAGGTGAGTATTGATTATATTTTTAAAAACGCTCCCGCCTGTAACACAAGCCGCACACTTTACGCGCACCTGCTACGAACTTTCGATATTCCAACGCGAAAACGATAATTGGTTTCAATTCCGACGCTTGTTTTCCTGAAATGGCGCACCAATTAAATTTTGTTTGAGAATGCCTTCGTGTGACATCGCACCTTTTGTGTCTTTAGCTTTAAACATTTTAAGAGGCTTATAGAATTTTGGTCACAGTTTGTAACCCACCGAAGGCAAAGTCGAAACAACTAACCATATCATATCATGATCGCATTCGTTGTCATTTTATTTATAGTAGAAAATAATTTTACAATAAAATTAAAAATAGTTTTTACAAAATCTTTTTGTCCCATAATTTTATGTTGTGCCTTGCGTGCGACACAATAAAAAAAATATATAGAGCACCTAGTTACTAATATCTTACTAGTTCATTTTAAATTTTACATTCTTATAGGATGTAAAATTTGTTGACAGTACGATATGGTGTAATAAACAAAAAAAATAACAATATCATCGACTCTGCTCGTAATATTAACGCGCGTAGCAGACTCGTAGCAGTGCTACGAAAGAACTGCTACGGGTAAGAATCTTCACTGTATTAAAGTGACAAGTACTACGCACAGTGCTACGATATAATGTCGTTGTCGTCGTCGGTGGTCGTGTTCGTGGTCGCGGTCATGGTCCTCATCCTCTCGTTCTCAATCTCTTTCTCTCAGATGTAAGGGCGTTTTTCTTAATTAAATAACGTAACTGTAAAAAAGATAACAGACGATACTTTTTATACAGTCATCATATAATTTAACTTTTAATGGCTCCTTACAGATGTATTTCACCTAAAGTTTGTATTAACAAATTATGTTACGGAACTTAACAAACTTCTCAACTGCAGGGCATGCATCTGTTTCTGATATGTGCACCAACTTTGTGATTAAACTGCCGTACCAAGCAATTTGCCCCTCGAGCCTCATCCGATGTGTAGATTTGATGGCTAAATTTACCATGGACTAGCTTTTTCATAGATCCGATGGTCAATTTGGACCATAGCAAAAGTATTGCTTAGTTTTGAAATATGTAGATCATTTATTTGTAACCAAGGCACACTATATAAGACAAATAATTAGTTAAAGTTTACAAGGTAGTATTAGGAATATCTGCATTGTTTGCTGGGGAAAAAGTCATTGATTTTCAGCCATCACCTTTAATAATAACTCCTTGTGGAATTAATACTTGCGTACACAAATTTGTCATAAAAATTTTTTAAAGCAAAAAATGTGCATTTTATAACGTAACTTACTTACTTACTAGTACTTACTTGTGCAAAGTTTCAAAATAAAAATTCAACATAGATTATTTATGGTGGTAGTATATAACGTCGTTTATTTTCTTTATTGAAACTAGTTGTAAATGACAAGAAAAAGTGCTAGTGAAGGTCAATTTCTGAAATGGTATTAAAGAACACAAAATGATATTTAAGAACACGCTGTATATGCTCAGTCCAGTGCGAATAATGGAATAGCATAATGAATGTTTGACTGGTCTCAACACGCACACAAGCACACTCCTCCCAAGAAAGGTTCCCCAGTCAGTCGCTCGCGCGCTTTATCACACTTTAAATAATTATATTAAATACCCACATAATTATTATACTAACCTACCTACACTAACTTACTATTTTTATAAGAACAATATTGTAACGATGTACAGAAAAACCCATTAGGGTTTACGTGACATCGATGTTACGTAATAATAACGATTGTAAGTTCTAATATGTTTATAAATAAAATAAAATAAACGATTTCATTTCATTTCATTTATACAAACTTTGTATTCAGGTTAACCAATTTGTAAGTTGAATTTCGAATAATTCTTTCTTGGTACTCGTATAACGTACCTAAAGATTTACTTTCAGGCTAAGTATAATGATTTTGTATCTGCGTTGACTTTTGACATGTTTCACAATAAAATTTAATCTCCGTCACTATAATTTATATTTTTTTTAAAGACGAGTACCTACCGAGTTTTTTTACTGCGTTGTTATTGGTCCGCATGATTATTGTAATCATTGCTATTGGTTCTATTGCGGTTGTGAGCGTAGGTATGCAATGGCCCATCTCACTCTGTCAATATCGAAAATGTGTGAGGGACATACCCAGTACCACTGTTTCTTGTTGGACCTACTCCTTTTTTTCCGATTATAGTAATTATTAGAGTCCCTTCACTAAAATTTTTATTGTATTTTAAGTAGGGACATTCAGCAAAAAGAATGATGCGAGGAAGCCTCCTAGGTCTGACTGTCTCCATAGAAAATTCGAGTTAAATCGGTTCAATGGCATTAACGTGATATTTTAACAGACAGACGTGCAGACTTTTACATTTATAATAATGTAAAGATGGTCCATGTAGTTTTACTTGATGGATCAAATTGTAAACCAGTAACATCCCTCCAACATCAAAAATTAAAATTGGTTCCATGCCCGCGAACATTCGTTTATAAACAAGTAAATTGAATTTCACACCATAAAAGGAGTCAACGCTAACTCGCCACAGAACCATTTCGTCACAAGACTGCTAATTTGTTAAATAAATCCCAATTTGTCACCCATAATTTAGTGGGTCTGGTAACTTGGTACTTGGTAACTTAACATACGTTGGTAATTTAATATTTTGCCAATTTTATAATCAAATAAAATAAAATAAATCTTCTATAAATCTGTATCATTTTGTACTCGTCTTTATTTTTAATACCAAAAATATAAAGGAATTTAGAGATAGTATTTTTTTTATATGGGTATCTATAACATTACAGGTAGAAGAGACGTAAACAAAAAAAAACTATTTATTGATTAGCCAAAATAATACGGTACCTGATGTTGACTAGCATAAGTGACTGCAAACTTATGTATCTCTAAAGTATAATATAATGTAAACAAAAAGTATATTTAAAAAAAAACTGGAAGTGTCTTTCAATTATTGACTCAATATCGTTCGTTTGTTTGTCAAAACTAAATTACTATCTTTTTGGTGCAAGAAATAATGTACATATTTAGCAAGTGACCAATTGGGAACGTGACAACTTGGGACAAACTCCATAAAGGCGTGCAAAAGTGATTTTATGCTAGCATAATTTTGTATAATATGAAATGCATAAAGTTTTGAACAAAGCGCTTTGGACAGCGCTCCGTATCGGCCATCATAAATGTTTGTTATACCCTGTTTGGAGATAGACATGATAATTTCACTTCAGTTTTTATTTTTTTGGTTGTTTTATTAAAATTAAAGACTAAATGTGAGTTTTTAATTTGGCACAAGCCCACCCCACATTCCCATAGTTGTGTCTCATGTAAAGCCAGGATCAACAACGGCGACCATAGATTTGAGTCTTATTAACGTGCCGGGGAGTAACTACAACTGTCTAGGAACTCACAACGAATTTAGTCAAAAATATATTAGACGAAGTAGAAAGTAATGAAAGATTTTTGTCGTAGTTTCTCGTTTGTCCCATTCATCATTAAAAAAAAAAATTATAATATCGGGCGCAGACAAACTGACTGTTTCAGAGTTACATTTATTTTAACAGCTAAAGGCCTTGTCTATAGAACTAAATTATCTATATATATAAAATTCAAAGTCCTGACTGACTGACTTAACTATATATCAACGCACAGCCCAAACCGGTGGGTCTAGAGATTCCAAATTTGGACCGTAGGTTCCTTACGACGTCTAGGGGTGTACTAAGGAAGGATTTTTCAAAATTCCTACGGGAAACCGAGATATACGCAAACGAAGTTGCGAGGGTATATCCACCCACAGCCCAAACCGCTGGGTCTAGAGATTCCAAATTTAGCATGTAGGTTCCTTACGACGTCTAGGAATGTACTAAGAAAGGATTTTTCAAAATTATCACGGGAAAGCGAGATATACGCATACGAAGTTGCGAGGGGACGCACAGCCCAAACAGCTGGGTCTAGAGATGCCAAATTTGACATGTAGGGTCCTTATAAGGTCCAGACCGACCGGACCGGACCGGACCGGACCGGACCGGAACGGATCAGACCTGTGCGGTTTGGAGGGAACCGCACCGTACCGGGTCGTGCCGGACCGGATCGAACCGGACCGGACCGTTTTTTTTTTCATCTATCTATATATATAAAATTCAAAGTGACTGACTGACTTAACTATATATCAACGCACAGCCCAAACCGGTGGGTCTAGAGACTCCAAATTTGGACTGTAGGTTCCTTACGACGTCTAGGGGTGTACTAAGAAATTATTTTTCAAAATTCCTACGGGAAACCGAGATATACGCAAACGAAGTTGCGAGGGTGTATCAACGCACAGCCAAAACCGTTGCGTCTAGAGATGCCAAATTTGTCATGTAGGGTCCTTATAAGGACCGGACCGATCGGACCGGACCAGACCGGACCGGATCGACCGGACCTGATCGGACCGGATGAAACCCTACCGTACCGGGCCGTGCCGGACCGGAATTTGTTTCTGAAGAAAGATATGCTAATTGTTACTAGGCCACGCGGGCGAAGCCGCGGGCGGAAGCTAGTCTATCTATAATATAATAAAAGTGTAAAAAAAGTTTGTCTGTACATTGAATATATTTCCAAAAAAATTGTTTAGGGCGATGAAGAATAAGCAATAGAACAAGAATTTCGTAAAATTTTGTCCGTCTGTTTGTATGTATGTATGTTTGTATGTATGTTTGTACACGCTAATCTCAGAAACGGCTGAACCGATTTGGATGCGGTTTTCACTAATATGTGGCGATTTGTTCAACTTAACATTTAGTGTATGTTTCTTTTCAAAATTCCCACGGGAATCCGAGATATACGCAAACGAAGTTGTGAGGGTATATCAACGCACAGCCCAAACCGCTGGGTCTAGAGATTCCAAATTTGGCATGTAGGTTACTTACGACGTCTAAGGATATACAAAGAAAGGATTTTTCAAAATTCCCACGGGAAAGCGAGATATACCCCGACGACCTCCGTGGCGTAATGGTTACCACGCCAGACCGCCACCCAGGAGGTCCCGGGTTCGATCCCCGGTCGGGTCATGATGAAAAACGAACTTTTTCTGATTGGCCTCGGGTCTTGGATGTTTATCTATATATGTATTTGTTATAAAATATAATATCGTTGAGTTAGTATCCCATATCCCAAGTTTCGAACTTACTTTGGGGCTAGCTCAATCTGTATGAATTGTCCCTATATATTTATTTATTTATTATTATTATTATACCTAAACGAAGTTGCAAGAGGACGCACAGGCCAAACCGTTGGGTCTAGAGATGCCAAATTTGGCATGTAGGGTCCTTATATGGTCCGGACCGACCGGACCGGACCGGAACGCACCGGACCGGAACGGACCGGACCAGAACGGACCGGACCGGACCGGAACGAATCAGACCTGATCGGTCCGGAAGGAACCGCACCGTACCGGGCCGTGCCGGAACGGACCGGTTTTTTTTCTGTAGAAAAATATGCTAATTGGCATGTAGGTTCCATATCAGGACCGGACCGACCGGACCGACCGGACCGGATGGAACCGTACCGTACCGGGCCGTGCAGGACCGGAATTTGTTTCTGAAGAAAAATATGCTAATTGTTACTAGGCCACGCGGGCGAAGCCGCGGGCAGAAGCTAGTCCCAAATAAAATTACTTTCACATTTAACCTTGAACAATTGTTCAAACATTTCGGAAAAGACCCACAACTTAGAATAATTGAGACCAATTTAAATTCCACAAGGGCCCTTAACTCAATTCAGAAGCAATTCGTAAATAGAAAGAATTGCAAAACGTTAAAGCACTCCCAATCGGTAACGGGCATCCACAGACGCAAATATCATTAGACGCTGCAAGTATGTGTACAGTCAGCTGCAACTGTACGGACCCGACTTTCTCAGTACCGGCACGTGCCGGGTCGTTTTTCTCCCGTTCGATCTTCCTTTTCCAGTAGAAAGATTTGGGACAAGCCCACCACACATTCCCACCGATGTGTCTCCTGTGTAGCCAGGATCAACAACGGCGACCTCAGATTGACAATAAGCGATGAAGCTTATTGACGTCCCGGGAGAGAAAACTAAAACTGTCTTGGAACTCACAACGAATTTCACCAGAAAGAAGATAGTCGGAGTAGGAAGTATTGAAAGGACTTCCAGTAGAAATATATTAGATGAAGTAAGAAGTATTGAGAGAACTTCCCTTCTTAGCAACTATGTGACAGAGCAATTTGAAACAAAAGGCATCATAGTCTCCAGAATTTAGAGAGAGAGAGAGAGAGCTGTGAACACCCATTGCTAGTACATTAGTTGACCCGTGGCGTAATGGTTACCACGCTAGACAGCCACACAGGAGGTTCCGGGTTTGAATCCTGGTCGGGTCATGATGAAAAACTATTTTTTTCTGATTGGCCTCGAGTCTTGGATGTTTATCTATTTGTGTATTTGTTTTTAAATATAGTATCGTTGAGTTAGTATCCCAAAACACAAGTTTCGAACTTACTTTGGGGCTATGTGATTTGTAACCATATATTTATTAATTTCTCTTTTTATCAATTTTATGATACACTGCAGATAAGTAAGCGGGCCACCCGATTAAAAGTAGTCACCGTTGCCAATACGTTTCCCGTTACAAGGTTAGAAATCGCAGAATGTATTAAAGATTGAAGTTTAGCTTGTATATTGATGGATTTGAGGTATCCATTAATATTTATATCTTTACAGTTACCACAAAGAGGCAAAACTCTGTTACGATGCGATCGTTTTAAATTAAGCAGGAAAAATTACTGGGAGCACTTTTGAGTTCGCTCCAAACTTCGCTCTCTGCTGCGTCGCTGCCTCATTATATTGTGTTCACGTTTCGGACCACAGTGCGGTGCAATACAAAAGAGATTAGCGTGCCCTACTTATTGTAATTGTGAAACTGTGGACATTTATTACTCAACCACATAAAATAGGTAAATCAATGTCTGAGTAAAACGCCAGGTAAAAAAGCATTAAATGAATAACGAAATTTGGTTATTGAAAATCGCTATAACCTGTGATTTGAGACACGGGTGATAGCGATTTGGTGGACAGACGCAAAATGTTCAAGTATTCTGTATGTATAGCAGAGAGCGGCGATTCACTAAAAACTATATTATTATTATTTAATTTTTTTTATAGAAGCGTGATTTGCACGCTTAAATATTACAATCTAGCTTATGGGCTAATAAGTAATTTAAATTTAACGTAAACTTCTAAAATGTTTTAGTCTAAGAATAATGTCCATTGACTTTTTTAGTGTCTGTTATGGCGAAACACTTTGTTCTTGTGTTTTAAGTTAATACACTAATATTATTCATTTCACTTATCACTACACTAACTCAAAAGGTTTTGTTCTTTTCAGTCTTCTCACTAAATCTGTTGAATCGAGCAGTTGGACTGCTTCGAAATTCACATGATGATGAAGTCTATTATCATGAGCTTCTGCATACTTTTGTATAACATTGTTCACAAACTCCACTTTAAGGTCCCGATGGAGGCAATAATTTGTGAAGTACCAGGGTGCATTTGCGATGCCTCTGAGTACTTTATTCTGAAAACGCTGAATAATCTGTCTATTGCTCTGTTAACTATATTATATGATTCGTAGATTAAATGAGTAACGAAATAAGGTTATAGAAAATCACTATTTCCTGTGACGTGATCTTCAAGTATGCTGTATGTAGAGCAGACAGTGGTATTTCGGTCTTATTTTTACAATCTACATCTGAATAAACGTCAGGTAAAAAAGTAACTTTATCAATGAAATTCGGTTATGGAAAAATCGCTCTCACCTTCGACTTGGGACACGCTGCGCGAAATGTTCAAGCACGCTCTAGAGCAGACAGCGGCGTTTCACTCTTATTTTTACAATCTACGTCTGAGTAAAACGTCAGGTTTTTATTACGAGTGGGGGGGCGACCGGGGCGACAGCTCACTCGGGTGCGATCACGTGTCACTTGTAATCCGTACAAATTCAGCTGATTTCACTATTATACTTATACTTGAAACATTATTTCACAATCTATTAACCCGGGTATTTTGGGGACAAGCCCACCACACATTCCCACCGATGTGACTCCTGTGTAGCCAGGATCAACAAGGCGAACTCAGATTGAAAATAAGCAATGAAGCTTATTGACGTCCCGGAGGAAAAAACTTGCTGTTTTGGAACTCAAAACGAATTTAATCAGAAAGAAGATATTCTTAATTCAGAGTAGGAATATACAGAACTAAGCAAATTATTATTCTACGTATAGTATTAAATACTGTGTGTACCTAGTTTTATATTTTATTTCTGTAAAAAGAAATCACGTGTTTTTGAATGACAAAAAGTAATTTTCCAATATTTCTAATTATTTTACATTTAAGTATTTATGTATTCAGAAATATTGTAATGGCATTTATTTATAAGTAGGTAATAGAAAGCCCATGAAGAGGCCTATACCCAACAATGGGTATAGACAGGCTGAAAGAAGAAGAAGAAGAAGAAGAATAGAACAGATATACAGATTTCTCACACGCCAATCAAAACTGCTGCATTGCGCCTATATTTTGTGACAGGGTGGTACATACCCAGTCTAAATGGACTATAGACTAGCTCGATCTAAAACTACACTCACATGTTCTAAAATAAACATAACAAACATTCTACTGTGTACGAGATAATTATCATATTTATATTCTTATTTACGTATGTAGTAAATATAAAAGGGAAACCTTACCACGACAAGGTAAAATTATGAAAATTCTCGTGTCATACATTGTGTGACGCGGCGTGCGGGTGACGGCACATAAACACAGTTGTGGTAGCGCCGAGATAACGGTTCACACGAATGTCAGGTAGAGGATATTGTGGTGAGCGGAGCGAAGAGCGGGATACTAAATGTTATTATCATCTCAGCCATGACGAGTCTGCTGGACATAGGCCGTTGAAACGTCAAAATGTTTTAAATATTTATTTTGTTGTTTATAAGTAATTTTGCTGTTATTAAGTTTTATTGCTAGAAAGCTGTAATTTGGTTCGTCCCTATGCTAACAAAGTGAACAAAATCTTGTAAAAAGTTTTTTTTGGCGTGCTTCCCCTACATGTAAAGTGAATGAACGAATGTTTTTTTTTCACGCCCACCTAATTAAGTGTGGTGTCGTTAGTCTTAAAAACATTGGCGGTGTCGTAAAATCCATTTTTCCAAACTATGATCTGTTTGCGATTTATTTACATTTAACGTGCCAATTTTTGTTAACACGTTGCCCTTCTCTATCTTCGAAACTATTGTGTTTAGAAATTCGTTTAACATGGTGGTCCTGGTCCTCTTCATGTCTATCACCAAAACTCTTGTGTTTAGAAATGTACAAATATTATGCAATAATGACATTGTATTCATCTGGCAAGCAAAGCGTTGCAATTAGACGACCTCCGTGGCGTAATGGTTACCAATGTTATCATCCGGACCGCCATCCAGGAGGTCCCGGGTACGAATCCCGGTCGGGTCATGATGAAAAACAATCTCTTTCTATGTTTTAAAATATAGTATCGTTGAGTTAGTATCCCATAACACAAGTCTCGAACTTACTTAATTAGTCAAAAAAAAAAAAAACATACACTGTGCGTGGTTCTCCATTTTTTTTAAATATAGTATCGTTGAGTTAGTATCCCATAACACAAGTCTCGAACTTACTTAATTTGTCAAAAAAAAAACCATACACTGTGCGTGGTTCTCCATTTTTTTTTTATATAGTATCGTTGAGTTAGTATCCCATAACACAAGTCTCGAACTTACTTAATTTGTCAAAAAAAAAGAGAACCATACACTGTGCGTGGTTCTCCATTTTTTTTATAGATTAACCGCTATCGCCTATCTTTAACCACAGCCTTATCCGAAGAGGCAGGTCCTTAACAGTGTAACATCGTAGGTGAGCGATAAAAGCGATACGGCTTGTTTAGGAGTCATAATAACTCGTAGCTCTCGCGAGCTAAGCGCAGCTTATTTTATGTTTCTTCGTGTATATAGTTTTCTGAATTTATTTAGTGGCTATTAAACTTTATATATGTTTGTTTTGATAAGTTTTAGCCACTGAATTAACTACATACCTAAAGCTCGGCTCTTTGATCGATAAAGTTCACAAAAGCTACTTGCGTTTCCTTAATTATAGATTAGATTTTATGCAAGAAATCATCTTGGAAGAGATGGGAATTGATACAACGAGTGTATATTTAAAAAGGTGATAAAGTTTAAACTCCATATTTAATATAAGACGTATATTGTACACTTATGCCCATTTTCATCAACGCCTTCGAGCATTAGAAATAAACCTAACTAAAGAAATTTGTATGACATTTGATGACATAAGGATTGCTAAAAAGCAATAAGGCCGCCTTGTTGCCTATATACTATGTAGTCTATAAATTTTCTGTATATTGAATTATTTAAAATTGTATATTGCAAATAAAGTATATTCTCAGATTGATAGTAATCAGACCATATTGTATAGTAACCAAATAGCATTGGTCTCGGCCATGTTGCGTTCCTACGGTGAGTAAGGTCTCCAGAACTCCACTTGGGGGGGTTGAGAGGGTTGGCAATGCGTGAGTGGTACCCCCGGTATTGCAAGCGTCTATAGGCTACAGTGACGGCTTACCATCAGCCTGGCCGTATGCTTGTTTGCCACCTTTGTGGTATAAAATTTTTTATCGGGCATCAATCTTTTTAATAACTTTCTTTCCAATATGAAAATGGGGTCACAACTCACAACTTAATCAATATGTTTACAAACATCGACACTAAATTAAATCATCTACGCATTACAAGGGCCAGCAAAGTTGGAAGCGCTGAGGCGAGCTTTAAAGTTCTCAAGCGCTGATATTATGGGATCTAAGTTGGTAACAGACCGTTCTCTGGACAAACTGAATACCTCGTGATAAAGGAATTAAAGTTTGAATGAAATATACATAACAAATACCTCAGGGAATACTTGATCGAATTTAAAATATATTTTAGTGGTCGATAGACCGTTTAGGAAGGAAGGCAATGTATACCTTTGTTTTCGTCAGAAAAATGTTTTGCAATAGCCCCTCTGCCCGGTAAATATGCGGTGGACTGTGGGACTTACCACTAAAAAACTGACGGGATGCCACTCGCTTCCTAAGGGGGCGTGGATAAATCCGTGACCCCGCCAGGGCCATCCAGCCAAAGATACTGGACCCGAACCCCCCGGAAGGTTACATAACCTGATGAAAGCCCGGTGGTGCGTTGGTAATCCTACGCCCGGCACCAGAAGGTGCGGCTTCGATTCCCGTCCGGAGAAAATATTATGTGATGGCATTTGTGTTAGTTATCGAGTCTGGGTGTTTTCTATGTACCTACCATATGTATAGATTTACAATAATATATCCGTTACCCATAATACAAGGTTAAACCTAGCTTAGTTTAGGACCAGGCGCTGTGTGAATTGTGTCAAATGTAGCTCGTGAAATTAAAACTTCTAAAACTTAATTTAATCTAAATAAATCTAAAAAACAATGTCACTTAATGTCTCGAGAACAAATAATCCACAAAAGCAAACTCTTATCCGGGGAAATTGCGAAAACATTTGTTCGTGAGTAAGAAAAAAAATTGTCTGATCAGAATCTCACCTGGGTTCAAACAAATTTCTAATTCAACAAACATTAAATTACAATTTACGCAACGCTTATAAAAAGCAACTTGGTTCTGACGTTTCTAACGTGAGAGATGCTGTGTTTGTGTTTACTTGCAACTTGACTCTGGAACTGCAAATAGTTGATAGTTCCACTGTAGCGGAAGCGATGATGATGTTCGACCGCCACAAAGGGAAGATCTTCCGGCCAGGCTGGTGTGATGCCTGGGGAACCGCGACTCCGACAATCTCTATTTCAATTAAATAATTAAAACACAATGAAGACAAAAAAAATTTTTTTTGTTCATCTACATATATATGTATATAAAATTCAAAGTCCTGACTGACTTAACTATATATCAACGCACAGCCCAAACCGGTGGGTCTAGAGATTCCAAATTTGGACTGTAGGTTCCTTACGACGTCTAGGGGTGTACTAAGAAAGAATTTTTCAAAATTCCTACGGGAAACCGAGATATACGCAAACGAAGTTGCGAGGGTATATCAACGCACAGCCCAAACCGCTGGGTCTAGAGATTCCAAATTTGGCATGTAGGTTCCTTACGACGTCTAGGGATGTACTAAAAAAGGATTTTTCAAAAATCCCACGGGAAAGCAAGACATACGCATACGAAGTTGCGAGGGGACACACAGCCCAAACCGCTGGGTCTAGAGATGCCAAATTTGACATGTAGGATCCTTATAAGGTCCAGACCGACCGGACCGGACCGGACCGGAACGGATCAGACCTGATCGGTCTGGAAGGAACCGCACCGTACCGGGCCGTACCGGACCGGATCGAACCGGAACGGACCGTTTTTTTTTTTCTTCATCTATATATATAAAATTCAAAGTCCTGACTGACTTAACTATATATCAACGCACAGCCCAAACCGGTGGGTCTAGAGATTCCAAATTTGGACTGTAGGTTCCTTACGACGTCTAGGGGTGTACTAAGAAAGGATTTTTCAAAATTCCTACGGGAAACCGAGATATACGCAAACGAAGTTGCGAGGGTATATCAACGCACAGCCCAAACCGCTGGGTCTAGAGATTCCAAATTTGGCATGTAGGATCCTTATAAGGTCCAGACCGACCGGACCGGACCGGACCGGAACGGATCAGACCTGATCGGTCTGGAAGGAACCGCACCGTACCGGGCCGTGCCGGACCGGATCGAACCGGACCGGACCGGATTTTTTTTCATAGATAAAATTCAAAGTCCTGACTGACTGACTTAACTATACATCAACGCACAGCCCAAACCAATGGGCCTAGAGATTTCAAATTTGGACTGTAGGTTCCTTACGACGTCTAGGGGTGTACTAAGAAAGGATTTTTCAAAATTCCTACGGGAAACCGAGATATACGCAAACGAAGTTGCGAGGGTATATCAACGCACAGCCCAAACCGCTTGGTCTAGAGATTCCAAATTTGACAAGTAGGTTCCTTACGACGTCTAGGGATGTACTAAGAAAGGATTTTTCAAAATTCCCACGGGAAAAGATATATGCATACGAAGTTGCGAGGGGACGCACAGCCCAAACCGCTGGGTCTAGAGATGCCAAATTTGACATGTAGGGTCCTTATAAGGTCCAGACCGACCGGACCGGACCGGACCGGAACGGATCAGACCTGATCGGTCTGGAAGGAACCGCACCGTACCGGGCCGTGCCGGACCGGATCGAACCGGACCGGACCGGACCGGATTTTTTTTCATAGATAAAATTCAAAGTCCTGACTGACTGACTGACTTAACTATATATCAACGCACAGCCCAAACTAATGGGTCTAGAAATTCCAAATTTGGACTGTAGGTTTCTTACGACGTCTAGACGCGTACTAAGAAAGGATTTTTCAAAATTCCCACGGGAAAGCGAGATATACGCATACGAAGTTGCGAGGGGACGCACAGCCCAAACCGCTGAGTCTAGAGATTCCAAATTTGGCATGCAGGGTCCTTATAAGGTCCGGACCGACCGGACCGGACCGGACCGAACCGGACCGGACCGGACCGAACCGGACCGGACCGGATTGACCGGACCTGATCGGACCGGATGGAACCGTACCGTACCAGGCCATCCCGGACCGGAATTTGTTTCTGAAGAAAGATATGCTAATTGTTACTAGGCCACGCGGGCGAAGCCGCGGGCGGAAGCTAGTATACTATAGTATTATACTATAGAGATTATTTTATAAAGAAACAACACTTCGGAAGTGCTATTAGGATAAAAAAAAACGTCTATAATGATGATGATGACTAAGCAAACGCCCAGTTCCAGTTACTAGATACCATTCAAACGCGGCATGAGAGCGTGAGGCGAGGAATTTGTTTATAAATTTAACAAAAAGAAAAGTTCGCCTTCAGGCATTCAGGGGGCTTTCTACGGAACTTCATCAAAGTTTTCTCTTTACATTCATTTCCATTTTTGAAATGGAACAAGGTTAAGCATGGATTAGTTTCGAGTCCAAGGTATAATCTGCAGCGATAATAAGTTTTTTTTTATTGTACCTAATATAATTTTTATTTGTTTTAGTTTAGGATAAAAAAAATGTATAGGTATAAAATTTCAAAAATAAAAGTTATTTAAATTCACTACAAAAAAGCAGAAAATTTTAAATTTGACAAATTGAATGAAACTATACAGAGTTATTATTATTATGTTGGATTACATATCGAACAGACTGGCAGTTAGCCATTGGCAATCACGGCACGCTCGCGTCGTAAATACTATTAATATTTTACTTACCGCTACATCTTATTACTTGCACCTTCAGAATCAAAATTTAGTAAACAAGTACCCATTTGTCTGTTGGCATTACATTTTTTTACCACAGTACTAATAGTAATATGACCTATGAGTCTTCCAAAAAGACGCGATAGCTACGTAAAATGAAGTTTGGGTACCCTTCAACGGCCAAGTCACACAACATTAATTATAATAATAAAGAAATCACAGTAAGGAACCTTAGACTTAGCACGACTTTGTACAGATTTCATTACTTTCACAACAAGCAGCTCCATCGAGACTTGACTAGTTTTTTACAGAATGTTTTTGGTGCGATAATAATATTCTATTACTACTCGTAGTTGAGAAATGAATCGCTTTAACCTCACAAACCTTACATCTTTTTAAAATAGTATAGGTAAAGACTCTTTGTGTCTGGATGAAATAATACTCAAGTCAAATATAGGTACGAACATTATAATTGAATGTTAATTTTAAAATCTGACTGAAGTGGCGTAAACACGTTACATTATTGTGTTAAAGACATGTGTAATTTCATTATTTTCAAAATGTTTATGTTCAACTCCCCTTATATGTCTTAACTTTTTTTTTATACCACACAGGTGGCAAACAAGCATACGGTCGGCCTGATGGTAAGCCGTCACCGTAGCCAATAGACGTTTGCAATACCAGGGGTATCACTCACGCGTTGCCAGCCCTCCCAACCCCCCAAGTGGAGCTCTGGAGACCTTACTCACCGTAGGTACACAACATGGCCGAGACCAATGCTATTTGGCTACGATCTTCTGTAAGGTGGAGGTCCTTCCCCAGACGGGCTGCTCCGATTTGAGCGGATTATCCGCTGTGCCCTACCTCTCTTAAAATTGATATATTGGGTAATTATTATGAAATAACGTTTGTTTCATAATAATTACCCAAGTTATCGACTATTTTTCCACTTTTACTAAAGTTTCGTAACCAGTTAAGAAAGAAGATTTTTTTCCACTTTCGTATATCAAAACTATTTCCATTTTTGTAACCAAAACCGGCATGCGATAATTTATCATCTCTATCAACCACAAAAACTCCACTGCTGGACATAGGCTTTCCACCAAAATTTATTCGCCATTTCTTTTACCGGTGGTTGTTCAAGACGCATATATCGATACATCCTTTTTGATATGGTTTTCACTGTCTATTTTTCTTTATAATTTTGTCTATTTTTTATGTCACTTCTTTTTGATATGTCAATTTATTATTACAATGTTTTATTAAATTCACCAGCTCAACAGTTCAAAGGTGTGTAGTTTTACTTTAAACCTTACTACACACCCAATAAGGTCAAGCACCGGCGGCGTTCGGTTCGGTGTTAACAGTGGTCACTCTGCTTCGTTTCCGAAATGGTGGTAGTTTATAGAGTAGCCTCAGACCAAATAAGAAGTCAAGACGGAGCGCTGTCAACAATGATGTGAAGCCGGTTTTGTAAACATGTGTGCATTTAGTGAGTGTTGCCGTTCAGTAAAAACTAATTACCCTAATAAGGTATTAGGTACTAGCAGGATGAATGGATAAGGAACTGATTCCGGCTAACTCGAATCACTTCTACCCACTTCTCTTTATTATCTTTATTTTGCAACGGGAATCTTAAAAATAAAGGTTTTTGAAGTGATGTTAAAATATGAAAAAACAAAAAAAGTTTAACGCCTATTTACACTTACAATAATTTTATGAAAACTAACAGTAAAAATAGAAATAAGTAAAAGAACGTGTTAGATTACGTTTCGCGTCACATTAATAACTACCCCAATAAACTGGGACTATTGTGACGCTTACTAGCGGCAACACTTGTGGAGGTTTTGTGTTCCAAGCTGTCATAATATTTAATAAAATTGATTTGTTAAAAATATGTATTTTTATGTATAATAACGTAATAAATGTGATTCCATCTTGCTCGCTATTCTTCGAGGAATGGTTTTTGCAGCCTTTCACCACACAATTCGGCATTTTTGCATATTAATAGAATTAATTCTTAGGACATGATACGTCATTGACGAATTAGCTCAAACTAATCGGCGAGGTGTAGTTTGGTTGTGAATGTGTGCGTGAGACCGTATATGTACAGCGCGAAGTGTAGTTTTGCCTGCTTCACTATATTGTTCGCAGCGCTCCGTCTTGACTTCTTATTTGGTCTGAGAGAGTAGCTTATTTATTTAATACAGAATAATAATATTATTATGTAACACTTCTTGTAAATGACGTGTCTAAGTGTCCGCGAGGGCCCACAGATTAAAGTATTTTGACTTTGACTTAAAATGTTGATAATGCATGTTTTTCTTTGTCCCACAACTCTTATTATCTCTAGTTTGTGTTCTCGGTTAAGTGTAGGGATGGTTTTGAGTAACGGCCGATAGAAAACCGTAAAGATCCCCTCAATTACCGACGGGAGGTTATTAAAGTTTACTACTCTTGCCCGCTCTTCAGACTTAATGATCTCAGATCGGGAGAAGAATGAACCATTGATCTGTCGTCATCTAGAAATGACATTCAAAATTGAGATAACCGAGACAAGCCCACCACAACCTCACACACTAGAACCAAAATGGTCGCGTATTGCGCGGTTTCAGAGGAGTTTCCTCGGAGCGGGAGGAAACTCCTCCTCCTGGAATGAGATCCCCGCCGAGGTCTTTCCTTTAGACTATAATATGGGGTTCTTCGAAAGGTGCATTAAAAGATTTTTACAGAGTCGGCAACGCGCGAGTGGTACTTCCGGTGTTGCAAGACTCCATAGGGTACGGTGACCGCTTACCATCAGGCGGACCGTAAGCTTGTTTGCCATCTTAGTACGACCATGACGACCTCCGTGGCGTAATGGTTACCACGCCAGACCGCCACCCAGGAGGTCCCGGGTTCGAACCCCGGTCGGGTCATGATGAAAAAACGAACTTTTTCTGCTTGGTCTCGGGTCTTGGATGTTTATCTATATATGTATTTGTTATAAAATATAATATCGTTGAGTTAGTATCACATAACACAAGTTTCGAACTTACTTTGGGGCTAGCTCAATCTGTATGAATTGTCCCTATATATTAAATTTAAATTTAAATTAGTGGTAAAAAAATAGTATGGTGGGCTTGTACCAGTTACGGGTTAATGTGTGTTGACCACACATTTTTGAGAGCAAGAGTGGTCCGAGTATTTTCATCAATTGGCTAATTGCTCGAGCAGTCCGTATAAGTCGGCTTTTAGACCGCGCTAATGTTTCGAAGTTTTTAAAAAACATATTTAGGTAGGTAATCAAAATAAAATTCAATAGAAAAGTATTGAAGCTGAATGTCTGAAAAAACTTAAAAAATATTAATGTGAATAAATACACTGGGCGTTAAAAATAAGTAGTACAGTTTTAAAATTGCAATATCTCTTAAACTACAGAAGCTAGACCTTTTAGAATCGTTTCATTTAATAAAAACTTTATGCATAATATCGTCTTTTAAAGATTGATTTTTATTTCAAAACTCTAACTTCTATAGTTTAAGAGTAATTGCAATTTTAATACTGATGAATTTTGACGCCCAGTGTATTTTGCTCTTCTTCTTCTAAATTTAAGAGTCTGCGCTCTTGTCGTGTATCAGCCTCTATTTTCCTCCATCTTGTGCCAGCTTCCATCTCTCCATAAGACACCACAAAAACCTATTGACACCTATGGCTCTGTTACTTGAAAAATCTGTAGTTTTATCTCATCCAGTTGTTTTAGGAGCACGTCCCGTACCTCAACCTCTGAAAGATACGGTAATGAGCCCCTATCGCCATTGACTTTAGTAGATTACCTGATAAGGCTCAATATACCTACAGTTCATAAATATACATATTTCTTAGATAAAACTCCACTCAAATAGGTACTTGAATATTTAATAACTTTTTATCTTCAACCATAATGCAAGACCTCCATTATATGCTGCAAAACGATAGGTAACGATCGTGTACGTTTAGAATATGAGCCCATTTAGATTTTGATGACTCTCCAATTTTATATTGTAATGATATGCATAAATCTTTAAAAATACCTAGGCAGTCTGTCTGGTGACTAGGCTAGGCGTTATTTAAAAAACGCGCGCATATTATTATAGTCCGCAAAACATTTAGAGAGCATATTCCAACCACACGAAAGCGATAACAATAGCGAATTGGTTAACGATATCATTATAAATGAAAACAGCGATAAAACCAATGAGCAAACAAACATCAGACTGGTGACTCCAAGGGAAATCCGACGTGAAATTCGTCAACACATTAACCCAAAAAAATCACCAGGTTTTGATCTCATATCTGGCGAAATACTACATAACCTCCCGAGAAAGGCATTAGTAAAATTAACAAACATTATAAACGCAGCATTAAGGCTAAAATATGTACCTGACTTGTGGAAAGTCGCTGAAGTAATCATGATAGCGAAACCGGGAAAATCGCTGAATGAGGTTACGTCATACAGACCGATCTCCTTGTTGCCTATTATGTCAAAATTGTTTGAAAAACTGTTATTAAAAAGACTGAAACCCATAATAGAGGCGAAAAACCTGATCCCAGAGCATCAATTTGGTTTCAGAGAAAAACACTCAACAATAGACCAAGTGCACAGAATTACGAATGTAATCGAAAAAACTCTCGAAGATAAAAAAGTGTGCTCTACTGTCTTCCTAGATGTAGCACAAGCTTTTGACAAGGTATGGCACGAAGGACTCATTAAAAAACTTAAGAGAATGCTACCCACACAATACATAGATATAATAAAATCATATATATCGGATAGAGTATTTAGAGTAAGGCAAGAAAATGCATATTCAGAAATTAAGAAGATAAAAGCCGGAGTACCGCAGGGAAGTGTATTAGGTCCGGTCCTGTACCTATTGTACACCAGTGATATTCCGGAACTAGATGATAACACTCTGGCAACCTTTGCTGACGACACCGCTATAATGGCAGTTGGAAGCACTCATGAGGAAGCAGCAGAGAAAGTTCAAATAGCTGTTACTAGAGTTCACGACTGGACAAAAACATGGAGAATCAAACTCAATGAAGCTAAATCAGTTCACGTCAACTTTACAAATAAACACGATCAATATTACCCAGTGTACATTAATCAAAAGCGTATACCTTACGAAAATACAGCCAAGTATTTGGGTATGACGCTCGACGCGAAGCTTCGCTGGAAAGCTCACGTCAAAAAGAAAAGATGTGAACTTGATATACGGTTCAATAAGATGAATTGGTTACTAGGAAGACATTCCACCCTGTCGGTTCGAAACAAAATACTACTGTACAAACAAGTCCTAATGCCAGTATGGACTTATGGCATACAGCTGTGGGGCTGTACCAAAAAGAGCAACACTAAAATAATTCAGAGATTCCAAAATAAAGTACTGAGGGCTATTGTGAATGCGCCATGGTACATAAGAAACGACCATCTACACCGGGACCTTAACATACCAATGGTCAACAATGTCATCCAAAAAAATGCAGAAGCACATGAGAATAGATTGCTTCATCATGTGAACGTAGAGGCGATCCAGCTCCTCGACAATACGGACATAGTGAGACGACTTAAAAGAACTAAACCATTTGAATTAGTGTAGTGATTAATGACAATACTTATGTGTTAATATAGTGTAAACAAAGACACATGAACAAAGTGACTTCCCCTTAATAGAGACAGTAAGAAAAGTGCCGATGGACACATTCTTATATTACAATTTTATAAAACTAGGTCAATGTAAAATTACTCATTAGTCTATGTTTAGGCTAGATTGTAATTATATTAGCGTATTTAATAATATAATATTAGTATGCTACAAACAACAAAAAAAAAAAATTATAGTCCAGACATACAGAGATAATATGTCTGTATGTTCGTTAAACGCATCACCTACCACATCGCGCGGTCGGTCGACGGTTGACGGTCGCGGTCGGCAGCAGGTCGACCTTTACATTTAGAACTTTGTACCATTCTTAAGTTCTATGTCATAAGAGCCAAAATTGTACTGCAAGTGAAAAGCTGGACGTGCACCTGACTGTACATAATTTAGACATTAAAAGTTACAACAGACAAGTGTACATGCAACAAGGCGGCCTTATTACTGAAAACAATCTTTTCAAGGCTACTTTAAGGTAACGAATTTTTTTATGGAGTGGACAGGGCTAACTATTAAGTATTCTGTGACAGGGCTAACAAGACACAGTAAACAGCATATCGATACATCTATAATACCACCTAAAATTATGAATATTTATATAATACACTAGCTTCCGCCCGCGGCTTCGCCCGCGTGGCCTAGTAACAATTAGAATATCTTTCTTCAGAAACAAATTCCGGTCCGGCACGGCCCGGTACGGTACGGTTCCATCCGGTCCGGTCGATCCGGTCCGGTCCGGTCCGGTCCGGTACAGTTCAAATTTGGAATTTCTAGACCCATTGGTTTTGGCTGTGCGTTGATATATAGTTAAGTCAGTCAGTCAGTCAATCAGGTCTTTGAATTTTATCTATGAAATAAAATCCGGTCCGATCCGTTCCGGTCCGGTCCGGTCCGGTCGGTCTGGACCTTATAAGGACCCTACATGTCAAATTTGTCATCTCTAGACCCAGCGGTTTGGGCTGTGCGTCCCCTCGCAACTTCGTTTGCGTATATCTCGGTTTCCCGTAGGAATTTTCGAAAATCCTTTCTTAGTACATCCCTAGACGTCGTAAGGAACCTACAGTTCAAATTTGAAATCTCTAGACTCATTGGTTTGGGCTGTGCGTTAATATATAGTTAAGTCAGTCAGTCAGGACTTTGAATTTTATTTATGAAAAAAAATCCGGTCCGGTCCGGTTCGATCCGATCTGGCACGGCCCGGTACGGTGCGGTTCCTTCCAGACCGATCAGGTCTGGTCCGTTCCGGTCCGGTCCGGTCCGGTCCGGTCCGGTCAGTTTGGACCTTATAAGGACCCTACATGTCAAATTTGGCATCTCTAGACCCAGCGGTTTGGGCTGTGCGTCCCCTCGCAACTTCGTATGCGTATATCTCGCTTTCCCGTGGGAATTTTGAAAAATCCTTTCTTAGTACATTCCTAGACGTTGTAAGGAACCTACATGCTAAATTTGGAATCTCTAGACCCAGCGGTTTGGGCTGTGTGTGGATATACCCTTGCAACTTCGTTTGCGTATATCTCGGTTTTCCGTAGGAATTTTGAAAAATCCTTTCTTAGTACACCCCTAGACGTCGTAAGGAACCTACAGTCCAAATTTGGAATCTCTAGACCCACCTGTTTGGGCTGTGCGTTGATATATGTATAATTAAGTCAGTCAGTCAGTCAGGACTTTGAATTTTCTATATATAGATGAAAAAAAAACCGGTCCGGTCCGGTTCGATCCGGTCCGGCACGGCCCGGTACGGTGCGGTTCCTTCCAGATCGATCAGGTCTGATACGTTCCGGTCCGGTCCGGTCGGTCTGGACCTTATAAGGACCCTACATGTCAAATTTGGCATCTCTAGACTCAGTGGTTTGGGCTGTGCGTCCCCTCGCAATTTCGAATGGGTATATCTCGCTTTCCCGTGGGAATTTAAAAAAATCCTTTCTTAGTACATCCCTAGACGTCGTAAGGAACCTACGTGCCAAATTTGGAATCTCTAGACCCAGCGGTTTGGGCTGTGCGTTGATATACCCTCGCAACTTCGTTTGCGTATATCTAGGTTTTCCGTGGGAATTTTGAAAAATCGTTTCTTAGTACACCCCTAGATGTCGTAAGGAACCTACAGTTCAAATTTTAAATCTCTAGACTCATTGGTTTGGGCTGTGCGTTGATATATAGTTAAGTCAGTCAGTCAGTCAGTCAGGACTTCGAATTTTATCTATGAAAAAAAATCCGGTCCGGCACGGCCCGGTACGGTGCGGTTCCCTCCAGACCGAACAGGTCTGATCCGTTCCGGTCCGGTCCGGTCCGTTCCGGTTCGGTCCGGTCCGGTCCGGTCGGTCTGGACCTTATAAGGACCCTACATGTCAAATTTGGCATCTCTAGACCCAGCTGTTTGGGCTGTGCGTCCCCTCGCAACTTCGTATGCGTATATCTCGCTTTCCCGTGGGAATTTTGAAAAATCCTTTCTTAGTACATTCCTAGACGTCGTAAGGAACCTACATGCTAAATTTGGAATCTCTAGACACAGCGGTTTGGGCTGTGGGTGGATATACCCTCGCAACTTCGTTTGCGTATATCTCGGTTTCCCGTAGGAATTTTGAAAAATCCTTTCTTAGTACACCCCTAGACGTCGTAAGGAACCTACGGTCCAAATTTGGAATCTCTAGACCCACCGGTTTGGGCTGTGCGTTGATATATAGTTAAGTCAGTCAGTCAGTCAGTCAGGACTTTGAATTTTATATATATAGATGAAAAAAAAAACCGGTCCGGTCCGGTTCGATCCGGTCCGGCACGACCCGGTACGGTGCGGTTCCTTCCAGACCGATCAGGTCTGATACGTTCCGATCCGGTCCGGTCCGTTCCGGTCCGGTCCGGTCCGGTCGGTCTGGACCTTATAAGGACCCTACATGTCAAATTTGGCATCTCTAGACCCAGCGGTTTGGGCTGTGCGTCTCCTCGCAATTTCGTATGCGTATATCTCGCTTTCCCGTGGGAATTTTGGGAAATCCTTTCTTAGTACATCCCTAGACGTCGTAAGGAACCTACATGCCAAATTTGGAATCTCTAGACGCAGCGGTTTTGGCTGTGCGTTGATACACCCTCGCAACTTCGTTTGCGTATATCTCGGTTTCCCGTAGGAATTTTGAAAAATCCTTTCTTAGTACACCCCTAGACGTCGTAAGGAACCTACTGTCCAAATTTGGAGTCTCTAGACCCACTGGTTTGGGCTGT
The DNA here is from genome assembly GCA_905163395.2 of Endotricha flammealis. Lineage (NCBI taxonomy): Eukaryota > Metazoa > Arthropoda > Insecta > Lepidoptera > Pyralidae > Endotricha > Endotricha flammealis. The sequence goes on from LR990860.1 coordinate 15,727,660, forward strand.
GCGTTGATATATAGTTAAGTCAGTCAGTCAGGACTTTGAATTTTATATATATAGATAGTATACATATAATATTATACTAGGATGGAAGTTATTAATAATACTATATTTGTTTGAGCTTTTTGTTGAAGCTTTTCGCAGAATCACAGCCGCTATTCCTACTGTGAACCTGTGAAAAGCTCAAACGGAGAGCATTATTAAAACTTCGGTTCTTGTAATAGCTTTGTCCAAGATTTTATCCTAACCTGGAGCATCGGAATTTATTTTTAGCCCACCATTATAAACAGGAACAATTTCCCATAGTCCCAAAGGATAGTGTGGATCCCGCAATATTCATGGGACCGGGAACGTTTTGAGAAATAAAGTCAAGACATATATTTTTTTGTGTCATGGGTTCTTTATACAACTTATAACTTCTAAAAGCAAATATAATCAGAGCGTGAAATGAGAGCCAAGTTCAGTATATGTCTTGGTTGTTGACTTCAACGACGAAATAAGTGAGATCTAATGCGCAAAGCATGGTATTGGAATAGAAAATAAATGTCCGTGCCACGTCCGCGCCAGACGCCAGTTCAGTTTGCTTTGTACTCCTCGCGGTGCGACGAGGAAAAGACAAATTCTTATCTTATCGAGAAACCTACCTTTAAAACATACTTAAAAACAAAAGAAAATCCAATTAAAAAGTAAATTAAAAAGTGGTCAATGTGAGTTGCGTCACATAGGATTCAAAATATTTAGAAATAGAACTCTGTCGTCTGTGTCTTCATTTTTTTTTGATGTCTACCAAATTGGCAAAAAATCACGTAGAAAAGAAAGGGATGGCACAATACGGACGTGATCTTGTTGCAACTGAAGTGTCTGGTCTTCCGATAATAGCAGCCATCCACAAACACGAACACTAAAGCATAACACACAATAAAAACACACTGACAACACTTCTGAGGTCCTGCGCACAATTTTTATCAGCAAATTTTAACAATATTTAGAGTGTATATTTAAAAATGTGCCAAGAGAAAGTATCTGTGAAGGCCTCTTTGTCTGAATACTTTACCTTTATTTTACATTCGATTCGATATCAATCCTTACTGAACCCAAAATCGAATGTACCTGCCGATACCTTTGCTCCCTTTTTACGACTGTAAACTTGCTTTATGTCTCTATCGAGCATTTATCGCTTCCCAGATCCATCCCGCGGGGGCACTTGTTCGGAAGCCCGGCACTCGTCGGTGTAGAACTAGGAATATATGTAGAAATAGCATATTGAATTAAGTAAAAACGTAGTATGCTTATCGTCAAGTTATGTGAATGTCACGCAAAGTATACCATTGTTATAAAAATACTGAATTAAAAAGCGTAAATCACTGAATTTATTTTATAAGAAAATTATTATTTTAATGACATTAATGTTTTAACAATTCGTTGAGATTATTTACGGTCAGTAAATTAAATAATCTGCCATCGGCAATCTAACTTTAACTTTGATTCTTTTGAGCGCAGCAACAGATTCTTTCAATTTCATGAACTCTAAACAATTGTCCAAGGGCGTGCGTGTGTGACTAGCGGCTATAAATTACAATTAAATAAAAGAGAAACATACTATTAAAATGATAGGTTAGGGTAGGTTAGGTAAAAAACATTTGATTTGATGATCGCTATCTATACACACTACCGCCGGCGACGACTCACTCCACATTGCATCTCTTTTGTTCTGAAGCGATAAAATAGTCAATAGTTGAGATACGAGTACATAAGCCAGATACACAAGATACAACAGCAGATAGGTATGTAAAATTTTGACAATTCGTTTGAAAACATTGTTTTTACTATAATATTTACTTATAATAATTTTGTGTAAAATGCTACTTCTATCTCGAGAAGCTTCCTCGCTCTACGTCCACGAAGCTTTCGCTGGTCAGTGAATTTGAATGCTTTGAGTTACGACAACTCTGCTTTACATCGTTTACGCTTTTTTTATTTAAATGTTATTATTGCTTTGGGCAATATTACCGCGGATTATTGTTTTGGGTACAATGCGGTGGATCGTAATTCTGCTTAACTTCTCTCAATGTGGTATAAAATACATAATATAAGTACATAAATGCAAAGGTGTTTTCGCTTTTTCTTGTGTTGAATATGTATTCGAATTTCAAAAGGTATGAAGACTATGTTATAACGATAAGAAAGATTCCTTTATGTTCAAATCTCCTTTTCAATAAGGTTTAAAGAAAAAAAATTTTTTACAATCATTGTATAGTTCACATACCTAACTAGTCGAGACTAGGAAGTCTCCGAAGGGTCTCCGTACAAGCGCAATAGCAATGCTAGCATCTGGTATTTCTGAAAGAAAAGACATTAAATTCAGTACAGCACATGAGACATAAGACAACGATAACGTTCAATGTACACAAACATAGACGCAAACACCAATAACAAATGACAAAAAAAAAACATTAAAAGAACCTTACGTTTCTATTGGTCCACGTAATCATTGCTATGGATTGCGTTGCGATTACGAGCGTTGCTATTGGGTAATACAACCCATAGATGGATAGAATATGCTTTGTTTGCAACACACAGACAATAACCATTAGAAAACTACAAATACAATAGCGTAAACACCAAAAAAAGCTTCCAGAATAGTGTTTTTTTATACTACTAAGGTGGCAAACAAGCATGCGGCTCGCCTGATGGTAAGCATCACCGTAGCCTATAGACGCTTGCAATACCGGGGGTATCACTCACGCGTTGCCAACCCTCCCAACCCCCCCAAGTAGAGCTCTGGAGACCTTACTCACCGTAGGAACACAGCATGGCCGAGATCAATTGACGAGTGTAATAACAACAAGGCGGCCTTATTGCTCAAAGCAATACATACTCAGTACTCGTTTGTTAAAACAAAACAGACTAAAGTTAACATTGCCTAACTATCGATATCTACTACCTATCGATAGTTATAATTTAAAGCATACTATTGATATTTTTCCGACAGTTCGACTATCGATAGACTCGATCAGGGGCCGTGCTATGACCGCTTAAAACAAAACAAGAACGGCCGAGTAAGGGGGACAGCGCAATACATGATGTAAGGCGACGTCTCCTTTACCCACTCGTTATAAAAGGTTGTAGACCGCCCCCGTAACTAGTTTGTTAAAGAAAACAAACTATAATAGGGTTGTTCTGCAATCTCTCTTAAGATTGTAGCTGGCACAATGTCTCAACGTCTCAATCGTCCGTGAACAAACATCGTACCACATTATGCGAGGGCACGGCTACAAGACGAGACGTTCAGGCGTGGTCAGCAACAGAAACGCAGATAAACTAAAACACAAAATTTATTAGAATGTAAAATCTAGCCACTTTATAGGTGACTAGCTTTTCCCAGCGGCTTCTCTCGCGTTAATTTTATGACATAGATCTCGTTTGACAACAAAACAACCCATAGCGCGACTTGTGGCGTTAACTGTTGGCCGATACAGCGCCCTCTATAGTAGAAAAATAATTTTCCCACTGGAACGACATACTTTCACGGGAAAGTAGCCTATGTTGGGCTCTGTACCCCTAACAAAATGTATGCAAATTTTCATAATGATCGGCTGCTTAGTCAAGCCGTGAAGGAATAACAAACAAATAAACAAACAAACTCACTTTCTCATTTATAATATTAGTAAGGATAAGGATGGGATGTGGAGTGATAAATTTTAATCAAAAACTCCAAAAAATTTACTTAGCACTTTTGAAAAAAGGCATAGAAATCAGCTCACACTAAGCGGTCATTATCCTCTCGGTTTATAATTATTATCACCTCCACCATAAATTACAGCTCACAGCCTTAGGTCCCAATAGTAATGTAACAATAGACCGTGGTGCTCGGCAATCGTGCTTCACTTGTTTTGCCATCTCTCTAGCCTATGATGCCTTATGTTTCAAATTGCCGTCTTTCAAGTAGTTGCTAAGGAGCGAACGAAGACCTTTTAATACTTCCTGAGACGTGTCGCAAGCCCCCCGCCCCCGCGTCCACCCACAGTCCATTAGCAATCGCATTTATTTTCTTAAAAAAATTATTATGGAGACCAAAAAGAAGTTGTATTACATGCACATACCTAGTAAATAAAATTCTGCGTCGCATCACGCGGCTTCGCGAGGCGCAGCGCGCACCACTAACCTCCTCAAGCATCATCGAGTTGCGTCCCTAATATTACTTTACTCTTTGAGTTGCGTCTCGGTGTGAACTGACCAAAAAGCGAAAAAACCCTTGCAGTAAAAGCTATTATTTTTCGTGAAAACTGCGTCGACGCTATACTGCACACGCAGTGCACGCACGCAACTTTTGTTATGTTAGACTTCTATGGTAAAAACCATTTTATGTTCTCAAACTATCTCCGTACCTACCAAACCTTATATCAATCAGTTTAGTAACTTTTGTGTCTATTCCTTACAAACAAACAATAATATCAAAGTCAAAATACTTTATTCTGTCAGCCCTTGCGGGCACTTAGACACCTCATTTAGAATTACATTGTTACATACTATTGATCTGTATTAAATATATAAGCTACTCTATAAACTACCACCATTTCGGGCACAAAGCAAAATTACACATCATATCAAATAAAAAAATAAAAATATATATAGGGACAATTCATACTGATTGAGCTAGCCCCAAAGTAAGGTCGAAACGTGTGTTATGGGATACTAACTCAACGTTATTATATTTTATAACAAATACATAATAGATAAACATCCAAGACCCGTTGCCAATCAGAAAAAGTTCGTTTTTCATCATGACCCGACCGGGGATCGAACCCGTGACCTCCTGGGTGGCGGTCTGGCGTGGTAACCATTACGCCACGGAGGTCGTCAGATCATATCAAATTATATGTTATTTTCTTCGAGCAACAAGTTTATCAATTCTAAATGCTGGAATTACATTTATTCTGCTGGCGTTACTTGAGCGTGTTTTGACAATAGCTTGGAACTGGGTTTCCATGTTACGAGCTACACTTCAAACTTGGGTGATTATAACAAAGTCTGCTTTGGAGATTGAATTCTTACAACATTTGATACAGACTGACTGATTTTATTTATTTCACTGCTTATTTTATTATTAACAATTTTAATATGAACCCTCAAGTCAAGCAAAGTCGACCCTAGCCAGTGGTTAGATGGGTTTCGTTATCTCGAGCTTCGTTATCTCGATCTCGAGCTTAGATGACAGTAGTTACGCCAAGTCGGTGGCCTTCTGGCGGCTTGAAAACACCTGCCTCTGCCAATCCGCATTGGAGCAGCGTGGCAGAGTACGCTCTAGTCCCGATGGAATGGAGACCCGTATCCCTGCAGTGGGATGATTATGGGTTGATATGATGAATACCCCTCCGGCTTCGTACTATTCCGTCCATCCTTTTCCATTCCTTCATAGGTGGGCAACGCATCCAAGATCTTACAGTGGATGTCCATGGGCAGTATTTAATTATTTATTTATTTAACTTTATTGACCACAATACATAAGTACTGATACAATAGGCGGACTTAATGCTAAATTGCATTCTCTACCAGTCAACCATTGGGAAGTGCAGAGATTCACGAATGCGGTTTACTTGTTACTACTAATAACATTACTCAAAATTAATACATCAGTAGGTAATACAATATCGGTCAGTATCGGTCATGATTCACCTTTACTACCAGTCAGATGACCCGCTGACTTGTTTGTCATAAAAAAAATATCCAAAAGCTACGTCGCTTGTATAAACGTATAATCCAAGTGAAGGCATTTAATAGCACAATTTAATTTTTCACTGGATACTTTTACGGGCGGATGCCAAATACGTTGCCAAAATAATTTTGTTATGTCCGCAATAGCTTTTAGTTCTGTTTACATAACATCTAGATTATGTTGCGTTGCTTTTGAGATTGACTCATTGTTATACGCTCGCTTTTAGGAACATTTTCATTCAAACTGTCTTTTAGCTCTAAGCCAAGGCTTGCAGTTACCATTTAGTGGCGATGCATCGCGAGTAAAAAAAAATTTACTGTTATTTTATTGTATAATATAGATTCTTTATTTGTAAGACAGACACACATTATAGAAAGAGAAAGAATACGACATACATATACAGCATGAACAAAAAAACATTGATACAAACGTCTGTTAACAGAACAGCGTGTTAAGCTGATAAAAAAAATGTGTGTGCTGCGGTAATACAAATATAATATTCTTGGACAAATCACACAACGCCATCTAGTTCCAAACTAAGCAAAGATTGTACTATGGGATACTAGATTGCTGATAAATATACACAAATAGTTATTATACATAGAAAACAACCAGACCAAGGCAAACAGACATGTTCATGCACACAACTGTTTGTTTTGCGCAGGATTCGAACCCGCGGCCCTTGGGACAAAGTGGCCATTGTTAGCCACTCGACCGCCTGTCTATGGGTAATTACTCAGTGTATTGTTAATTAGTATACACCGCAATGCTTGAAGAGTAAAGACTTCAGCCGATGCGTCTTGCCCGTTATGACCTCAAAGACATAATATGACTCCTAGCGCCAGACTGGTACATATATTAAAACTCGGGTTGGTTGTGTTTTAAACTCCCTATCTATCTTAATACATGTTTCCCCTACTACGATCTCCCTATTATATCCAGGTATACCCTCATAAGGATTCAAAACACCATCAAGCTCCTCAATTAAGATCATAATACTCCTAAATAAAATGTATTATAAACAGTAAACACAATTGAAAATTTCTTAATATTATGTCGTCGTGAAGGTATTTGCTTTGTAGCTGACTGCTTCATTAGTACGAGTGAAATATGAATTAATTTCTTCATTGCCGCCTTCCACACATGCGGGGTAGTGATGATCGGGTGTAGTATCGATATGGACAGAATTAGATGAATAAATTAATATAGGGACCGTTAACTGTGGTGTTGCCACTAATCAAAACTAATGACAAGCGATGACAGCGGCGACCCTACGTATTACGGGTTACCGTGACCCTACCGACACAAATGTATAAAATATAGATGCTAAGTACATCGCTGACACGCTACCGCTGGCAATGTCTTTGGCAACGGATCAGAAGTTCTACAAAATTTCAAAATTTTATCGGATTCTGACAAGAGTTTCCAAAATTCCCACAGGAAGTATGGAATTCGCTATATATTATTAATGAGATAGATGAGTTTGTTTGTTATTCCTTCACGGCTTGACTAATCACCCGATCATTATGAAAATTTGTATATATATTGTCAGGGGTACGGAGCCCAACATAGGCTACTTTTTATCCCGTGAAAGTACCTATGTCATTGCAATAGGAAAATATTTTTTCTACTATAGAGGGCGCTGTATGGGATGCTATCGGCCACAGATGGCGCCACAAGTCGCGCTATGGGTTGTTTTGTTGTCGAACGAGATCTAGGTATGTCTTATAATTATCGCGAGCGAAGCCGCGGGGAAAAGCTAGTAGTTAAATAATTTAAGAGTTATTGTTTGACAAGAGATATTACACTGGGCGTCAAAAATAAGTAGTACAGTTTTAAAATTGCAATATCTCCTAAACTACAGAAGCTAGACCTTTGAAATAAAAAAAAAATTAAAAGACAATTTTATTTCATTTCATTTAATAAAAACTTCATGCATAATATCGTCTTTTAAAGATAGATTTTTATTTCAAAACTCTAACTTCTATAGTTTCATATTCATTGCAATTTTAAAAATGTACTACTTATTTTTGACATCCAGTGTATTATGAAGGCCTAGTTTCCAAATAAATATGTATTTCATTAAACAATAATCAACAATTTTAAAATATTTGTGGAATATGTTTTTCTAAAGAACAAACTTGGTCCACATTTTATAATCGAGTTTTCGCCGTCGTTTTATCGACTTCTGTTTACGGCGCATCCCTATTTTAATTGTAAATTTCCTTGGGAATAGCATTAGTATTTAATTAAAAGTTGTCTCGCGCCCTCGTTGAATTTGCGGTAGGAGGCTGAGTTTTCATAAAATCTTTACAATTATATATGCTTTGTCGTGTGATGTTCTCAATGGCAAAGTTGTGTGTTTTTAACAGTCCTATGGTTTAGTTTTAAGTAGCCTACCTGAGCTAAACAATTATATTTTTAAATTCTTCATCGAAGTCGATAATACTATTTGAATACATAAATTTATTTAACCAAAAATCAAAGTTAAAAAATTCAATAGTACTGCTAGAGTCTATTTTCAAGCAATAAATAAATGTATAGGGACAATTCATACAGATTGAGCTAGCCCCAAAGTAAGTTCGAAACTTGTGTTATGGGATACTAACACGACGATAATAAATTTTATAACAAATACATATATAGATAAACATCCAAGACCCGAGGCCAATCAGAAAAAGTTCGTTTTTCATCATGATCCGACCGGGGATCGAACCCGGGACCTCCTGGGTGGCGGTCTGGCGTGGTAACCATTACGCCACGGAGGTCGTCATTTAAATAGTATTTATGCTTGTGCCAGGAAGCTCCATTCTTTCTTAACTCTAACGATAACAAAATATCAAAATATAGTAGTACCCATATTTAGTTTATAAAATATACTTATCAATCACAAAATCAGAGGAGAAAGGCAAACCAATATATCCAACGGGAACGAGTGAAGTTGATGGTGAAGTGTGGTCAATGCAACTAGAAAATTAACCTCAACTTTGGTGTAGATTTTTTAAATAAAAGAAGTAAAGCGAAGTCGCAGAAAGACAAATAGTTTGCTATTAAAATAAAATATTTATTTACAAAACATAAAATGGTAAAAAAATGCAACAGTTAAAACAGGAATTCGTAGAATTTGGAATGTTATAGTATAAAAATGATCGTGGCTACATATTATGGAACGGTTTTAACTGTAAATAATATTAATATTTAAAACATCAGCAAAATGTTAAAATCTGTTATTTTTTGTCAGTTAATTACTTTAACTTTTGTTCTTTGCTTCCCGAACATTTTACTTTACAATGGTAAGTTTTTTTAATGTAAAATTAGTTTTATTTAATTATTAAGTTAGCAAACAAGCGTGCAACAGTTTAGTTTCTTATCATCATCATCATCTCAGCCATAAGAAGTCCACTGTTGGACATATTCCTCCTTTAAACATTATTAATTATAATTTATCTACCTTACCTTTCTTACTAATATTATAAGTGAGTTTGTTTGTTTGTTATTCCTTCACGGCTTCACTAAGCTGCCGATCTTTATGAAAACTTGCATACATATTGTTAGGGGTACAGAATTTATCCCGTGAAAGTATGTCGTTCTAATGGGAAAATAATTTTTCTACTATAGAGGGCGCTGTATCGGCCAACAGATGGCGCCACAAGTCGCGCTATGAGTTGTTTTGTTGTCAAACGAGATCTATATCATAAAATTAAAGCAAGCGAAGCCGCGGGGAAGAGCTAGTATTTAATATTTTGCAAAAGATTTGTGGTCATTGATTATCCACATCCAAAAACGCGAAGTAAACAAAAACAATTATTTGTTTTTCTTTTATATTCTTCACAGACCCAAATGACATAGATGGCTTACGTATGAAGGTAGCCCAGCATCCATAAAAGACCATCCGTATTTTGCTGGTCTAAACATGATCATATTCAGTTGCGGATCAAGTATCATCTCAAGTAGATGGCTGCTAACTGCTGCACATTGTGTTGATAAGATGTAGGTACCTTCACTGTTTCTAATGTATAGGTTAGGCAATCTATTCTATACATCTCTGGACTTAAATCAAATATTGATTTATAATTTGATTTAAAAATAGTTCGGCGGCACTTATCGCCATACAGGAGAACCACAGAGTGAAGAAAAAGTTCAAGCGAACACATGATGGCGCCACTAGAATCCTGAATCGCGTTAACGAAGTTTCTACGATATGTAGATATTACAACCTCCGACACAGACATTGTCGGAGCCGCGGTTTTCCAGGCAAAACACCCAGCCTGGCCGGAAGATCTTCCCTTTGTGACGGTGGAGGATGTCGCCATAGCTCCTCCTACAATAGTGTCGTTAGAGTTGAGAGCATGTAGGGTGTACCTAGCCAGACACAAAATTTTAAGCGGGAGCCTTTCGCTCCTGCAACTACGCGATGTAATAGCCCAATACCCCAGCGACCTGGCTACAAAATTAAATGTTCATTAAAAAAATATTCTGACAAACCAGCAAAAATTTGGAGTCCGCTGTTTCACTCATTCCACTTGAATCCATTATTTGATCCATCAATGGATCCTAGGCGACTTTTTTTTCCACTTGAATCCATCAATGGATCCTAGGCGACTTTTTAATTCCACTTGAATCCATCAATGGATCCTAGGCGACTTTTAAAATTCCACTTGAATCCATTATTTGGTATTATCTAGGATTGCTTTAGGATTGTTTTGGTATGCGTTGTAGTTGGGTATAGGGATGGTATAGGGATGGTTTAGGGACGGTTTTGAGATAATTTTGAAACAGTTTTGTAAATTGTAACATCAAGGCTCGTCAATTTTTTTTTTTGCATAACTGAGGCACAATGATACAAGTAAACATTTACATATAATAATTCAGTTTATAGTAATAAATCGTATTGATTGAATAGTGAAATCATAAAGCCTATATGACTATGACCTATTTAATTACAAAATTAATTTAATAGTAGGCTGTATAGGTCTGCAGCCCAAGCCTAATTTCAATGTCGTAAGATTTAAAAAAAAAAGCGGCGGGAAAGGGGAAACAGGTCTTGTTTTTCGTGCGTTTATTTATTTATTTCCTCGCAATCGAAGTGAAAAGCAGAGTATAAAACTCGTCCACAAAACCATTTCTATCCTCGACATTACTATCAGCCCTCGCCTTCGGCTCTGGCTGCTAAAAGTCTCGGATAGAAATGATTCGTTTTGTGCACTTGTTGTAAAATCTACTATTTAATATGTAGTATTTTTATGTTTTTAATTTTTCTTATATTTGCATAAGTGTGTATTTCTCATAATAAATTTTTTAAATAATTCGGTACCTACTATATTTTAAATTTTTATGTATTGTGTCAAGTTTAAATGCCTGTTGTTGGTTCGAGGTCGTTTTAAAATTTTCTCAAAAGCGTTCTTGAACCAGAATCTATTGTTGAAGTTCTGTCTCTTTTTTTCATTACTTTTAAAAAAAAAATGCATTGAAACAACCATTCATCTGTTATATGTGATTTCCTTTTTTTCTGTCATTTTTTACGAAGTGATAGTATCTGGGTGTCTTTCGCCATTTCTTTTCCCAGTGGTCATTTTGCTTTTGTTTTACGAATTGGTGGTAGTTTAAAGAGTAGCTTATTTATTTAATACAGAATAATAATAATAATATACAATTGAATTCATTGTAAGTGACGTGTCTAAGTGCCCGCGAGGGCCTACAGAAAAAAGTATTTTTGATTTGATTTGATTCGTCAAACAATAAAGGAATACCATTGTTTGTTTCACTCTTCCCTTAAAGAACTGTAGACCTATCTCGCTTCTGAGCCACGTCTTCAGGCTGTTCTCAAGGGTCATCACATATCGTCTCGCTCGCAAGTTTGATGACTTCAAGCCACCGGTTTTCTTTCGACATTTCTTTTACCAGTGGTAATTTTGCTTTTCTTACCGAAATGGTAGTAGCTTATAAAGTTGATTAATTACACAAATAATGTATTACTGTATGACGAGAGAAAGTGTCTGCTTACTTTCATAATAATCGATTTGAATCTTTGACTGTGCTATGTATAAACCACTTTTAATTGAAGTCGAGTAGGGCAATGAACATATTAAATTGGTGCTTAGATTTTTGAAATATAGCCATTTCTTTTAACGGTGGACATTTTGCTTTGTTTCCGAAATGGTGGTAGTTTATAGAGTAGCTTATATGTTACGTTACGTACGTAACATATGTTGTAAAAGACGTGTCTAAGTGTAAAAATATTTTATTCTGTAGGCCCTCGCGGGCGAGGGCTTACAGAATAAATATTTTTACTTTAACTTTCACATTTTGGGTACCTGCCATAGGATAAGAAAGAACCTACTCTCTTGATTTTTTTAAACAGTTGTTATTTTTAAATAACTTTTAAATTTTCAAAAGAGTCTGTATCTATATATATTTTGTTAAATGTAAATAAATGATTAAGTACAGTAGTTATTTTTTTTAATATAGTATCCCTAAACCAACCTTAAACCATCCCTAAACCATCCACTAAGCCATCCCTAAACCATCCCTAAACCATCCCTAAACCATCCCTAAACCATCCCCTAAGCCATCCCTAAACCATCCCTAAACTGTCCCTAAACCAACCTTAAACCATCCCTAAACCATCCCCTAAGCCATCCCTAAACCATCCCTAAGCCATCCCTAAACCATCCAAAAACCATCCCTAAACCATCCCTAAACCATCCAAAAACCATCCCTAAACCATCCCTAAACTGTCCCTAAACCAACATTAAACCATCCCTAAACCATCCCCTAAGCCATCCCTAAACCATCCCCTAAGCCATCCAAAAACTATCCCTAAACCATCCCTAAACCATCCCTAAACTGTCCCTAAACCAACCTTAAACCATCCCTAAACCAACCTTAAACCATCCCTAAACCATCCCCTAAGCCATCCCTAAACCATCCCTAAGCCATCCCTAAACCATCCCTAAGCCATCCAAAAACTATCCCTAAACCATCCCTAAACCATCCCTAAACTGTCCCTAAACCAACCTTAAACCATCCCCTAAGCCATCCCTAAACCATCCCTAAGCCATCCCTAAACCATCCCTAAACTGTCCCTAAACCAACCTTAAACCATCCCTAAACCATCCCCTAAGCTATCCCTAAACCATCCCTAAACCATCCCCTAAGCCATCCCTAAACCAACCTTAAACCATCCCTAAACCATCCCCTAAGCCATCCCTAAACCATCCCTAAACCATCCCTAAACCATCCCTAAACCATCCAAAAACCATCCCTAAACCATCCCTAAACCACCCCTAAACCATCCCTAAACCGTCCCTAAACCATCCAAAAATCATTTGAAAACTATCAGAAAAACTTTTGAAAACCCTTATGATTGAGTTATAACCCTAAAGAATTTTGGATTCAAGTGGAAAAATAAGTCGCCTAGGATCCATTGATGGATCAAATAATGGATTCAAGTGGAATGAGTGCGCTGTTTTACAGTAGCGTTATATTATTATAGTATTTTATATTGAATCTCACTTCTACTACTCTGTTGCTATCCATTATTACTTTAATCACTTGATTTATTTAATTTCTTTGTGATTTTTCCCTTTTTTTATTTATTTGTTGCTTAATATTCACAGAGGAATCGGTGTGGCATATATTGGCGGTGAAGCGATAGATAACAGTGATCGAGTAACGTTCAGAAACGTTCTGGATTTTACACCCAGATTATGATCGAGAAACTTCGAATGCTGACATAGCTCTGGTATACCTTAGTCAGCCGCTAAATTTCACAGACAAAATCCAACCGATTAAATTACCTGAAACAATGAGTTCACCTCAACGTCCATACTTAATTGTTGGAAGAGGACAAGATGAGGTATTTATTCTATTTTACTTAATAGTGACGGTAATAATAGATATGAACCCCTTAACTAACTCAAAACAGAAACCATTCATCGATAGAGCAGATTTGGCTGTTATCGATTGTCACACTAACAATGTCCTTGCACCAAACTGTCGAATTCAAGCCTCTAGCACAGATTGCTAAATAGTGCCTCTAGTGACTATTGTAGTCAAATGAGCCCGGACCGTCACACCTCTTCCAGAAGTGGGTGTGCGACAATATAACGTCATATCATAATAAAGTCCCTAATATTGTTCACAGAATGGATTTACCAGTAAATATTTAATGAAGTTGGGTTTAAAAGAATTGAGTCCTGAGAAATGTCCTCATAATTCAATATATGACGATGAAACGTTTAACCAAAAATTTATATGTACAACGAGAGATGATCCGGAGAAGCCCGAATTGCCTGCAACAGTGTGTTATGTAAGTACCAATACATCACTTAGAAGCGCGAAGCTCAAGACCGACCGGTATTTAGAGTCCCTGTGGACGCCCTCTGCCCTATTCAGGGTACCTAGGATCATAAGTATTATTATTATTTGTTGCTTTGGGCTTTTTAAACCTACTGCTTCGACCATTGCTGGTCTTTTGAGTGCCCATTATTGAAATTTCCCTGTCTAGACCGGTTGCGTCTAAAAACCTCCAGATGTGGCAGAGAGCTGTTGTATCTCCTGTGGAAGCTTTCCTATGTATATACTTCTTTTCCACATGAGTGGTCCGCAGGAGCAGAGTATATGCATGGCACTTTTTTGTACTTCCTAGGATCATAAGTAAGTGATAATATCATATACGGCGCAAACCGATGTCTTACACTCTCGTGGCTGGATTATTTGAATTCATGTAATTGATAACTAATCTGATCACCTTCCCATCATCAATCTGATGTGACAAAGTCTAGGATTAGCTACTGGACTTCGTTGTAATGAATTAGGCAATGAATAACTTTATCAATAAATAACGATAAACCAAGAATTAACTAAAACTTGTTTTGTCACTGTAATTTCTGGGTATTAGACACCCACGTCCGTTTAGTGTGATGTCGTTCATACAATATATATGAAATACAGATGCTCTCGCGCCGCCGCTTCTGACCCGCTCTCTCTCTGGCAGTGTTATGTCCTTCTTTTTGTTTTAGTTAAATATTGGCTTTTTTTTAAGTTAAGCTAAGTTTTTGACAAGGAATAAATTTGATTTCTTTTACAGGGTGATTCTGGTAGCGGTTTGACACAGGATAATACCGTCGTTGGTGTAGCTTCGTTTATTTATCGGGAAAGTTGTATTTTAAACCCATACTCTTATTTCACTAGAGTGTCCACATACGTGCCTTGGATTAAATGTGTTACTGGAATTGAATAATAATCACGATTTTAATATTTCTATTCTTTCTTGTGTAGATAGTGCAGATTGACTATTGAATTTTTGTTAATAAACTGTTCTTCAATGTTAATTTTTTTTTTTTATCATAAAGAAATGTTTCAATTTGTGTATTTTTTTAATTGTACATAATACACAATACATAAAGTAAAGACACAGCGCGTGTTCCCAAAGTAAACTAGGCCTGCTTGTGTTATGTGTTCCAGACAACTTATTTACATTCGGCAACGCGCGTGTGATACTCCCGGTGTTGCAAGCGTTCATAGGCTAGGTGACCGCTCACCATCAGGCGGACCGTAAGCATGTTTGCCACCTTAGCGGTTAAAAAAACGGTGACCGTTGGCTCTGTTTGAACATGAAATGTAACGAGTATAAAAACTGATACAGGATCTATTTCACGGAGAACGGCTTTTAATGTTGTAAGGCGTGCATAATATTGTTAATAATAATGTGCATGGCCGATTTTACGAGCGTTTCCGAGGTTTCGCACAAATTAACAATATGCACGTGACCGTTACAAAATTTGAATTGGTCCTGTCGACGCACGAACACACCGACCAATTCCAAAATTTATAGCCAAAATGCTCTTCGTGAAATGGTATCTATATTAGTGAAATTTATAAAAAATACCCGTTCGCGAGTTCGCGTATTTCAGGTTGGAGTTGATTAGCTCGATGGCTTTGTTGTACGTATCAAAGTGACAACTCTAGTCAATAATTAGATGATTAAAAATGTTGAGTAAATTGCAGGAATCATGTAAAAAGAAGAAGAAGATGATAGAGTTGTTGACAAGTTTTGCTTTTATTATTGTCTTTCGAATTCCAATATCAAACCAACCTACTATGCATTTGAAGCTGATTGAACTGATTTTATAGTTATGTATAAAAACCTTGTTAACGCACCGAAGATTGGCGAAGATCGTCATATTTCCAATAGTTTTATTATACAACACGCTCTAATCCATGAGATTCCTCTGGTGAACCCTTGCGAATAGTTGCGTCTGCGCTTAGCTCACAGCATCCCAATTGAGATTGGCGTTATGCCTCCGCTGGCCGCATACTGAGATGTTGCTGCACAGAGCAGTGTGTGCTACAGAGAGATATTAGTTAAAATATGAACACACAAATTTTTACAATGTTTGTTACGCAATTACTATGAAACTATTATACATAGAAAAAATAATCTTTCACCGGCATAAAGTAGATGTATATACTTCTTAAGAAATTTCGGCTGTTTCAGTCGATTTTTTTTCCCTGTATAAGTGATACAGTGTGTAAGTCCAATAGTTTCAAGACCAAGTGTTTTGTGAAACAAATAATTTCTATTATTATTAATAATAATGGGTTAATCAGCAAAAAAATTGTAATTTTATTAATTACTAGCTGCCCGGCCCGGCTTCGCTCGGGTACTGTTTCGTTTTTTTTTCAATCTTTCTGAGAGATTTTCTTAATATTTTTTTCCGTAAGAACTTGTACAGAGTATTAGAAAACTACAAAAAAAATCAGCCAAATCGGTCAAGCCGTTTTCATGTTATGTCGTGACAACGGAAAACGGGTTTCATTTTTATATTTATTTATTTATTTATTTATTTTACATCACAGCTTAAGTCTACCATTACAGTTTTAAAACCAATGCGATAGCGAAGCAACTAATCATTATTATCTAAGTATTATAACATATAATATGCAATCCAATATTTTTGAATTCGCTCAAAGAACAAGTGAACATGTCTGTTCTCTCGGCTATTTGGTTGAGAGTGCGCAGCGTGCGCGTGAGCGGAGCGCGGTGCAGCAGCTGAGTTTGAGCACTGGGCACGGCCAGTAGCGGCGGCCGGCGGCGGCGCCCGGCGTACGCATCGGGAACGCATAATCTCACCAAAGCAAGCAAGTCTGGGTTGCAAATCTTGCCGCGAATCAATTTAAAAACATACTCCGCAAGAGCCATATCTCTCCGCACACGTAACTCATTGTATCCTACCATACCAAGAACGAATAATGTAGGATACATTAATGGATAGTATGGATAAACTCCGTAGTGCTTCATGTACAAATATCGAACGAATTTGTTCTGAACACGCTCCAGCATGAGACAGTACTTGGCTTCATGAGGTCCCCAAACCACTGCGTTGCATTCGAGATGGCTCCTAACCAACGCATTATACAAAGATGTAATCGCTTTTATATGTGTGAAACCATGCACCCTTCTAAGTATGAATCCCAAGTGTTTATAGGCCTTTTTAGCAACTTTTATGATGTGATCTTTAAACGACAGATCGGTTGTGAAGTTAACACCTAGATCCCTTACCTCGGTCACTCTCTTCATTTTAACATTTTCGACACTATAATGATATTCTATAGGTATACATTTTCTTGTAAAAGTAATCGTGATGCACTTAGATGTGTTAAACTCGAGACCATTTTCCTGTGCCCATGCAACTACTCGGTCAATGTCCTCCTGCATACGCGCACAGTCTGCAAGCGTGTCAATTTTGAGAGACAACTTTAGGTCATCCGCAAACAACAAACAGTTGGAATGCTGGATAACTTCAGGTAAATCGTTGATCATTATGAGGAATTCTAACGGTCCCACGTTACTTCCCTGACTCACCCCTGATCTTACGAAATAGGGCGGGGACCGGTATCCAGCACAGTCTACATACTGCTGTCTATCCTGCATGTAACTGGCCAAGAAAGTCAACAAACGGGGAGTGCATCCGACACCCGCCATTTTCCTCAAAAGCACATCGTTATTCACCACATCAAAGGCTTTCCGAAAGTCGAAATACGCGACGTCTACCTGCCCTCCCTCATCTACCGTTGGGACGACTCGAGCCATGTGGTTGAGCAGGTTGCTTGTCGTGCTGCGGCCTGGCCTGAAACCGTGCTGTTCGTCACAAAGCTGAGATCGTACCTGTTCAAAAATACCTTTTTGTATGGCTGAGTCGAATACCTTGGCTGGAGTAGAGAGTACCGCCACCGGTCTAAAATGATCGATATTGCGACCAGAACCTGCTTTTGGGACCGGGACTACCCGAGTCAGCTTCCATGCGTCAGGGAATGCTGCCAATTCAAGACAGACATTGTAAATATGCAACAGTGGCTGTGCCAAAATATATATATAGAAGTATGAAAAAAATGTTAAGTGATAAAGAAGAAATATTTGAGAACTGTATCGGATTTAATGGTTTCTGTTTTGTAATGTTTGCACGTGTATTTCATAAAAGAACATTAGACAATAAAAATAAATATTTTTTAAATTAGCCAAAAATTCGTGTCCTACTGCAAGGCAAAGGCCTCCCTTCTCTTTTTCTACTCTTTCCGATCAACCGCTTTTGACTCTCAATCTTCAAAAAAGCTTCCAACTTGTCCCGGCGTCTCCTTCTAAGTCTGCTAACTGCCTTTTGGGATTATTTTAACATAAAATATATTTATTTGAATAATTTCAGTTATTTAAACAAATATAATGTTATTGCCACAGGAATTCTGAAAATTCGAAATACTTGAACAAAAAAGTATAAAAATGATAGATAGGTACCTACTCATGTTTGTCACATAATTCATAAACCAGTTGCTTTTACTAACAATATAGAAAGTGGTCGTTTGTTCCCAAATAATAACAAAATGTTTAAGTTTCTTGTTATTAGTCTGCTATATATTTTACCTGTTGTTCTTGGGTTTCCGAAAAATTCCACCGCTGATGATGGTAAATTTCTTTAATTATTTAACTTTCTGTTCTCAAAATGCCGAGTCTTATTTACTTATCTATTAACCTTTCATATCGCTATATTTATTTTCATTTTATTTATTATCACACAAGACAGATTGTAATTGATACAAATTAATATTTTTATATGTTTCAGAAAGAATAATACACGGTAGCCCAGCCTTCATAAAAGACCATCCATATTTTGCTAGCCTCGGACGTTGTGGAGCCAGTATCTTATCAGACAGATGGCTGCTAACTGCTGCGCACTGTATTCCTGCGTAAGGGTTTTTATAGGAAAAATTAAAGTTCTTGAAGTCCAGTTATAATCTTCACCGATATCGGGTAGTAAGTGAAGTAACATTGACTGACGTGTCTCGGGGTAATAGAAGCGCAATGTATAATAATTCTTTACAAATATACATTACAATACTTCCTACTCCGACTATCTTCTTTCTGATTAAATTCGTTGTGAGTTCCAAGACAGCTGTAGTTTTCTCCCGAGACGTCAATAAGCTTCATTGCTTATTGTCTATCTGAGGTCGCCGTTGTTGATCCTGGCGACACAGGAGACACATTGGTGGGAATCTGTAGTGGGTTTGTCCAGATATATACCCATTACGGGTACTCACATGCATATCTTATCTCTAAGTACCGTCACACCGGGGGTCCTGGAGTTCTGTAGGATACAGGATTTCTCCTCCTTTGATACTTGTCTTCTATAGTCACCTGAATAATATGAAGTGGTTTGAAAAAAAAAAGGACGGGTTGCACTCTGGGAGTGCCGGCAGAAGTGAAAACTCAAACATCAACGTTGTGCATTTTTTAATATTTTCTTACGCTTTTTTGATCAGGCTACGGATCTGACACGAGTTTAACATTTTTTATCTATCTAAAAAAAGTGACAAGCGCCGCTAAAGAAGTTTTCACTTCAATAAATATAATATCTCTCTTCTACATCATAATGATTAATTTTAGCACTCCAAATCCAAGGAGTTTAGGCTGAGCGATGATAAAGATTTTGATTGTTTGTTATTATGTAAAGATTAATTTATTGCTTATTTTCACAATAGCTCTACAGGCGTGGCGTATGTGGGCGGTGAAACGTTATATAATAGCATTAGAGTAAATATCCAAACAATAATCGAACACCCCCAGTACAACGTGCCATCGAATTTGAACAATGATATAGCTCTAGTATACCTTAGTCAGCCGCTGATCTTCACGGACAAAATTCAACCAATTAGCTTACCTGCAACATGGAGCTCACCGCTACGTCCTTATTTATTAGTTGGAAGAGGACGAGATGAGGTATTTTTTTAATTTCACTAAATCGTGAATAAGATAATATGAACGATTGAATATTATTCTTACATCAATACCATTGATGCCAAAGTGCCGATTTGTCCAATCAAGAAAATTTTAATGTAAATGTAGTGTTTTTGAACCACCAGATGGTAACTTGACTGAATAATTTGACTTAACTACTGACCTCCAAAGTATGGATACATTTGTAGATGCCATTGCTAATCTTGGCAAAAAGACCGCGATGGTAAAGTTTCTCTCGGGCACCAAAGCATATGAGTCGTTATAATATTAATAATACGCTTTAAAAAAATATATTCATAGACTGGACAGGCCTCTACAACTATAATGAAGTTGAACCTACAAGAATTGAGTACCCAGCAATGCCCCAGACCAGATTATGACCAAACAACTTTGGGGCAAAATTTTATATGTGCTACGAGATACGATCCCCAGAATCCCGACTACCGTCCAACCGCGTGTTTTGTAAGTAACATTGATTTACACTTGGTCCCTATAGTGCGCGCGAAAGCGCTAGTCACCATCTGAGATATGTGGGGGGTGAGACGAGGGAGGGCACTAGTGTAGTGACGTGTCTCGTGAGCCTGCGGCTGTGGGGCTGCGGATGACTAGCGCTTCCGGGCGCACATACTAGGGTAGGTATTCCAGAATTGCTAGGTTAGAATTAGTTATGATATAGAGTCTAGTGTCGTGACGTGTACGTGTCTCGTGAGCCTGCGGCTGCGAGGCTGCGGATGACTAGCGCAGCCGGGCGTACTATAGTAGGTATTTCAGGATTGCTAGGCTAACCTAGCAATCCTGAAAAGATTCTTGCAGACTCACAAGCATAACTAAATCTAAAATTAGTTATGCTTGTGAGTCTGCAAGAATATCCAGTGGAACTTAGGGTGCCTATGGCGCTCTAATCATTTTATTTTGCAAATTCCAAATTATGGATTTATCTATAATGGCATTTTTACTACACAAAGAAACAAAATATTTTTAGTATTATTGGAGGAGAAAAATTTTAGATACACTAATTATAATATATTTCTTTTGCAGGGTGATTCCGGTAGTGGTTTAATACAAGATAACACCGTCGTAGGCGTGACGTCGGCTATTTACGATGGAGATTGTCTTATAAACCCATTGACTTATTTCGCCAGAGTTTCAACCTACGTGCCTTGGATAAAAAGTGTTACAGGGCTTTAACAGCAACTTTGTTTTTTTTTAATTGAGTACTTGTATTAATAAACTGCTCTTTAATGTTTATTTTATTTCAATTAAACCCTATGCTTAAAATAAGAATGTTGTAAAAAAAGAAAAATTTTCTTTATTGTATAATATTTTGTTGATGAGTCTAATTGTCAAAACTACGGTGTGTGTTAAAACTAAATCAACACTAAAGTTAAGCATAGCAAATGCATAAATATTTACCAATTGTAAAAGTTGCTTGTCCTTTACTTACCTTTATCATAAAATAAAAAATATGTATACATTAAAACTAAATTTTGTAAAAGTTTTTTTTTAATGTTATTCGGCAGATAAATAGGCAAACGGGCCATCTGATGGAAAGTGGTCACCGCCGCCTATGGACATTAGAAACACCAGGGCATTACCAATGCGTTGGTAAAAGTTGGCTTAAACGGGTCCAAATAAGAGTTAATGGTAGCAGTAGAGTTTTGGTATGTATTCCTTAGTAAAACACAAGGCAACAAGATTTAATTATTTCTTTTAACAAACATTACAAATCATTTATTACTTGTATGTACTCTTTGACTTTTGTAAAAACCTATTCTCTGAATAAAAGTTTTGAATATGAATTTCTCCTCGAGAAAAGAAATTGAAGTGTCTGTGCACAGTACTACTCTGTAACCTTGAGCGAAAGCTTTCCCGCGTCCTGTGTTCTTTCATGGAGCAGTTCCAGATGCAAGTCACGTCCCACTCGAATTTACAGGCAATTCATTCGATATTGGATTATTAGGCGTTGATCTTTTTAAAATTTTCGACTTGCCCGCACCACCCTCTCGGAGCTCCGACCCACTGTCCTTTCATTTTTTTCCATGGAAATATACAATGATAGGATTAGACGGTCTTTGAATATTAATGCCATTCCACTTTATAAGCTTTTTTAGTATACTTTCGACGAATTGGTTTAACCATTTCATAACTAATGTAAATTATTGGTCCTTTTTAGTTCTTATACTGTGATACTGTGTAAACACATGTGCAAATAGACCATGTTTGTAGTTAAAAAGCCTGTTTAAATCAAAAAACGGCCGCAGTAACCGTAGAAAGTAACATTCATGGCGCATTGCTAAAGATGAATTTCAAATACTCACTGCAGATTTTTTTTCGATAATTTGACTTATCTCTAACAAACCAAAATTATTGTTTATTACATTATGTCTGTAGATTTTGTGAAAAGAAATCGCTGGTATTATACTAGTTAAATAAATAAATGTAATTCAGTTATAAAATAAAAAATAAAATAAAAAAGCCTTTTATTTCTTACTGAGTTTAAAGTATGTACAAAAAAAGTTATTTTTATATTAACTTAGGATTTTTATAGTTTTACATATCATTTATCTTATCTATTTATTTATCTTAACTATTTAACTAATCTTAACTATTTATTTATCTTAACTATTTATTCATCTTAACTATTTATTTATTTTTATTTATCTTTTCACTGCTGCATTCAGCAAGAACCCCTTGATGGGTAAAGGCCTCCTCCAAAGATGACCATTTTTCTCTGTCTTGTGCTACTTCGTTCCAGTTTGGGCCAGCTATCTTTTTGATGTCGTCTGCCCATCGTGCTATAGGTCTCCCCCTGCCTCTTTTGCCTAGTGGACCGCTCCATAGAGTGATTCTTTTGGCCCACCGTTGCTCTTTCAACCTTGCTACGTGTCCCGCCCATTTCCACTTTAGTTTTAGTGCATAACTCGAGGCGTTCATAGCATTTGTGATCGCCCTTATTTTTGTGTCTGATTTTATCTATTTTCTTTATTTTGAGCATACTCCTCTCTAGTCCTCTTTGGCAGATGTTGATTTTATTTATAGCACTGGCAGTAAATTTCCATGTTTGACATCCGTAAGTTAAGCACGGTAGGAAACTTGTGTTCATGATTTTGGTTTTGATGGCGATTGGCATGTTACTTTTAAATATTTCTTTCAGGTTCCAGTATTTGTTCCATGTTTGTTGCACCCTTCTTTCTATTTCTTGTATATTGTTGTTTCTGTCGAAGCTAATTACTTTTCCCAGATATGTATATCTGTCCGCATACTCCAGCAACTCGCCACCAGCTCTAATTGGTCTTTTTAAGCTATTTGTCATTACCATCGTTTTAGAAAAAATCATTTCTAATCCCATCTTGGCACTAGCTATGTGTAAGGACTCTACCATGAGCTGTAGTTGTGAACCTGTCTCCGATAATGTCTTAATCATGAAACATACTTAAAAAATATGTAATGAAGTGTCCGAATTCCTGTTTTTTTATTAACAAAAATTTAAAGAATTTGCTTAAAATTTTTCGAAATAAAAAATCGTATTTAAAATATTATATAAATTCCTCAAATTTTTGTTAATTAAAAACAAGAATTCTGAGAGTTAAATATATTACAATGTTACATTTATATCAAAATAATATGTCATATTTTTATGTATGTTTCATGATTAAATATTTCTTATAAATAATTTAAATTTTATTTTGCTAATTAAAATAGGAATTCGGAGAATTTGAAATACTTAAACGTAACATAGTATAAAAATGATTAAATTTACGCAGGTACCCAGTTTACCCTGACGATACAGGTAGCAGCGGTTTGTTGAAATTGCAGCAAAATGTCGATAATTTTCAGTCTGCTATATATTTTGCCCTTTGTTCTTGGGTTTCCGAAAAATTTTGCAGCTGATGGTATGTTTCTTTGGTTCTATTGCTTTCCATTCTCAATATTCCATGCCTTATATTATGCTACAGTCAAAACTCAAAACCGACCGATATAGTAACGTGCGTGTCATACAACACAACTTACTCGTAGTTGTGCCAACATTGCCCAACATGAATACTTATTTTGGATGGTACAACTAGTTGTGCATAACAGTTGGTCCACGAGGAATACGTGATCATAAATTGACCAACGCTCTTAATTAACAGTGGTTCTACCTTAATAATTATGACTATCATCGGTCAATTCGTAAAGAAATCTCTTATGCCCGATGTGAAATTATATTTTCACCAATGTATTGTAGGATAGGAATAATCTTATATCATAGAAAATCTCATACAATTTGTTCCAGTAACATTTTTCCTACCACTAGGAGGCTTTGGTGAAAATGGGCTATTTATTTTAGCAGATTTTCTAACCAAATCGTTAATTAAGAGAGTAGGCCCTTACTGACACTTTCTCTACTTTTCTAATTCTCTTTTGAAAAACAGTCAAAATCATTTTTGGCTGGCGATTGCTATCAAATATTCGTTTAAAGGTCTCTGTATACGCAACGGGATAATACCTCGGACGGGACGGGGACGTAACTTTTGTTCGACACGGCCACGTTCCCGTCCCGTCCGTGTATCCGCGACATATGCATATTCACATACATTTTGTATGGAACTATATTTATCTTCCCGTCCGTCCCGTCCGGGAAAAAACACATTACGTATACAGCGACCTTAAACCAGTAAATAATTTTATTAGGTAATTTGTTTTTTTAATAATTTTGACAGATTCAAATGAAGTAGAACATCGTGTAATACATGGCAGCCCAGCTTCCATAAACGACCATCCGTACTTTGCTGGACTCAGCAATGGATGTGGTGCCAGTATTATATCGGATAGATGGCTGTTAACTGCTCAACATTGTTTTCCGTAGGCATATCCATAAAAAAAATCAAAGTCCATAATTTTTGTAGTGTTAGTCCAGTGTTTAGTGTTTTCAAGCCGCCCAAGGCCATGTCATATCCGAGGTCTTAAGAGGCTGAGCAATTACCAGTCGTATGTGTACAATAAATAAATAAATAAATCACACAGATTGAGCTAGCCCCAAAGTAAGTACGAAACTTGTGTTATGGGATACTAACTCAACGATACTATATTTTAAAATAAATACATAATTTAAACATCCAAGACTCGGGCCAATCAGAAAAGTTCGTTTTCCATCATGACCCGACCGGGATTCGAACCCATTACGCCACGTAAAAAAAAATTTGTGTTACGATTTTCGGATTTTTTATTTTACTTAAGTACCTAAGTTTTTAGAATCTAAATAACGTAAATGTTTTTCTTGCAAATCATATTCATAGGAAACATCCTGGACATGACAAAACTCATGTTCTTGCACACAACATGTTTGCCTCGGGCATTTTCGAACCCTCCACTTGAGGTAGCCATTGTTAACTAACCAAACCAGCGTGAATTGCTAAAACGCCGATCTCTGTAAATGAAAATAGCTTATCTGCTCAAATCCTGCTTACTTTCACAACAGACCTTGGATACCTGACCCCGAGGTGCTCATGGCGTATGTGGGTGGTGAGACAATATGGAACAGCAATGCGGTATATATACAATCAATTATAAGATACCCAGGGTTCAGTGACACTTATAATCCTATTCATGACATATGTCTACTGTACCTTCGTCAGCCACTGATTTTCACGGACAAAATTCAACCAATCAAGTTACCCAAGACATGGAGCTCACCGCAACGTCCGTATTTGCTAGTTGGGAGAGGAAACGACGAGGTACTTTTTTCAATTTCACTAAAACATATTGTTAATATTCTTTAATTTATAATTATAATACCTAAGTAACGGCCCGACGCGGGCTTTGCAAGGGTACATAATATAGCGGGGATAGTGTAGCTTTCAGTCAGTAGTCAATAGTTTCGGAGCCTATTCAGTGCAAACAAACTATTGAGGATGGTGAGGGTTAGGAAGCAAAGAATTGGAGAAAAGGAGATAAATTATAATGTTTTTCTGAAAATAAAGATTTATTATTATTATTATTATAATACGAGAGTTTACAATAGGAAAAAAAGTGAATATGTGACGATAATGAAAAATAAACAAGAAAAAACCATAAAGAAAAAAACCGGTCAAATGCGTGTCGGGCCACGCATCAGTGTAGGGTTCCGTATTTACTGTGCATTGCTTGCTTACAAATTAGGCCAATATCATAATCAATCAAATTTGTGAGTTTTCATTAAAGAAATTTTATTTTATAAGTTCGTGTGCTTTTACTCGGTTACTAGTAAAGCCTACTTAGCCGTAATAGTTTTCATCAAAGGTTCAGCATGTGGCTACTACCATGATTTTTTTCAAATTTCTAAACAAAAGACTTTCGGAGATAGAGAGGCCACCGCACCGAGCCAAACGAAAATTTATTTATTTATTTATTGGATCACCAACAGCTGGTAACATTGATACAAACTTAAACATTAACACATTTTTTTTTTTACTAAATGCACAGCTATTTAGAGGCGAACACGTCATGCAAGAAAATTACTTAAGTAAAAAACTTAACTTAACAAGCAAAACAGAAAAACAGGATTTAGGCACATACAATTTTAGTAACTTCCTTTCGAAATTGTTTGGTGGTTGTTGAGTGGATGTCGGTACTATCACAGCAGCGATTATAAAGTTTGGCCATTCTAGCTATGGGCGAATTGGAACCAAGCACTGTGCGTCGTAGCGGCGGCAAAAGAGGTATTATAGCTTTGCGGGGATATCTCAATGGAACACGGAAATTAATCCAGTGGAGAAGGTTAGAACAGTCCAGGTCGTTATGCAGAATTTTGTGGAGAAACATCAAATCTGTTATTTCTCTTCTCTTGTGCAGTGGTACCATTCCAAAATGTCTCAGCCTAACTTCATAGCTCACATCGCACCCCCCCAGGCCCACCCCGAAGGAAATATGTCTCACTAGTCTTTTTTGTATCCTTTCCAATCTCAGAGAATGAACACTATAGTGAGGACGCCACACGACGCTAGCATAATCCAGCACACTCCTAACTAAGGAGTTGTATAACATCAACTTAGTCTGGGGCTTTCGGAACTGCTTTCCGTTTCTTAACACAAAACCCAACATTCTAGATGATCTACAAATTACCTGTTCAATGTGTGGTATAAAGGTTAGCTTGCTGTCTAGCAAGACACCAAGGTCTTTAACTGTATGAGATTCACCCAGAACTATACCATTAATGTTGTATATCGAAGGAATAAAGTTATTTTTTTTGGTAAATTTAACATGAGTACATTTTTTTGTGTTTAACTGAAGACCGTTACACTTGCACCAATTTGTTAAAGAATCAATATCCTCCTGTAGCCGAGAAATGTCTGCCTCTGCATCAATCGCCCGCATGATCTTAAGGTCGTCAGCGTACATAAAAGCGAGTGAGTGGTTGAATGCATCAGGAAGGTCATTAATAAAGATATTAAAGAGGATTGGCCCCAAATGTGAACCCTGTGGAACTCCGGATGCAATGGACCTCTCGTCAGAGCAGTACCCATTCGCCACCACATAGTAGGATCTTCCCGACAGGTATGATTCAAACCATTGTAAAATGGATCCAGAGAAACCATACCTATGCAATGGCAATGCGGGTGCATCCTGTTATCTGATCAGGTAAAACCTGACATCCAATCACATCACCAATTTTCGAGACAATTTCTATAATATTCTCTTCTTTTCTCTCTGGAATGCATTGAAATTCAATATTATTTGAGCGCGCGCTCTGCTCTAAGTTGTTAAGTCGCATAGTCATTTCATTCATCGCAACCTTCAATTGTCCATTTTCCGATTCTAGGGTTTTTACTAAACCTTTAATTTCTGTATTTTCTTTAATAATATCCTCATACTGACAGCTCAAAAAATCCATAGACTCTTTTACTTCCTTAATTTCACCCTTCAATTCTCGCAGATTCGAGCTGAGTAGAGAACCGAGTTCTTTGGTTATCTTTTCCGTAAGGCCAACCACCTCTTTTTGTATGACCTCCTCAACTATGCTGCGTACATTTGATAGTGTTATTAAAGGTTCATCAATATCTCTGCCGGGGGGTGATTGGAGAGCCTGTCTCTTAGTAGGTCTGACGGTGCTGCTATTAACCCCCTCCATGTGGCTGAAGTGTTGTTATGTCTAACTGATACCGGTTATCTTGGTACAGGAACCGTAAGGTAAGCGATATATATCGCAATGTTTGTTGATGTCTTAGTACGGAGTAACTGGGCGGGGCTTCACAGCTGTTCGCTCGATCGGTGACACGATACGACACAACGCGACTGTTTCCAACTACGCGGCACTCCCGACACTGTGTTAAATCATTAATACCTTGCTTTGTATTTATTGAGAATTGTTTTGCTTATAATTCATTGAGTAATTAATATTTTTTAGGTAAACTTTCACTGAAATGTATGCTTTTATACACTGCGTAGAACTATGTATAACACTGGTATAAACAACTATTTTTGTACTTGATTTAGATTTATTTTCGCAGCTTGATATAAAACACGTCTACCTTAAGTTTTGCTCCCGTACATTTTTCAAAAATACAAAATTGACACGATAATGTAGATTATTCCGAAACGGATCATTGTATCGAAAAATGAACTTTCTACGCCCTTGATATTTTTAAGAGACCTATCTAACAACAAAACATGATGTCGGCGCGAAAAAAAAATTTCATTCCTACCTTTCATACATGTAGGGGAGGCACCCCAAAAAAATCTTTTTCAAAATTTTGTTCCGCTGTTTCTTAGCATTATTATAATATGTGTATACATACCAAATTACAACTTTCTAGGCGCTAGACCGCGGACAGACAGACAGACGGACATGGCGAAACTGTAAGGGTTCCTTGTAGTTTAACTACGGAATCCTAAAAAGTGTTATAAAAATATAACGATTACAAAAGAGTTCGGTTTGCCACACAAATAAACAATCAAATCTCTCCTTTTAATAATATTAGATGGATAATAAGCTCAAATTATTTTTATTCATAGACTGGACAAGACTCTTGGATATTAAAGAAGTTAAATTTAAAAGAATTAGTGAATGACCAAGTATGCTTGACAACAGTTGGATATAGTCCGCAACATTTTATATGTGCGAACAGATACGACCAGCAGAATCCCAACTACAATGCAAACGCGTGTAATGTAAGTACCTACCATCGAGTATGTATCTGCCAGTAAGTGTACACATGCGTATCCTTCACAGTCGTTGACCTCAGATTGACAATAAGTAATAAAGCTTATTGACGTCCCGGGTGAGAAACTACAGCTGTCTTAGAACTCATAACGAATTTAATCAAATTTAATTAAAGAGAGGTAGAGCACAGCGGATAATCCGCCATCCACCTTACAAAAGATCGTAGCCAAATAGCATTGGCCTCGGGCATGTTGTGTTGGGAGGGTTGGCAACGCGTGAGTGATACCCCCGGTATTGCAAGCGTCTATAGTACGGTGATGTTTATCATCAGATGGCGAGCCGTATGCTTGTTTGCCAACTTTATGGCATAGAAAAAAAAACAGAAGGAAATTAGGTGGAAGAAATATCAGTAGAAGTATTGAAAGGTCTTCCTTCCAGTAACTACGTTTGACGGTAATGCTGGGAATATCGGAATCACTGGTTTAGAATATAATGTATGTGAGTGAGAGATCTGGAAAGATCCTTTCTTCATATTCCTTTCGTTGTAGCGGGCAACGCATTGGTGGTTTTTCTTGTAAAAGATCCTGATGACAGCAAAACTATAAATCAACTTTGTCATTACAATTGCACCTTAAAAGTATGTGTTGCATTTTGCAGGGTGATTCCGGTGGTCCTTTAATACAAGATAATACCATCGCAGGTATAGTTTCATTTGGCCTAGGCAATTGTGAAACAAGCCCAATGACTTTTTTCACCAGAGTTTTCACCTACGTGTCCTGGATAAATGGTATAACAGGAATTTATTAGTAACCACTGGTTATTAAATAATATAATAAAAAATAAAAAAAGTTATTTTACTTCAGTCAACTATAAAGTCAATTTTTTTACATAGCGAGTTCTTAAATATCTATGATAATAGTTGCCTTGAAAATATTAAAAATAATAATTACAGCACAGGCATAGAGCGATGTTAGTTAAGTAACAGTGATGAATCGCTGCCGAACGTCTGACTTCACTCTTTCAGCAGTCATCTGCAGAATTCCGTTCCGACTCCTCCTTACGCTGCGTATGGGTGATGCACGTTTACAACTAATGAGGGTTTTTACGAAAATTTACGCCACTAGCAATGAGATGAGACCTCTTGCCAAAGTGGCACCACCACTTTGGCAAGAGGTCTCATTTATAGTAATCCACGCTGTCAAAAGCGTCAACGTCAAAAAAATCGGACACGTCTGACACAAATATTATACATATTATTATATAGGTGCTATGACACTTTTGACAGGTTTCTGGACCTGACGTCTCAGTGCTGCCGCCTAGTGGATGTCATTTCAGAAAACCCTCATTGCAGATGACTGTTAAAAGTAAAGTAAAATTCGTTATTTGGTGCCCATAACACAAGCAGGATTAGCCTAGCAGGATTAGGGCCTGGCGGCGGCGGCGCCATGTGATTTCTTTTTTCTTCATTTCGAGTCAATGACTGGAAATGGTGCAATTAGATTAGATTTGACCTAGCAACGGCAACACCCTGGTCGGTTGCGGACGAAGAAGGAAGGCAACACCCTGGTCGGAGAAGGTCCTCCCGAGTATACTCAGTTGGGCACATTGGGCAAGCTATTAAGTGTGCCATATCTTGGACTGGGACACCACAGTCGCAGTTGATGTGGGATGGATCAATGAAGACACACTTGGCCAGGCTATCACGACAACGGCCAACCTGGGTCCAAAGTCTATTGCGACTTCCAAATTGGCCGGTTATTTTATGAAGTTACTTTGAAATAAGTAGCAGGATAAAAATTAGTTTAAAAATATAACGTGTTAGTTATTTACAAAGCAGTAAAATGCACATAAAAACTATAAAATTAGAACAAGTATTCAGGGTTAAAGCAATATTTATAAAAATAGGAATTCGGTGAATTTTGAAATACTTGAACATAGGTAGTATATAATGATTAGTTGTACATATCGTGAACCAGTCAACGATAGAGACGATAGAAGAAGTTGCCGTTTGTGGAAATAACTGCAAAATGTTGTCTAAAATTTTGATAAATATTTTAATCTTTGCTTATATTTTTCCGAACATTATAGCTGCTCGTGGTAAGTTTATTTAATTCTATTACTTTTCCTTATTATTTTTTCAACGTAGAAGTAACTTAACTATAACGAGGAGCACGATAGCATCGCTGTGTGTCGCACACGAGGAGATCGATCTCGATAGACGGCAGTCGTCAAGCCAAGTCGGTGGTGTTAGGGTGGTTTGAAAACAACGACCTCTGCTAGAACGCATTGTAGCAGCGTGGCAAAGTATGCTCTAATCACCTTCGAATGAAGGGAGACCCGTATCCCTGCAGTGGGATGATTATGGGTTGATATGATGAGAAGTCTTTTTCTTTTGGATCTGTTATCTCATTTGGGTCCGGCAGTCTGTTTTCTTTTGTAATATCGATATGCTTTTTTCCATTTTAGGTGTCACTTTCATGTTATTATCTATTTTGTCTTACCACATTTTGGTTTTTCCATCTAAAAGTATGCAGTCTATTATTATAGTCAATTAATATATAAAATTTCCTTCTAGATAGTTTTTTCAGTACGTAACTTCCCGAGAGTTGCATACAAACTTGAAAGTACAAATTTATAAACCATAAAAGCATCGAATATAATAAATCTAATGAAAACAACAGTTGGAAGGGCAAACTTAACTTTATTGTCAAAAAACTATAGTTGCGATATATCAGCATAATTATTATTGACGCAAAGCTAACCTAGTGTCGGTAGGTGTAGTATGAAAGTCTGACCGACTAACTCTTGACCGACCTTTTGCTGCACTCAGTTCAGATAGCAGATTTGTACTAAGAAAAATTGTCGAGAAACGTTCTATGGATGTCTTGAACAACTTGGAGCGAATGCTATTATCAGTTTAGTCTATTACAGATGTTGTTAACCACAAGAGTAAAACATGTGATGATGATAAAATAGTTGGTGGTGAAAAAGTATCTATAACTGATTTTCCGTACCAAGTTTACATATCAGCGTCGGTAGGAGAAGGTTTCAAGAGTCCTTGTGGAGGATCAATCATCGGAAAGAACTATGTGCTTACGGCTGCACATTGTCTTTTTAATCGGTAAGTAAGATGATATTTTTTTAAGCTCTCACGCGCGAAGATTAGTAGAAGTGCAGTGAGCTAAAACATTAATCATAATAATAAATAAATAAATATATAGGGACAAATCACACAGATTGAGCTAGCCAAAGTAAGTTCGAAACATGTGTTATGGGATACTAACTCAACGATACTATATTTTTAACAAATACATACATAGATAAACATCCAAGACCCGAGGCCAATCAGAAAAAAAATTCAGTTTTCAATATAACCCGACCGGGAGTCGAACCCGGGATCTCTTGGGTAGCGGTCTAGCGGTCTGGCATGGTAACCATTACGTTACGGAGGTCGTACATCGATCGAAGACTGCTGCGACAGAGCATGTCAATATGAATGGAATATTTTTTTCTACATAATAAGCTACATTTTATTACAGTTCATAATAATAATTGCTTCATTTAGTGTACTGGTGGGTGTTGTCTTGTCTGTCACTCCTTTTAAAAGTTCACAAATGAAACCTGTTATAGCGCTGCATTCTATGAGGATGAGCAATGCATTTAGTCATATGGGCTTATTGGTAATTGGTGTTGTTACAGGCTATCAAAAGTAGACATCAGAGCTGGTAGCGACTGTTCAAATAGTGGTGGTCAAGTGTATTCAAGTTCAGATTTTATCATTCACCCTAAATATAACACTACCTCAGCCGACTACGATGTAGCAATAGTTCGACTTGGGGATCCTATGAAACTAGATGGCATCACGTCGAGGCCTATACAGCTGTCAGAAGCAGATGTCATTTTAGAACCTGGAACTAACCTCAATGTATCTGGTTGGGGGAAAACTGTAAGGGCTAGAACGCATTATTTGTGATTTTTCATCTAACGATAGTTTTGAATATCACACTGTGTGTGTCCTACATAGCTCCACGCAGAATTCACAACTGAGTAAACCATGATTACAACCAACCATATGTCCAAGTTATATTGCCTTTATGCCAAAAAAACAAAACCTAGTGGAGCAGCTTGTGGAATATGAAAATTAAATTGTTTATTATCCAAAGATCTCCCACGTCACAAATTTGAAAAAAATCCATCGAGCCGTTCGATGTTCGAGTACTCAATATCCATTTTTATAAAACTTTAATGTTTTAAGTATTAACCAGATAAATTCTAACATTTATCATTATAATATTATACAGAGTTTTACAGGCACGGCTAGCAATCACTTGAGGGCCGTCACAGTACCTGTAACTATAAGTGAATACTGCCACCAGGGCTATCCTGGAATAATCACGCCCCAAATGTTTTGTGCTGGCTTCAAACAAGGGAACAAAGACTCTTGTACGGTAAGAAAACAACAATTTTTATTTGTCGATGGTTACTCCAAGTTTAAATTATAATACTAGTGAAACCCGCGCAACTTCGTTCGTCAAATTTATTTAAGCACAATGGCGCCATCTATGTCAGACTTTTGATGAAATCCTACGTATTTTTTAGGATAAAAAGTACACTATGTGTTAATCCAAGGTATCAGCTACGTACATACCTAATATCATAAATATTGGCCCAGTCATTTGAGCGTGTATGTATATTTCTGTTATTTATGATTGTACCTCATAATAAAAACAAATATTGTTAAGTGCGAGTCAGGGCGCTCTAGCTAAATAACCTTTTGGTGAATTGAAAATACGTAGACATACATTCGTTCAAATGAAGTCAATTAAAAGGCGGATTACTGATTTCCACTAACCTACCACAGACATATTAATGTCAATATTAATAAAATATTTATTTTAGGGTGATTCTGGCGGTCCAGCAGTGCATAATTCTATCCAAGTTGGCATTGTTTCCTTTGGAAATAAATGTGGTCTACCTAGCTATCCAGGAGTCTATGCGAGTGTGCCATCAGTACGCAAATGGATAAAAGAAGTTACAGGAATATAAAGAAGAAACTCTTATTTAAATGGTTATATTTTGTTTGTTTAGTTATTTTTTTATTGTTTATTCAAAGTAAACACAACATATCTACATAATTCTATTTTTTTAATTCTACGAAGAAGATAACATCATCCTTTATTTATAAACTGAGCGTAGTTTATCTCCTATATCTAGAGAGAGAGAGAGAGAGAGAGAAAGAGAATATACTTTATTTGCAATATACAATACATCTTTAAATAATACAACATACGAAAAGCTTATAGACTAGTATTATGTGCAACAAGGCGGCCTTATTGCTAAAAGCAATCTTTTCAAGGCAACCTTAGGGTAACGAATTTCTGAATGGAGTGGGCAGGGTCAACAAGATGCAATGACACAATATAGGTACTAAAGCTAAATTATTGCTAAATAAAAATAATAATAAAATAAAAAATATATAAAATATATAAGTCAGTATTCATATAATATACTATTTATATAATATATAATTACACATACATAATATACATACAATATAATAATAATATATTATACATATTGTCGGCGAATTGATAGCAATCAAGGCGCAAGAAAATGATTTTTTACTTGTCGTTTAAATATATCGATAGACTTGGCAGTTCTAATAGTCACTGGTAAACTGTTCCATAGTCTGATAGCTAGCTTATATCTAGGTGTCTTGGAGAGAGGAAAACCTGCGCTTTGATTCTTCATACGCAGCCACTACAAGTTATTTCTTTTCATCAGACCAAATGACTTTTTATGAGGCCAAAAGATCGTGACTTCGGCTAGTAGATATTCAGAGCTACTTTTGTTTTCCTTTTTTAACGAGTGTGTCTTCTCCTCTATGATACTTGGACTCTAACCATCATACTGGTATACAAATTAAAAGTCGCACAGCAGGATAATGGTGACTATTCTCGATTAAAGAAGATCGTAATGAAGAAATGAAACCTTTCAGGGTCTTTCATTAAGTCTTCAGGACGAGGGTGTAGCGCAGTTTCCCAAATCCTGTCCAGTCTAATGAATCTATCGACTCTTTGTTAAAGCAGAAAATAGACACTGCCGCTTTATTGTATAATGGAATTCAATAAATTTATAAATTCTCTGAGCCATGCCACTTTATTTTTTGATCTGTATGAAATCCTTAGAAATATATGAACAAAAACCTATTTTGCCACTATCATTGTTGTACTTAGAAGATCCATGTTTATTTTATAAGGGAGATAGAGTTAAGTCAATATTAACTTGAATATTTTCGATATTTGTTAGTATGGGGATATAACCAGTATAAACCTATCGAATAAAGTTGGCAAACCTAGTGTCTGTAGGGTTTACCATTTTACAAATACCCACCGCTGTCTATGCTGAAAGCCAGATTCAACAACGGCGACCTCAGATCGACAATAAACAATGAAGTTTATTGACGTCCTGGAAAATGAAACTGCAACTGTCTTGCAGCTCGAATGTAATCCGAAAAAATATTTAATGGAGTACGAAGTATGAATGATTGAATCAATCAATCAATGAGTGAAAGAATAAAGTTATCAATAAAATAAACTAATACTGATACTGTTTCTGCCGCTGCTGCCGCTACCTCTGCAACTACTACTGCTGCTGCTGCTGCCATCTCTAATTCTGCTACTACACTAATAAATTCGACTCCTTTGCAAATTCGAAACGGTTACCAGACACAGTCACCTATTTAACACTGCCACCCTTTCGACGCAGTCACCAATTCGACAGAATTACTAATTTCACACATCACTGTCAGGTACATACTCGCCGACAAATCGTGTAGAGCGGGGCAAATAGGATCAGCCGGCGGTTTGAGACGTTGATCAAATTTCCCCGTTCTCCCTGCGGACCATGAGCGTTTAAAACAAAATATTCATTTTGAACACATCTACAGGCCGTTTGTTATCGCCACCGCTGCTGTGCATGAGGTTGACACAAGGCTTTGAATGTATGTATCGCTACTTCGGATACCATCAAGTCGATCTCGGTGATGTGACGGTGACGAAGGTGGTGGACAAACGGCCATAGTCAGTTTTTTTTACAACCGAGTACTGAGTATGTCATATTGACAGCTTTTGTCGGGACAAGCCTACCACACATACCCACCCATGTGTCTCCTGTATTGACAAGATCAACAACAGCGACCTCAACGACCAACAACATCTGGTAAAAAATCTAACGTGTCAGTCACTTGCCTTCTTTCTAGGCTATTGATGCCACATAATTCAAATGCTCACGTAGTGGTAGTAGTTAAGGAGGGAAGTCCTTTCAATACTTCCTACTCCATTTAATATCTCTCTGATTAAATTGACTGTAAGTTCCAGGACACCTGTAGTTACACCACCGGAATGTCAATAATCTTTATTGCTTATTGTCAATCTGAGGTTGCCCCTGTTATAGTCCTGGCTTTACAGAAGACACAGTGGTACAAATGTATGATGGGCTTTTTAACCGACTTCAAAAAAGGAGGAGGTTCTATGTGTCATTGTATTTATTACTATTTTTTTGTATGTCCGCCGATTACTCCGTCAATTCTGGACCGATTTTTTTTAAATTCTTTTCTTATTCGAAAGTGCATACTCCCAAGTTGGTCCCATTGTCACCAAGTCAGGATCTGATGATGGGATCCCAGGCAAATCGAGGGCACTCCTTAAATTTGATAGGCACGTACAACGCGTTACTTATGTTTTCGTTAGTTATTCATGTATTTAAGTCTGGAGTCATCATCCCATGTTGGTGAGGTGATAATGGAAGGTACAACTCCTAAACGGATAGGAGTTAGAGAATTATTCTTTAAGTATTGTAGGTATGTATTAGATTAGACCGTTTGATTTTTTTCATAACTTGTCACCAAATCAGGATCTGATGATGGGATCCCAGGTAAATCGAGGGCACTCCTTAAATTTGATAGGCACGTACAACGCGTTACTTATGTTTTCGTTAGCTATTCACGTATTTAAGTCTGGAGTCATCATCCCATGTTGGTGAGGTGATAATGGAAGGTACAACTCCTAAAAGGATAGTAGTTAGAGGATAATTCTTTAAATATTGTAGGTATATATTAGACCGTTGAGTATCATGATGGGAACACGTGTAAACAAGTGACTCTTGAGAGACTATATTAGGAGGCTCACTATACCATAAAGTCGACACTCAAGCACCAGCTGTTAGCACCGAAGAGGAAGAGATTGCTTCACACCATGAATTGCAATCGTTTCTTCAGAGAGTAGACCTTCTCAAGTTATAATGTTACAAATAGTCACAATTCGTATCAATGTTAATACGAATAGCTTATAATTATATAATATGTCGTCTCGTATGCAGATCGGTCAATCCGGCCGATCGAGATCTGCCGGCATATCGAATCTGTAAAATTTTCATATGGGAAATTTGGTTAGATTAGGTTAGACTTTTGATTATTTACAGCCGAGCAAGCGAAGCGAGCGAGGCTCGACATAGTATTCGAAAAGGACTGCTAAAAAGTGAGCTAAAAAGTTATGTGTACAAATAAACAGACAGACAAAAAATCTATGTTTTCTCTTTCCAATTTTTTTCTAAATTATGGATAGGTATTTACACAGACATACCAGGGTCTACTGTTTCTATCAGACTTCTGAAAAACCGCTGTATAAAATGCACTAAAAAGTATTAAATAAACAATTTTTATAAAAATAAATTAAAACCGATTTCAAAAATGAATTTAAATAATATATTATTTCATGTGCTCGATACCTAGTGTTATAATTGAAGTCGGTGCCAACCAAACGAAATATTACCTAGGCCACATGCATGAGTGGAAGGCTGTGTACGTCGAGTACGGGTGATCACGTCCGCGTGGCACCGACTTCAATTAGAACAGTAGGTACCGAGCACATGAAATAATATATTATTTAAATTCATTTTTGAAGTCGGTTTATTTTTTTTAAATAAAAATCGTCGGACATTGATGTTAGCAGTATAAACTTTAAATTGTTAAAACATATAACGTGTTAGTTATTTACACAAATAGTTTATCATGAATTACTAAAATGTACATACAAACATAATAAAATTAAAACAAGAATTCTGGGTTAAAGCAATATTTATGAAAATAGGAATTCGGTGAATTTTAAAATACTTGAGCAAAACATAGGCAGTCAGTACATAATGATTAGTTCTACATATCATGAACCAGTTAACGATAGAAACGATAGAAGAAGTAGCCGTTTGTGGAAATAACAGCAAAATGTTGTTTAAAATTTTGAGTACGATAAATTTGTTAATCTTTGCTTCTATTTTTCCGAACATTATAGCTGCTCGTGGTAAGTTAATAATTCTATTACTTTGCCTATTATTAAATTTGACTAACATTTGATTGTTTTTTTTCCTACAACCAGTTCAGATTGCAGATTTGTTCTTAGAATAATTGACGAGAAACTTTTTGCGGATGTCAACAACAACTTTGGGCGAATGTTATTATCAGTTTCTCTCATAAAAAAGCATTGTATGCTTAAATGCATTTTTTTAAATAAGTGCCTATTTCAGATGTCGTTGGCCACAAGAGTGAAACCTGTGATGATGATAGAATAGCTGGTGGTGAAAAAGTATCTATAACTGATTATCCATACCAAGTTTACTTATCAACATTGTGCGGAGGATCCATCATTGGAAAGCACTATGTGCTTACGGCAGCACATTGTCTAAAGTAACATGAAATTTTATATATTTTTTAAAACATTTTTAAAACCTTTACATTGATCGGCAGCTGAGATGGCATGGCAATATAAAAATATACATTTGATATAATTTTTACATGACAATGCCGATCCTAGTACCATAGCAGACAAACATGGAGCAGAATAAACAATTGATCCGTAATACAAGTGGATAAAATCATCTACTAATTGATTGAATGTACGCAATGTCTCACCCTCCTTAGATCCACTGTCTCGATTCCTCAATGGATCTACACCATAGAGGGGATCAAAGTATTATTATTTTATTTGGCTCTTGAATCCACCTCACCATCACTTGGTCTTATTTGTAATGGGTTTTGTTACAGGGCAATAATAGTAGAAATCAGAGCTGGTAGCAACTGTTCACGCAGTGGTGGTCAATTGTATTCAAGTTCAGATTTAATCAAGCATCCTAAATTTAACGCTTCAACATTCGACTACGATGTAGGAATAGTGCGACTTGGCGATCCTATGAAACTAGATGGCATCACGTCGAGGCCTATACAGCTGCCAGAAGCAGACGACATTCTAGAACCTGGAACTAATCTCAATGTATCTGGTTGGGGGAAAACTGTAAGGGCTAGAACCTATTTGTGACGTTTTATCTAACGATAATTTGACACACATAGCTCCACACAGAATTCACAAACGAATAAACAATAGCTAAAACAGACCATATGTTAAATGGCCCAGTTTATAATGTCTTTCTGCCAAATAAAATACAAAACCTAGTGGAATATTTTCGAACCGTTCGAGAAATTCTGACATTTATCATTATAATTATACAGGAAAATGGCACGGCTAGCAATCACTTGAGGGCCGTTACAGTACCAGCAACTACACATGAATACTGCGACCAGGCCTACCTTGGAAAAATCACGCCCCAAATGTTTTGTGCTGGCTTCGAAGAAGGGTAGAAAGACTCTTGTTCGGTAAGAAAACAACAATTCTACACTGTTTCTTGCGATTTATTTGTGGACGGTTATTCTTTAGTAAATAGTCTCGTCATATAATAATGTATAATTTTATTTCAGTTTTCTCTTATATATACCTAACCTATATATTACCTTTTTTATCATATAAATTAATCATGTTTGCAAATGTTCATGGTTAGTTTAAGTATTGTGTACAATCTAGTCTAGGATTACTGGTTTATAACCTATCACCGATACATTGCATAATGTCAATATTAATAAAAATATTTATTTTAGGGTGATTCTGGCGGACCAGCAGTTCATAATTCTATCCAATTTGGCATTGTTTCCTTTGGAAAAAAATGTGGTCTACCTGACTACCCAGGAGTCTATGCAAGTGTGCCATCAGTACGCAAATGGATAAAAGAAGTTACAGGAATATAAAGAAGAAACTCTTAATTAAATGGTTATATTATTGTTTAATTTTTTTTTACCGTTTATTCAAATAAATATAACATACATAATTTATTTTTTTAATCTACAAAATGGATATCATAATTCTTTGTTTATAATCTAGGCAGAGGTCAGCTCCTTATAAACAAAAAATCAAGAATTAACAAGAACCTATTTTATCAATAAACAAAGCATGGTGCATACGGTACAACGGGAACAAATCAATCAATCAATAAAAAGCTAATACCACCTCTGCTTCAGCCGCTATTGGTGCTACTACTACTACTACTGCTGCTGCCCTTTCTACTACTACACACGACTAACACTAATTCGACCCCGTTACTAATCCGACATGATTACAAATTCGACAGAATCACTAATATGACACATCACTACCAGGTTTATACTCGCCGCCTGACCATGAAAAGAGCGGGGTAATTATCTTATCCGGCGCGGTTTGAGACGTTGATGAATTTTCCCCGTTCTCCCTGCGGACCTTGAGCGTTTACAACAAAATATTGGTGGCGGAGAACACAGGCCACAGGCAGTTTGTTCTTCGCCACCGCCGCTGTGCATCCTTACTTGTTACTTGAGGCCTTGCGGGCCTTCTCCGCAATTAGGCACCCAATGTGCCCTTTGTGCGTGCGAAGAGTGAGAGCTGGATTAATCCAGCCATCCAAATTCTTCCAGGAAGCCGGCCAGGGACTTGACTTCGCTGAGTGCCTCCCGGAGACTGTAGATGACACGGCTATAGTAAATATACGTACCGGTACTTCGGTTACAATCATGTCATTCTCGATGACGTGACGGTGACGTTGGTGGTGGACAAACGGCCATAGTCAGTTTGTTTAACAGCCGCGTACTGAGTAGGAATGTCATATTGACAACTTTTATCGGGATAAACCCACCACACATTTCCTCGATCTCAACGACCACAATATTGACATCTGAAAAAGTATTGTATACAAATATATAGTAAGTATTATATATAGTTCAAATAACATCTGGTAAATAACCTATATTATTTGCTTTGATGACACTTTAATTCATTGCCTTAAACAACCGACGTGTTACTCACTTGCATTCTCTCTAGTCTTTAATGCTTCATGTTTCATATGCTATCTCTCTCGTAGTTGTAGGAGGGCCCTTTCAATACTTTCTTCTTTGTCTAATATCTCTGATTATATTCGCTGTGAGTTTCAAGACTCTTGAGCCTACAATTCAACTTGAGTCCTAAGTCTAGTTAACGTTCAGAAGTTAAACTTTTTTTAATGAGAGAGTGTGACAAATGACTAGCCGGTCACCTGATGATAAGCAATCGCCCATGGACTGCCCATGGACAACCACGACTATATGAATCTTGGATGCGTTGCTCAACTATGAAGAAATGATAAGGGAAGAAAGGGGGAACAGGAAGTAGGAAGAAGTAATAAAAATTATAACAGTATCTACAGATAATATATTAACGTTGAAAGAAATCGAGGGCAAAATTTGTCTAAAGAAACATATTAGTTATTTACACAAATATTTTATCAGAAATCATTAAAATGTACATAAAAACATAATAAAATTAGAAGGAATTCATGGTTACAACAATATTAATTAAAATAGGAATTCTGTGAATTTGAAATATCTACATACTTAAGAAAACATAAATTATATATAATGATTGAGTCTACATATCGTGAACCAATTAACGATACAGACGATTTAGGAAGTGGTTGTTTGAAATTGAAATTATAGCAAAATGTTGTCTGGAGTTGTAATCTTTGCTTTTATTTTTCCGAACCTTATAGCTGCTCGTAGTAAGCTTGTTTGAATGTTTTAATTTGTATAAATAAGAGTCTGATCGACTAACAACCGACTTTTAGGAAAAAACCAGGGCAGTGCAGGAAGCATCCAGTTCAAATTGCAGATTTGTTCTAAGAAAATTTGACGAGAAACTTTCTATGGATGTCTTGAACAACTTTGAGCAAATATTAATATTTATTATCAGTTACGTTCTAATAAGATCTATATTTTAGTATAGTCAGAAAAAAGCATAGTATGCTTAAACCGAAAAGATTATTTTTATTGTAACAACCGTGTCTATTTCAGATGTCGTTTACCGTAAGTGTGAACCTGGCGATTCTACCTGTGACGATGTTAAAATAGTTGGTGGTGATAAAGTATCTATAAGTGATTATCCGTACCAAGTTCATTTAACATTATTCAAGGAAGGTAAAACGTATCATTGCGGAGGATCAATTATTGGAGAGAATTATGTGCTTACCGCGGCACATTGTCTTCGTAGGTAAGATGAAATTGATTTTTTTATAACATAATGACTGTCATCCATTTACAACAGCTGGGACCGACGACTTAACGTGCCCTTCGAAGCACAAAAAAGGTCGAAATAACTAAATCCATCCAAACGCTAGCTGGGGTCGACGTCGCTTAACTTGTTGTTTAGAGTGTAATAAAGCGGTACCATCGAGCAGAGAATCTGCCAATAATACAAGTGAATCTATAAGCTACTGATTTATTGAGGGTGGTCAATGCATCCAGCCACTTGGGCTTATTGGTAATTCATTTTGTTACAGGGTATCAAAAGTAGTCATCCGAGTTGGTAGCAACCATTCAGAAAGTGGTGGTCAATTGTATTCAAGTTCAGATTTAATCATGCATCCTAAATATTCTTGGGTGACAAAAGATTACGATGTAGGAATAGTGCGACTTGAGGAACCGATGAAATTAGATGGCGTCACTTCGAGGCCTGTACAGCTGATTGAAGCAGATGTTATTCTAGAACCGGGAACTCATCTCAATATAGCTGGTTGGGGGGATTCTAAAGTAAGGGCTGGAATGTATTTGTGATTTTATATCTAAATAGTTTGACTGTCACACTA
Source organism: Endotricha flammealis (assembly GCA_905163395.2). Taxonomy (NCBI): domain Eukaryota; kingdom Metazoa; phylum Arthropoda; class Insecta; order Lepidoptera; family Pyralidae; genus Endotricha; species Endotricha flammealis. The sequence continues at coordinate 15,770,809 of LR990860.1, forward strand.
TAATATGTGTCCTACATAATATTTTTTTTATGTCACAAAGGTGGCAAACAAGCATATGGCCCGCCTGATGGTAAGCATCACTGTTTATAGAGTCTAAATATCATAATAGCACGAAATGCGACGCCAACGCGCGTACACGTGTACAGAATTTAACAAACATCTACGTTTTTACAAAATTCCACGTTTATACATATTGATAAAACAAATTTTGTCATTTATCTTTTCATACAGGAAAGTGCCGGTGTGGGGAGTCCTCACTTGTTGGCCGTCACAGTACCAGTTAGTACAAATGAACAATGCCTCAAGGCCTACGGTAGCATAATCACGCCCCGCATGTTTTGCGCTGGCTTCGAAGAAGGAAAAAAAGACTCTTGCCAGGTTAGAAAATACTGTAGATCATTACACCATACTTTCGTGCTTTGGCACAGGTGTACAAATACAAATCTTAGTCACGTCGACAATCGACTGTATGACTACGTGCTTTCAAGTCACCTAAGTTATGACTTCAAAAAACGTAGTCATACATTCGATTTGAAGTTGAAAAACTTGTCACATGATTTGGCAGCGGATGTCATGTGAAAATAGTTCCCGCAGCCCTGCCACATGCAGTGTAAACGATGTTAGACAGGTTTTTTAGTAGGTATGCTCGAAATTTTTTATCGTCACTAAGGAGACTTCCGTCATTACCCCAAGCGGTAAGACAAGCAGAAATGCATTTTCTTGACTTAAAAAAAAAGGTAACATGATTTGTAGAACCTGGGACCATCCGCTGGCATGTTATCGTTGTATCAAAGTCAATAATATGCAATATTTATTTTAGGGTGATTCTGGTGGTGCAGCAGTTCATAATTCTGTCCAAGTTGGCATTGTTTCCTTTGGAAAAGGGTGTGCTCGACCTGAATATCCTGGAATCTATACGAATTTGCCAGCTGTACGCGAATGGATAAAAGAAGTTACAGGAATATAAAGAAGAAACTTTATTTGTTTCAATTTTTATATTAATGTTAAATTGATTTCAATAAATGTATAAATTCACTGAGCCATGTTTGTTTATATTTTATTCGGTATAATGTCTTTATAAGAACGCATTTTGTGTGAAATATTGGCAAATATAAAAAAAATACATCAAGATTAACTACAATCTCTTCTTCACTCTCATTCTTGAGCACAATTAAATGACATTGATTATTTCTTAAACTTTTATTATTATTAGCCATTTATGTCCCACTGCGTGCAAAGGCCTCTCCTCTCCTTCTCCAACTATCCCTCTCTGCTGTTTCCTCTTTCCAATTGCTATCAAATTCCGTCAATTCGTCTGTCCATCTCTTTCTTGGTCTTCCTCTTGGCCTTTGTCCAGGTGGAATCCTAATTATTATTTTGAAATTATAAATTAAAATTTTTATATTATGTACCTTCACAATTTGTGCACCGCCGTTAGGTAAAATGTATCAGAATCTGAAATATTGTTTTTAACACCTATTTGTAATACCTTTATTTGCAAACTAGCTGACCCGTGGCCACTTCGTTGGGCATAATGTTAATAATCCTTTTTTAGTACAGGCGTTCGTAAGAAACGCTTTCATTAGACCGTTTTTTCTCCGATTTACTTTGCAAAACCGACTACCACATAAAAGCCTTTTTATTTTTTGTTTTTTATATAACCTATGACACACAGCAATAATGTGGCTTTCTATTGGTGAAAGAATTTTTAAAATCGGCTCAGTAGATCCCGAGATTACCCCTTACAATTTAACAAACACACAAACTTTACCTCTTTATAATATTAGTATAGAAGTATAGATAAAGAATTTGATTAATTGACATACAACAAAACAAGTTTCAGTTGAACCTTGGCTGATGTTTGTTTACTTATTTGACGATCTCCATGGCGTAACGGTTTACACGCCGGACCGTCACCCAGGAGATACCGGGTTCATATGCCGGTCGGGTCATGATACGAACTTTTTCTGATTGGCCTGGGTCCTGGATGTTTATCTACATATGTATTTGTTATAAAATATAGTATCGTTGAGTTAGTATCTCATAACACAAGTCTCAATCTTACTTTGGGGCTAGCTTAATCTGTGTGATTTGTACCTACATATTTATTTATAAAGGCGATAGAGTTTAGCTGATATAAATTGGAATTTACATTTGTAAATAACAAGAAGACTGAAACTATGTATTAGGCAGTCGGATAAGGTTGACAAGATCTGAATATCTTGTGGTGATGTAACTCCTTGTCACCTCGTTCATATGATACAAAACGTGTGCCGTAACCAGAATACTGAACATGAGACAGTTCGTGATGTGCAGATTCTCCCAGGAAACAGAAGAAAGCGCTCAGCACTTAAAGACTCTGCTCTGCGGTTACTCCTGAGAAAGATAAATATATACCTATAAAAACGTATTTTGTGACCAGCAGCCGTATTCTCTAAGCATCATTTGTTAACTCGAAAGCGAAGAGATGCCAAAATTGCATGCGGATTCCGCTTTCGAGTTAACAAATGATGCTTAAAGAATACGGCTGCAGATCATTTATTGTGGGAATTAATTTTTTTCACACACACGCCTCACGTTATGGTGATTGAATACGCTAGTAAGCTTAAAAACATAACGGAAGTGGAAAGATAATTTTTGACTACAATGATCCAGACACTGTGGTCTTCCCCTCCTTCTACAGAAATTTAAAAAAAAACATGACTACGATTCTTTTACCTTTTAGGACTTTTGTTATATAAAAAAAATCACTAGAGAATTAGATTTTAATAATTTGAATAAAATTTCTTTTAGGAAGATAGTAAAGAATTGGTTGTTGGAGTTAAGTAATGAGGACACTGAGTTGTTCTGATGTAGATGCTAAAGACAGCGAGTGCACTTCGTAGTCTACAGTAATATTTTTTTTGTTGTATGAACTAGTCATAGGAAGCAACTGGCGGCGCTCTTAAGTAACAGGCTATGCCTAGTATGGATGCCAGTAACAATTTCACTCTGTAGGTACATTATTTAATAATTAAAAGCATTCATTGGTTTGGTGTTTACCATCGAAATAATATTACTACGTATAGAACGGACACCGCGAACAAAATTTTTGTCCCCATACGTTGAGGCCAATAGACATCAACTCGTTTAGAAACTTGCCGACGCTCATCGTGATTGGTCCTCGGATTTATGTCAAAAAAAAAATTGGAAAATGCCGTCATGTTCAATAAAAACTTATAAAAACCGTTCAACAGTAAGGAAGAAAGATAGCGGCATGACTTATCATCGGTAAGTATACAAAAAATTAAGTAAAACCAACCAAAACAATTTTTTTTCATTATTTTCTATTGCATCATAATTGCATCCGCCATTTCTATGTGAAAATCATAGATTATCAAAAAGTAATCGTACAGATGGGATACGTAGGTACTAAGCGTAGGTCAATTTTATAATATAATTTAGGTACTTATTTCAGAAAAATTTTTTGCTTTTTTTTTAACCGACTTCAAAAAAGGAGGAGGTTCTATGTTTCATTGTTTTTTTTTTGGAGGTCCGCCGATTACTCCTTCAATTTTGGATCGATTTTCATAATTCTTTTTTTAAAATAATATGTAATTTAAATATTGATTTTTTAAACTATATTTCCAAAATATTTTTATATAGTAGGTAAAAAATACGTAAATGTGGATAAAGTTACTAAGTAAAAAAAAATTGTTTCTAGAAAACAAAAAGATGGAAAACGAAACAGCATTTTAAATTTCGACCAACCATTTTCGAACAAATGAAATTCGGGCAAACAAGTTTCGGAGTAAAGATACGTTACCATTCAACAAGAGGAGTTGTCTTGTCTGGCAGGCGACCGTCTCCTAGTTATTGCATATATTACAAAATACTTCAATATATAAATAGCTTCATTATAAAGTTTTGATTTAATCTCAGTTTATTTTTGACTAATATTTAGTTAAGAACAAAAATGTAATGTAGCTTCCTACCTATAAAGCTAATATTATACCTATTTTCTATTAAGTTTATTCTATTAAGTAAAATAAAATATTGTAATAAAATAAAATAATCAATTAGATGTCCAATAGGCAGAATATAAACAAAGTGTCGCCCCTGCGTAGTAATGTCATATTCTATGACTCGGTTGGGGGCGGGGCCAGGGAGGGGCACGCCCCTCACGGCCGAACGCGGCGCCAAAATTTGAAGGCGCTGTCATTTCTATACGTAGTAATATTATTTCGATGGTGTTTACAATAGTTTTAAGTTTTTGGATATAATACAAAATGTTATAGTGAAGTAAGAAAACTTTGTGTAGAAATGAAATAAAGATTATTTTATTTTTTTCTAAACTATTTAGAATCATATCTTTTTGTACTATTTGGTGTGCGACAGTTAATTAAACTATTCATTTTTAATTTATATGTATACATTAGATTTCTATTTACAAAATTATTTAGTATGATAAAGTAAGCAATTGTTTTACTTTTGGTAGTTGTAATTGTAGAGTCTGGCTAATGAAAGTAGAGACTAAAATCATACAGAACAATATCTTACGCACGCCGCTTTTAATAGTTTTATTCATGTTTCTGATCTGAGAAACGTTAAAACAAGATCACAAAATTCACTGACAACAAACTGACAACTCGATTTGACGTGAATAACGTGACTTTGACATTCACTTTAACATTGCCAGAAAAAAGTTTGCATTAATAGATCAGTGTCTACTTTCATTAGCCAGACTCTATTAGAAAAATTCCTTGGGATGGAGTCCTGGTAACAGACCTCGCCTAGCTTAGGCACCAGTCTGCCATTTTATTTTATTTTTTATGCGTAACAAATAGTACTATCGTTTTATGTTCTAGGCTTAACACTGTAATTGTTACTTTTGTGGGAGAAATAAACATTTTTATTATTATAATTTATTAGTCTATTGAATGATCATAAAAATAAAACTATCAAGATTATATGCGGACAGAAGTCGCTGGAAAAAACATTTTTTTTTAATTATCTTATAGTTATTTACTGAAAATATTGAATATGGAAACATTAAAAAGCAAATAACTTAAAAATACATTACAATAAAATCAAGAATCTTCAGAACTTAAAATACTGTAATAAAACAGGAATTTGGGACATTTAAAGGACTTGAACATAGTATAAAACAATTGAGTCTACATTATCATGATCCAGTTAATGATATAGACGACACAGGAAGAGGTCGTTTGTTGAAATAACAGCAAAATGTTTAAGTTTCGAATCGGTCTGATAAATGTTTTAACCTACTTTTTTATACTTTTGAACATTTTTGCCGCTAGTGGTAAGCCGAGTGCTTAGTACGAGTTTTTTGGTCACATTCGATCGTGTTAACGTTTACAAGCCGACCAAAATGTAAAACTGTTTCATATTGGGAATTTATCAGACGCGTGTTACATATCCAAATTAGCCGGGTTACTCACTTCGAAACGTGAGCAAGTAAGCCGCATAATTTTGATATGTAGCACGCGTCTTATAATTTCGCAACATGAGAGTTCTTCTCTATTTGGTCGGTTTGTGTACGTCGACATGATCGAATGTGAACAAAAAAACTCGTACTAAGCACACTGTTTGATTCATAATTATGTTTTTATTAAATAGGAACAACTTCCCATTTTTCTTATTTCAAGTCACTCTTATTTTGTATATCTGATCAAAGGTAAAAATATATTGATTTATATTATACTAGCGGACCGCCCCAGCTTTGCACGGGTTTAATAAGGGTCCCAATTTTTTTTGAAAATATAATATTGTCTATGTTACCCGGGGGTAATGTACATACGTACCTTCCCAACGGCAACGGTGTAAGATTTTTGAAATCGGTCCAGTATTATACTATTTGAGTTTATTCATTACAAACATACATACACACACACACACACACACACACAAAAATACAAATCTTTCCTCTTTATAATATTAGTGTAGATTTATTGTCTTCAAATTATTATACTTCTATTCAATTATATTTACAGACGAAATATTAAATGAAGCAATAGTCTGTAGCATAATATTTTTTGTTCTATCCCAGATGTCGTTGGTAGAAGGAAGCCTCTTGCGGTGGGGGAGAAGAGTAAAACTTCCGAAGATGGTAAAATAGTCGGTGGTGATGAAGTGACCATTATTCATTACCCGTACCAAGTTGTATTATCAATATACAATTCTAATGGACAGTATAGTTGCGGAGGTTCAATCATTGGAGAGAATCATGTGCTTACGGCTGCACATTGTCTTATTGGGTAATTAAAATCAATTTACGTTGAATTTTTTAAATGATACAGTTATACAGATAATTGTGGCAGTAAGAGTGTAATCGGTCAATGGGACAAATGGATAATATGGAATAGTAGAACACTTATGTTATGGACTAGCTTGACTTAGGATGTATTACCTTCTTTCTAAATTTTGGCGTGACGCAGCGATTTATTTCATTCGGTGGTGAGGTTCTGGTAGCTCAACTCCTCCACTGTCCCCTATTTCTCCTTTTTCCTTTTTAAATATCAGCAACGGTACAGACACTCCTCTAGTGTTTATGCTCCAAGGGCGACAGGCATCATTAGGTGACCCGCTTGCTCATCTGCTACAAATAAGAAAATAAGCAACTGATTCATTGAGGATGGACAATGGGCTTATTGGTAATTGGTTTTGTTACAGGGGATCAAGAGTAATCATCCGAGTTGGTAGCAGCTTTTCAGATTATGGTGGTCAAACATATTCAAGTTCAGATCTGATAGTGCATTCTCAATACATCAAGCAAGAAACTTCGGAGGGCAGGATATATGACTACGATATAGGGATAGTGCAGCTAAAGGATCGTATGGTGCTGGATGGCGTTACGACTAAGCATGTGCCGTTGCCAGAAGCAGATTTCATTCTAGAACCTGGATCAAACCTCAATGTATCTGGATGGGGCAACATTAAAGTAAGAAAGAGAGCTTGTGATTTTCTATCGAATGTTTCTCTCCATCACTCTCACACAGCTATACATAACCCATAAACAACCAAACTATTGTAGCGGGAGCGATGGCGATGTGCTCGACCGCCACAAAGGGAAGATCTTCCGGCCAGGCTGGGTGTTATGCCTGGGGAACCGCGGCTCCAACAATGTATGTGTCGGAGGTTGTATATATATCTCCATATCGTAGAAACTTCGATAGCGTGATTCAGGATTCTAAGTGGCGCCGTCATTGGTTCGCATTGTGAACTTTTTCTTCACTCTGTACTTCTTCTGTATGGCGATAGGTGTCGCTACACTATTATTCGATAGAAAATCACAAAGTTCTGGTACTTTTATTTTTGATAAATCACACAGATTGAGCTAGCCCCAAAGTAAGTTCGAAACTTGTGTTATGGGATACTAACTCAACGATACTATATTTATAACAAATACATAATATAGATAGATAAACATCCAAGACCTGAGGCTAATCAGAAAAAGTTCGTTTTCCATAACCCGACAGGAATTCGAACCCGGGACCTGGGTGGCGGTCTGCAAATATCAATCTTCACTACATTCTTGTAATTATAAATAATAACAAGATTAGATTATCTCTCACATTTATAATATACAGGAAAATGGCACGAGTAATGATAAATTAAGGGCCGTTACAGTACCAACGACTTCAGATGAATATTGCCATAAGGTATACATCGACAAGAATATGGAAACCACGCCCCGCATGATCTGTGCTGGGGTCGAAGAAGGGGGAAAGGATTCTTGTCAGGTAAGAAAATATGACTTCTTAATCAAACCTTGATATCGTGCTTCGGAGAGTGTCAGTGTGGATTTTGTACATATTATTAATTACTTGATTACTTCTTCGTCTGTTTTTGAAAGCATTTGAGTCTCTAAGTTAACCCCTCCCCCCCCCCCCCCTTAATGGCTACGCTTATGTTTGTTTTTGTATAGTTATTAAGTACCCAAATAATATTAGAACATTTGAAATCAAGACTGTGCAATATTTGTTTTAGGGTGACTCTGGTGGTCCAGCTGTTCATAATAATTTCCAAGTTGGCATTGTTTCTGGGGGAATAGGCTGCGCCCGACCTGGCATACCAGGAGTTTACACTAAGGTGACAGAGCTACGGGAATGGATTAGAGAAAAAACAGGAATATAAACTATTAAATTAAATGGTTACACTTTTTTTTGTCACCTTCTTCTCAATAATTTTCACTAATTACGACATGTCTACAAAAAAATTATGTTTAATTTTTGATGAAAAAATGTTTAGGTCATATTCATATTAATTATCGTAATGAAAAGCAACTATGGTAATATAGTTTACAAAATGTAATAAGGAAAGGAAAACTATAAGAAAAAATGCGTTACCGGCCAGGGGCCCAAGTCTGCTAAATACAAATGCACCAATAGAAATGAAATGAAATGAAATCGTTTATTTTAGAAATTAGACCTTCACAGGCACTTTTTCTTGTCATTTACAATTTGTATATATGTATAAAGAAAATAAACTACGTTATATACTACCATCATTTCGGACACAAGCAAAATGGCCACCGGTAAAAGAAATGGCGAAAGAAACCCGATTACGGCCTTTCTTGTCATTTAGCAATTTTTTTCTTTCACTCGTTTGTTACAATGTATGAGTACATTAATAAGAATAAATAAAATACAGATCCAGGTACAGACCAGTCCTCCAAGATGACAACCACAACTGAGATAGAGATAGAGATAGAGTGTCGATAGTGTGTAATTTGGATAGTTTTTGACGTTTGGTATTCTCATATTTATCCGAGTTCTCAGATTTAGTCCGAGGCAATTTCATTGATACACCATCGAACTACTACTGATCCTTTCGGTAGTATCTTTCATATAAAAGCGATTTAACTGAAATAGTACTTCATGATAGATTTTAACTGTCGACCATAGATTTATTATATACTAGCGTAAGATTGGCAATGCAAAAGAGATAGATCATAGCATACACGTTGGTTAGAGCGAGATAGATATGCCAGACAATTTTCCTATACATGCTATCGGACTGTATCGGCCTGACGTCAGTCGTGTTAAAAACAAATCTTACTTATTTTTACAAAATGTATGGTTTTTAAGTGTAGTTTTGGTGTTATTTAGACGTGATTAAATATGGTTACCTGTGCAGTGCCTGGATATAACTCAAACAAAAAGGAAAATCCACAAAATTATATATCTTGCTTGCACACATGTATATTCCACGCACACTAGTGTATTTTGTTTTTGGTCTCGCTTTAATCAAACCAAAACCGATCTATAGGTAGGCTAGTATATACTAAATCTATGCTGTCGACCATTCCGTTCATATTCCACTGACACTCTATAGTCAATACATTGAGATACTAGCTAACTTAACTTTTAGCAGAATACCAAATTTGGCACTATGGAAATATAATGACAATAGAATGGTGATGGTATGGCAATAGTTGGTCGCCTAATTTAAAATAGCAGACTTGGGCCTCAGTACAGCGGGGCCGTGCAGCGTGCGGCTTTTTGGCAAAGGATCCTTGCCAACATATTCCCAGGCATTGAAAGCTTGATTTCAACACAATTCAAACAAGCAGTGAAATCTTCATAAGCCCTCGGGATTAGTGGTGGTCCTCAACATCGGCGACTTCTTAAAAGCCTCAGATCCAGGTTTCTCATTGTCTTCTTCATAAAATACAACTAATGCCCGCGTGGATACTGCCGTGGGAATTTTATAAATTGCCGTCTTTATCCTTGTCAACCTCATTTTAAAGGGAACCCATAAACAAAATTCCAGCTTTCTAGGTTGAGCGCCTGCGATAATACTCTTACAGTCCTATTTACTCCCTTTCCCGTGGGAATTCAATAAATTGCCGTCTTTATCTTTGTCAACATCATAAAGGGAACCTCTATACAAAATTCCAACTTTCTAGTTCATAAAATAACGTAACCTGCTGGCAGCGGCCTGCATCCAGCGGCTTCCTGCGACTTTCCTTAGGTCGTCTGAGCACCTTGTAGGCGGTGTAGGCGGGCGTCCTACGCTGCGCTTTCCGGTACGTTCTTGGAGACATTTGGGGGAGGCCTATGTCCAGCAGTGGACTTCTTGTGGCTAAGATAATGATGATGATGATAAAATAACGTAGTGTTAGTCAACATTGATACGACTAAATGAAAGTAATAACCCGAGGCAGGACGGCCACTCTCCGCCCCGCACTGAATCGAATTACCTCACCTCGGGAGCCCTTAGTCGCAAGGCCGTGCGCTTAGTGGACGGAATGTGTTCTAACATTTTCGAAAAATATAGGTACCTACGAGTAATATTAGTTTAATGCCTCGAAGATACGAGAAGCCATCTAATAAAAAATAATACAAGAATTTAATTTTATTGTTTCATTTAGCTACCAAGCAACCGATTACATCATAATATACAATAGCATTATATTTCAATAGGACCGAAGCATTTAGTGAATTACGGCGCTAGTGCAAAATTACTTCATGTATAGTCGTACCTACTTCAACATCGGCCGCCATTTTGAATGATAACTACGCGACGGCAGCCCTACTACATTTCACGCATGCATATGCGCGTGTACAGACTAGTAGAAATAGGTACCTAATTATTTCACGCGCGTTGTATGGAGTGTCAAAGGTGTGACGTTACTTACTCAAACATATCTCATGCGCCATCATTATATTCAACATTAATAAACTCTACACCTATCTTGAGGCGAAATCAAATATTGGCTATCTATATCCTGACACAATCCATCCAAAACTAGTAGTTTTCCCTTGTCCAACCTAATGCATCTCGATTCCTATACATTCCAAAAAACCACCAAAAATCAAATCGACATTAGACGGCAAATAAAAGTGAGGATCAGCTCAATTAGTAATATGACAGGATTTACAAATTAAGTGATTATTACAAGGAACTCTATCGGTAATGGACGGTAAAATATAGCATTAAACATCAGTAGAAAAATCATCATTCACTGATTTTACATGAAAATAATTACATATTTTATAAACACGTGTGCATACATTATTGATTCTGGATATATCCTATATTACAATCATCAAAAGGCAGACCTAAAAAGCAGACTTCTTACATAGATGTTAAGTCATGAAGGCATAATTATGTGGTACCGGAATCTAAAATGGCTCGAGCGAAACACACTTGACATGAGAATCTTTTAATTGTAGTAGGACACTCGATAATAAAACTTGACGCTGAAAATTAGTATAGTGCGCACATACGCAGATAATGCTACATCTTGAGATCACTTTGAAGGAAAACTATCACAATTAAGTAGACAGAAGTCGCAGCAAAAACTTAATTTAAAAATGTTATGTTTTAGTTATTTACACAAATATTTAATCAGAAAACATTAAAAAGAAAATAACTTAAAAATACAATATAATTAAAACAAGAATGTGGGGAACCTAAAATACTTTATAATAAAACCGGAATTTGAAAAATTAAAAAAACTTGAACTGAACATAGTATAAAACGATTGAGTCTACAATCATGAACCAGTTAACGATACAGGAAGAGGTCGTTTGTTGAAATAACAGCAAAATGTTTAAGTTTCAAATCGGTCTGATAAAGGTTTTAATCTACTTTTTTATACTTCTGAATATTTTTGGCTCTAGTGGTAAGCTCTTTGACTGTTTCGGTTTAATCCTCATTTTAAATCTACATACGTGAAAATGTATTGGAACTGTTATATTTATCTTATGACATCATTGTGCATACCTATATTAAATTTCAAAAATAAATCTTTCTATTCTATTCATAGAGATTACACAATTTAAACAAAGCAGTAATGTCTGTGGCATAATAATTTTTCTATTTTAGATGTCGTTGGTAGAAGGAAGCCTCTTGAGGTGAGGGAGAAGTGTAAAACCTCCGAAGATGGTAAAATAGTTGGTGGTGAAGAAGTGTCCATTACTGATTACCCGTACCAAGTTTTTATGTTTCGAGACATGTATGAAGATTGGTATAAACATTGCGGAGGTTCAATCATTGGAAAGAATCATGTGCTTACTGCTGCACATTGTCTTACGGGGTAATTAAAATTAATTTGCTATGAAAATATATGGAATGTTTATTCCACTTCTGATGACAATGATCACTGCTGGCTGGTATTATTATTGTTGTCGTCAATCAAAGAATCAGTCATCATCAGGCGAGCCACTTTCTCGTCTGCCAACCAATAAAAAAGCAACTGATTTGTTGAGGGTGGGCAATGCATCCAGTCATTTGGGCTTATTGGTAATTGGTTTTGTTGCAGGATATCAAAAGTAAAAATCAGAGCTGGTAGCAACTATTCAGAAAGTGGTGGTCAGACATATATAAGTTCAGATCTAATAATTCATCCTCAATATGACTATAAAACATTAGACTACGATATTGGGATAGTGCAGCTAAAGGATCCTATGATACTAGATGGCGTTACGACGAGGCCTGTGCCGTTGCCAGAAGCAGATTTCATTCTAGAACCTGGATCAAACCTCAATGTATCTGGATGGGGCAACATTAAAGTAAGAAAGAGAGCTTGTGATTTTCTATCGAATGTTTCTCTCCATCACTCTCACATAGCTATACATAACCCATAAACAACCAAACTATTGTAGCGGGAGCGATGGCGATGTGCTCGACCGCCACAAAGGGAAGATCTTCCGGCCGGAATCCAACTTTTTCGATAGAAAATCACAAAGTTCTGCTACAAATATTTCATTTTTATTAAATATTATCTGTGCATGAGGTTTCCCGCAGGAACTATCGCATTTTCCGGGATAAAAAATATTCCGTGAATTAATCTAATAATAATAACTTCCAGTGTACGAAATATGAAGAAGTTACAAGTAACGAATAAACATCTTCACTAATTTTTGTATCTTTATAAATAAAAATCAATGTTTGTATGTTTGTCCTCTATGCGTTCCGAAACTATTGATCAGATTGTGATGAAACTTTAATAGGGTGTTCTGGGGACGCCCGATAGGCTTCCTGGCTAAAAAAATTGAAAAAATGATTTTTTTTAGGGTAGGGGTAGGGTAGGGTAGGGTAGGTTAGTGTAGTGCCTCTAAGGCGGAACAAAGTTCGCGGTCAGTAAGTATTTTATAAATATTAACAAGATTATTCCTTGCATTTGTGTAATACTTACAGTACGGAGGCCCAGATAGTGCAACACTGCTGGCTGTCACAGTACCAACGACTTCAGTCGAATACTGCCGTAAAGCATACAGTGGCCATAAAATTACGCCCCGCATGATCTGTGCTGGCTTAGAAGAAGGAGGGAAGGATTCTTGTCAGGTAAGAAAATATTACGTTCATCATACTGTGATATTGTGCTTCGTCGTCGATATCGGCATTGGAGACTAAATCTCTTCGATTCATATTCGTTATCGCACGCTTGTTTTTTTTTCAATGTTTTTCAAACTCGCGAATTTCGTCTTCACATATTTCTCAGATCTATCTTACTATTTTATCAGCTTCTTCTATTCTTCTATTTGCTAGGCCATGGTTTCTGGCAATCCTAATAGATATGGTCCTATGCCTAAGCATTTACTGAAGATTCAGATTTTTACATAGCGCGATTGTCGTCAGTGCGGGTTATCTCACAACATCACATCACCAAGCTAGTGATAATTAAAAATAAAATATATATCGGAAAACACTAATTTCGTTTTTTTGACGACCTCCGTGGCGTAAGGGGTCCCGGGTTCGAATCCCGGTCGGGTCATGATGAAAAACGAACTTTTTCTGATTGACCTGGAGCTCTATTTTTGAATCACTCGTATGGCACCGCCTTGTCGCATGCGACTTATGTCACACTCGTCTTCCAAATCGCATGACGCCGATTTTCCGTATTTTTGATGCGTTCGTTTCCAGTGCTGCCAGTATAATACGAAATGTAGAGGTTTATCCTTTTCACGCAGAATTTAGAAAAACCGGTAACTTCCGCATCGAAAACGGAACGTAATATTTATGTGTTTTTTGCTTTTATAGTCTATGGAAATGACTGTCAATGTCAAACATTATCTGTTGTGAAAATTTAAAAAAAAAACAACGACGACGTGAGATGGACTCATGTGACACTGACACACGCATTGATTTTGACGTTTATTCTATCATTCGCTTGCATTCGCTCGACTGCAACGAGTGGGTGGAGGCACTCGTTGCTGTTCGAGCGATTCAAAAATACGGAAATTCTTATGTCGAATGAAAATCAGTAGAATCCAGCGCTCGGCTCGACACGAGTGATTCAAAAATAGGTCTCCTGGGTCTTGGATGTTTATCTATATATGTATACGTGTATAAAATTATAGTATCCTTGAATTAGTATCCCATAACACACGTCTCGAACTTACTCTGTGTGATTTTTTCCCTATATATTTATTTATTTAGTGACACATACCGAAATTTATAATGTGGTTCCTGTACTAGATTATAATAGTTTTATACCTATGTATAATTAAATTAATAAGCAATATTCATTTTAGGGTGACTCCGGCGGTCCAGCTGTTCATAATAATCTCCAAGGCATTGTATCTTGGGGCGTAAACTGTGCCATACCTGGCAAACCAGGAGTCTACGCGAAGGTGACAGCACTTCGGGCATGGATAAAAGAAAAAACGGGAATATAAAGAAATTATTAAATTAAATTGTTAAAAATATATCTTTTTATTCTATAAAATTAACATCATCAACGTCTTTGTCTATAATGTGCCGAGTGCCGAGCATAGGCCATCCCCTATGCTTTTCACCAATTGCAATACTTTTTACCGCATCCAACCGCTCTAGCTACTTCCTGGATTCATCGGTTCATTTGGGGCGAGGACGCCCTGTGCTTAGATTCTCCGTGCACGGCCGCCACTTCAAGATGTTTTTCCTCATCTACCATCACTAACAGCAAATGTGGCCGACAGATTGCTACTTCAGCTGGCAGACATTGAGAGCTACATTTGTTGTCCGTCATCAACGAGTGCGTCTTCCTCACTATTACAGCTAGACTATGAAACTTGGACTCTGATAGTCTCGTATTGATACATAAATTAAAAGCTGCACTGAAGATAAGGGACAAGATAAAATCGAAATAGATATAAGATGAAATGATGAAAAGAAGATATATAATATAAGATGAGCATAGCTCTCAAAAACTTCAAGAACAAGGGTGTGCCGAAGTTTCCAGTATGCTGCCTAGTTTTTGTCAAGAAGAATATTGACACTGGCGCTTTATAGTTTGATTGAATTGAATAAATATACGAGGGCGACACTGTTAAGTCAACAAGAATGTTATAATAGACTTCGAATGGCCTTTCATGATGAACCCCCCCGCCGCCCCCCCCCCCCCCCATCCCGTGCCACAATTTACAACTGGTATAATGAGTTCAAACGTGGTCGCACTATTCTTACCGATGATCTGCGTGAAGGACGGCTTCCTACGTCGACGACTAAAGTTACCAAAGTTAATGTCAAACGAGTGACCTATCAGTAAATTCGGACACGGTATGACTCAAGTGCACAGAATCCTCCATGAACAGTTAGCGGTTAGGAAGCTTTGTGCCCGGTGGATACCTCATAATTTAACCAATGCCCAAAAACTCCATCGAAGAAACCCGTAAAGACGAGTGGGAAAACTGCTTTGCTCAGTGGTTTCATTGGATGCAACGATGCATTGATGTGAAGGGACACTATTTTGAAAAGATATAATAAAACTAATAACTTTTATTTTCGCCCAGTTTTTGATTTTCTAAGAACTTTCAGTTTGACCCTCGTATATATTTTCTGAGCCATAGTTGTTTATAATTTCGTCTGAAATTCTATAATCAATCAAATTGGTTTAAATCTGGGGTCACAGCAGTGCCCCCGCCAAGTCGAGCAAAAAGCGGCACGGCCATACCATTCTTTTCTCGAAGCAATTCAGGCCATTTTCGAACCCCTATAACTTCGTTGTGGATAAAACTAGAAGTCTGAATTTTCAGTTACAAAGCAGGCACTGTATAAACACGGTATATTTAAAATTTCATTCAATTTGAACCAGTAGTTTAAGAATTATAACGAGTCAAAGTCCCTTAATTTTGTCACTGACTGACCGATCATGAAAATTCAAAGGCACTTCTAGCAGATATAGAAGCTTCAATAGAATATAAGTAGTGTTTAGTGTATGAATCAAGGAAAAACTAAAATATTTTTCAATTTCAGTCTAGTTTTCTAGATACATTATCTGCATAAATAACTTTGTAATCCCATATAAAATATATAGGATTACAAAGTTACATTTGCAGTTAATTAAAGAAAAGCTTATAAGACACAGAGACTTCGTTGTTGGAAGCAAGAAGTAGAAGGTACCGGAAAGAAAAAAAGTAAGACTATCTACAAAAAGAAATGAGATCTCATAAAAAACAATACTTGTCAAAAAAAAACAAATCTCACAGCTCAGTTGTTCTATCGTAAAAAGTTGTGAGATCCATGTAATACCAAGTCGGTTATTAATTTATTCACACCCTACTTAAGGGACCTTCTGTCTTAACTTGTTACGTAATTATCTAACCTAACAACATCTTATAATGACCATAATCAATATAAAAAATCTTTAACTTTTAAATAAGTATATTGACTTGGTAATTTTTTAAACAGACCGCCAGACGGATATCGCGAAACTATACCTAAGTCCTTTTTTTATGTAAAAGGTTAGCAGACTGGCAGACGAGCATACGGGTCACCTGATGTTAAGTGATCACCACCACTCATGGAGCAGAGACACCGGGGGAGTCCCTGAGCCGCTGCCGGCCTTTTAAGTGCATGTATGCTCGCTTCTTGAAGGTTCCCAAGTTGGTTCCCAATGTTTCAAAATTAAGATATTTGAAAATATAGCACTTTCCTCGAACTAATAAAATAAAACACTTTTATTTTCATATTCAGCAATCTAGCTAAAGCGGCTCCACTAGATTTTGTATTCGATAATTCGTACCAATTGAAAGGATTTCAGACAAAAAAAATAATCAGTAACATCATGGGCGCTACCAATGCGTTATCCGCTACAAGGAAGGGAATAATAAGGGAAGGGATTAAAAAGACCTTCTTGTGGAAGAAGGGCTTTTTTTCCGTTAGTGATCGAACGAAGGTCTAAAAACAACTATAAAAAATATATACATTTATATTGCATTCTAACTATTTCAAACAAACAAATGAAAAGCATAGGGGATGGCCTGTGCATAGCAGCTTAAAGACAATGACTTTGGTGATGTTAATTTTGTAGAATAAAAATATATATTTATAACCATTCATTTGAATAGGTTTCTTTATATTCCTGTTTTTTCTCTTATCCATTCCCGAAGTGCTGTCACCTTCGCGTAGACTGCCGGTATGCCGGGTTCGGCGCAGCCCACGCCGAAAGATACAATGCCAATTTGAAGATTATTATGAACAGCTGCCCCGCCAGAGTCACCCTAAAATGAATATTACTTATTAATTTAATTATGTAGGTACAGCAATTATAACCTAGTGCAGGAACCAGCTAATGAATGTATGTGTCACTAAATTATTGTTTGACGATTTATTTATATTATATTTCTAATAACACTAGCTTGGCGATGAATAGGAATATCGTGACGGCAATCGTTCTATGTAAAAATCAAAATCTTCACTAAATGCTTAGGTGTAGGTAGCAGTGGCGAAGGGTCCTAATAACACGATTCCTGTCGGCTTCCCTTTTAAAAATAGTGAAATCTAACAGCATCGACTCTGCTAATAACATGATTTCGCTTCATAGATAATAATGATATCCAAACGCCTAAATATAATAAATAGCAATATCATATCACACTTCGCTTAGCTGTGCCTGTGCGTCGAAAGCCGGTAATTCCCGAGTTGTAGCCGCATACAGTTTTAGGAGCGGCTGTCTCTTTCTTACGCGTACATTTTGTTCCTAGCGCGGTCTCTTTCTCACGCGCGCCGATCATATGAACATATTAAAGCCGGTAGTCGCCGAGTTACGACAAGGATGGCATGTATCAGATTACGTTAGTGCGACAAAGATAAACAGAGGTAATAACCTGAGAAGTAAAAAATATAGTTAATTATGTGTTTAGTGCTTGAATAATAAAACAACTATAATTTTGTCGCGTTGTAATTGTCAAAATTATGTCATTTTTTCAATTCACTTTCGCCTGTGCTTTCGCTCATATTGTTGTTAGTTTTTTTTATATGTTTGTTGTTAATTTAGTAAATTTGAATAGATTAGAGTGACTTCGTGGTTAAATGTTGGACAGGGCTCGGTGTGAATTGTGTTATAGTTATAGAATTTATCGGTTTCAGGTGTATAAGTAGTTAATTAATTGTTTATTTTGGTTTAGTCTGTTTTGTTTACATTTGTAATGGCTGCAATTTTAGACGTGGGTTGTCTCACAGACTTTTTATTAGATAATAATTTTCAAACATACAGTTTTGATAATAAAAAACATATTATACAGCGCGGCCGTGCTTGTCCAAATAAATTATAGATGGAAAGATGGCTTTACAAAACATTTTCATTGTAATTTGTACGAAAAGTATTCGTGGCTCATAGGTAGTTGTAAACTTAAAACACTGTTTTGGTTTTCCATATTATATCAGTGCTTTGTTTTTTTTTTTTGCTCCGGCTTCCCCTGAGTAAAATTTCACCCTTCGCCACTGTCAATCCTAATACTATAAGTACCTATTAGGATTGACAGACCCCATGGTCTGGCAATAAAGAAAAATAATAGTAGAAGAAGCTGGCAAAACAATAAAATAGATTTGAGAAAATTGTGTGAAGACAAAAACAATGAAAAGGGTAATGAAGGACTTTAGTCTCTCTAGAAGACACACAAGGTGTACGTTAAAGAATAAATGCATGCAAGAGGTTAAGTCTCTCTCCACGTCGGAATCGAAGATTTGGCGTGCCCCTCCGAAGCATGATATTATTTATGATTTTTATTCATAGTTGTTAGGCAACTAGCTATTCATATTAAATTTTAAAATTGTTTTTTAAAAAAAAAAATCCACCTCCCCCGGCTACTAAACCTGCTTGGTTGTTAAACGTTCAGGTAGATGTCGTGCTCTGCGACTCACGCAGTTGAGAAAAAGGAATGAGAAATTTCACCACCATTCCCGGTAGCTCAGTGGTTAGAGCACTCGGCCAGATATCAAGGGGCTGGGGGGGGGGGGGTTTCTTTCAAAAAACAATCTCAAAGCATGATATTATTATCATATGATTAACATATCATATTTCCTTACGTGACAAGTACTTTTCCCTCCTTCTTCGTAGCCAGCACAGATCATGCGAGGCGTGATTCCAAAGTCGTCGATTTCACTGTATGCTTTGCGGCAGTATTCGTCTGAAGTCGTTGGTACTGTGACGGCCAACAATTCTGTACTACTTGAGCCTCCGAACTGTAAGTATATCACAAATGTGAGGAATAATAAAAAAATATATAAGTACAAAAATTGGTGAAGACATTTATTTGTTACTTTGAACGACTTCTTCAAAAATACGCGAGTAGTTTATAACCTGGATTGGACCTGGAGAGCTCCTGCGGGATTTAATGCACCTCGAGCGAAATCTCAAACAGATACAATTGTAGTATAAGTGATAGGAATTTGTGATATTCTACAATGTGTTGTTTTGGACAGTTGCAATATTTTTGGAGGCGAATCTAGTGCTGATGCTGAACACGAATATGTGAAAAAAATATTATAGGTAGATATAATTTTCATTTCAATTTCATATTTTTCTCGAAAATCCGCCTGCGTCGCACACTTTATGCTATGAAATCACTCCATATGAAAGGGCACAGACACCCGCCTGTCAGTATGCTGCGGTCACGGCCGCTCCAAGGAAACGCGCGCCAGAGAAAAAATAGGAAAATTCTTCGATCATATGGTAAATTGTAATTTTCCATAAAAACACAACATATTTCGTATACTGGAAGTTTATAACCTTATTATAATTAGATTAACTCACGGAATATTTTTTATCCCAGAAAATGCAATATTTCCTCAAGCACAGTTCATATAATATTTGTAGCAGAACTTTGTGATTTTCTATCAAACAAGTTGGATCGTTTTTGCATTATGTATAGAGCTATGTGAGCGTGACAGATACAAACTATCGTTCGATAGAAAATCACACGTGCTTTTTAGTACGTCTTTCCTCTCTTACTTTAGTATCTCCCCAACCAGATACATTGAGGTTTGATCCAGGTTCTAGAATGAAATCTGCTTCTGGCAACGGCACAGGCCTCGTCGTAACGCCATCTAGTACCATAGGATCCTTTAGCTGCACTATCCCAATATCGTAGTCTAATGATTTATAGTCATATTGAGGATGAATTATTAGATCGTTACTTGAGTACTTTTGACCACCACTTTCTGAATTGTTGCTACCAGCTCTGATTTTTACTTTTGATGCCCTGTAACAAAACCAATTTAGCAATAAGTCCAAATGACTAGGTCCATTGCCCACTCTTAACGAACCAGTTGCTTATTTGTTTATTTTATTGGTGGGCAGACGAGCATGTGGGTCACCCGATGAAGACTGATCCTTTGATGGACAACAATAATAATACCAGCCAGCAGTGATCATTGTCAATATTGTCATCAGAAATGAAATAAACATTCCACACCTACATATTCATATTGTCCGTCGCTGAATTTTTCGGATGATTGTTTTTTTGGTTATTTTATGTAATTTAAAAAAAAAAAGCAAATTAATTTTAATTACCCATCAAGACAATGTGCAGCAGTAAGCACATGATTCTTTCCAATGATTGAACCTCCGCAACCATACAGGCCATCAGGCTTGTATATTAGTAAGTAAACTTGGAACGGGTAATCAGTAATGGACACTTTTTCACCACCAACTATTTTACCATCTTCGGGGGTTTTACCCTTGTCCCCCACCGCAAATAGCTTCCTTCTACCAACGACGTCTGGAATAGAATGGTACATTATTTACCAACGCAAGGAAAGTGACCGTTTTCTGATGAGTTATATTCGTTTGAGTTTTACATACTGCACCTGCTAGGAAAGGACGAAGAGGCGAGAGAAGAGGACTTTTTTAAACCCATCCAAATACTGGCCGCCACACGCAACATCAACATAATAAAAAAAAATACGGGATATTCACTTGTTTCTGTAATTGATAACGTCGAGCACCGCACGCGACACCCGCGAGGATAACGGCCCTCTTTTTGAGGGTAGTAATGGATTATATTTTTTCCTCTCACTTATTCTAGAGAAGGCATAGCGTAAGGGGGCCCTTTCCGCATAGGTGTGGTGTAAAAATTACTATGCCACAGACATTTGCTTCATAAAATAAATAGATAATTCGATAGTTTCAATACATTTTCACATTTTAAAGTGTTGTAAGTGTTAATAAATTATAAATGTGACTTGAAATAAGAAAATGGAGAGATAATAACGAAGTCCTATTGAAACAAAACACATATTAAGCTAATACAATCAAATAGCTTACCACTAGCGGCAAAAATGTTCAGAAATATGAAAAAGTAAGTTAAAACATTTATTAAACTGATTTGAAAATTAAACATTTTGCTGTTATTTCAACAAACGACCTCTGCCTGTCTCGTCCTGGTTCATGATTATGTAGACTCAATTGTTTTAAACTATGTTCAGTTCAAGTTCTTCAAATTTCCCAAATTCCTGTTTTATTAAGTTAGAGTTTTTTAAGTTCCCTGCATTTTTAAATTTTTTAGTTAATTGCATTTTAATGATTCCTGATAAAAAAAATGTGTAAATAACTACTAAAACATAAAATATTTTTTCATTTAGGTTTTTCCTGCGACTTCTGTTTGCTTATTCATGATAGTTTTTTTAATATCCTTTGGCAGCTCTTTTAAAGGAACTGCCTACCTACTAACTAGTGGAACTTTTTGTACCCACTAGTCCCTTTGAAAATTCTAAAGGAAATAGGTACTAGATACTAAATGGACTCCTGTCATGGTTTTCTTTCTTTTTCAAATTTCTAAACAGCATAGTTTCTGTAGAGGGATGGATGAACAACCGTGTCTGGATCATTGTAACAAAAATGATCTTCCCGTCACCTTTAGCCATGCATCACACAGCAGTTTAACAGACGTAGAGCGCAGCGGATAATCTGAGGAAGGACCTCCACCTTACAGAAAATCGTAGCCAAATAGCATTGATCTCGGCCATGCTGTGTTCCTACGGTGAGTAAGGTCTCCAAACCTCCACTTTTTACAGGGTCGCTGCTTGTCGTGACTGCATAATAAACTGTTATTTTTTGTGGGGCAACAGTATGCATAAGATAACATTTTTGACGACCTCCGTGGCGTAATGGTTACCACGCCAGACCGCCACCCAGGAGGTCCCGGGGTCGATCCCCGGTCGGGTCATGATGAAAAACGAACTTTTTCTGATTGGCCTCGGGTCTTGGATGTTTATCTATATATGTATTTGTTTTAAAAATATAATATCGTTGAGTTAGTGTCCCATAACACAAGTTTCGAACTTACTTTGGGGCTAGCTCAATCTGTATAAATTTTCCCTATATATTTATTTATTTATCTTCAACATTAACAACTTTTCATGTAACTTTTTGTTATTGAATGTTACAGACTACCCTTGGAAACGTTGCCCTACAAAAAGTAACTGCGGTGTGTATGCACGGTTATGTTTTCAAGCGAGTACCAATGACAATAAAGTGGGGTGCTGAAAAACAAAAGGGATATTTTTAATTGCACATCAAATAAATAATCACCCATCAATTTAATCTCATCATTTATATACCTTTTTACATGAAATAAATTATTTTACTACAAATGAAACTAAATGTTTAACAAAACACAGCAGATATTTAGAAAATGTATATCAACACAACATTTCTCTATTCCTCTAATGCAAGACAAATTAATTCCTTTAGGTACAAAAATACGACAATCTCATCATAAATATTAGATGAACAGCAAATTAACCTTAGCCCGCATACATGATACCTATTATCGTAGCAAAATAACTAGCCGAGTAGCAAATATCCTAACAAGCACCTCAAAACTTGTTTATCATAATTATTATGTCTAAATTTTTATGAAAAGATGCTCAGAAAATCATTAATTTATTATAGCAAAAATTTATTTTTTCATTGCAATATTTCCAAAAGCAGAACAAATGAAACATGATCTCATTCAATCCAAATGGGTATCTTAGCTCAGCCGAATGCTCTCCAGTGACAAGTAATGCACTAGAATCATTCAATAGAGGTGTACATAGGTGATCACTTAACATCAGGTGACCTGCATGCTAGTCTGCCAATCTCTTACATAAAAATCCTAATCCTAACTAATATTATAAATGAGAAATTGAGTTTGTTTGTTTGTTTGTTTGTTTGTTATTCCTTCACGGCTTAACTAATCATCCGATCATTATGAAATTTTGTATACATATTGTCAGGGGTACAGAGCCCAACATAGGCTACTTTTTTATCCCGTGAAAGTATGTCTATCCAATGGGAAAATATTTTTTCTACTATAGAGGGCGCTTTAACGGCCAACAGATGGCACCACAAGTCGCGCTATGGGTTGTTTTGTTGTCAAACGAGATCTATCCTACTAATATTATACAACATAATTATGTAAAATATAAAGATAAATATGCTATTTTGTCCTAATAAAATTATGAAAAGTTAAAAATTTCTCAAGATTAGTTGCGATAATTAGCGTCATAGGTTCGTATTGCTTTTTGTTTAGTAGTTTTAACGTTGTTCACTAGATGGTGTTGTAATAAGTCACGAAAATGAATTTAAAATTAACTAATATTATAAATGAGAAAGTGAGTTTGTTTGTTTGTTTGTTTGTTATTCCTTCACGGCTTAACTAATCATCCGATCATTATGAAATTTTGTATACATATTGTCAGGGGTACAGAGCCCAACATAGGCTACTTTTTTATCCCGTGAAAGTATGTCTATCCAATGGGAAAATATTTTTTCTACTATAGAGGGCGCTTTAACGGCCAACAGATGGCACCACAAGTCGCGCTATGGGTTGTTTTGTTGTCAAACGAGATCTATCCTACTAATATTATACAACATAATTATGTAAAATATAAAG
This sequence comes from Endotricha flammealis, assembly GCA_905163395.2. Lineage (NCBI taxonomy): Eukaryota > Metazoa > Arthropoda > Insecta > Lepidoptera > Pyralidae > Endotricha > Endotricha flammealis. The sequence continues at coordinate 15,794,904 of LR990860.1, forward strand.
ATAAATATGCTATTTTGTCCTAATAAAATTATCAAAAGTTAAAAATTTCTCAAGATTAGTTGCGATAATTAGCGTCATAGGTTCGTATTGCTTTTTGTTTAGTAGTTTTAACGTTGTTCACTAGATGGTGTTGTAATAAGTCACGAAAATGAATTTAAAATTTATTTTTAATGCAAAAAAAATTAAAAACATCTAAAAAAAAAAAAGATGCATAAAAAAAACTCAAACATCAACGTTGTGCATTTTCAGCGCGGCCGCTAAATAATTTTTTTTCGTCGTTTTCACTTAAAAAAAATATTCAATAGATGGCGCTGTGCAGTTTCTTTTTTAGATCAGGATCTGACGACGCGAGTTTAACATTTTTCCTCATCTAAAAAAGTACCAAGCGCCGCTAAAGAAGTTTTCACTTCAAAAAAGCATCAGCACCAACAAGAATTGAATCCAGGAGTCATCTGAGTCATTCGTACGTTTCTTCATTAAATTTTTTAAATTCGTCATTCATTCGAAGTCTGCGGGGCGCGGGCGCAGGGCGATGCCTGCCCCGCGACGCGACCCCCTAGGCCCGCCGGAGGCGCAGGTTTTTTTCAGTTTTTATACCACTAAGGTGGCAAACTAGCATACGGCCCGCCTGACAGTTCCATACGTGAATGATTTACAGAATTATAACGGGCGGCGCCATCACTGGCGTGCGTGGGGCCCTATAACTTTTAGTACAGGTACAGTTGATCATAGGTACACAAATACACTTCCGGACACTTGAATCGAGCCACCCAGCATTTTCAACTTTGATTGCTGGTAACTTAACAAAAGTATATGATCAACGAAAAAGTTTTTATGCAATTTGGAAGCTGGTACACTTTACATTAATAAGGTATACTTAATTCCAAATTTAAATTTCAATAACTTGATAAAATAAAAATTTTAAGTGAAACTTGTCCAGTATAACCTTTCTCAAAGACAAGACTCGGGTTGAATTTTTGAAAAAAAAAAAAGGAATTATTGGAAAAAAAAAATATTCAGTAACTTGTATTGCCTCCGAGAGAGTTTATGATTGCAGTCATGCGATTTGGCATGGAGTTAATCAACGTCATTATGAAGGGTTGTGGAATGTTCTCCCATTCCTCCTCGATGGCAACTCTCAGCTCTTTCAAAGTTTGTGGTGCTGGTTGGTGAGCTCGAACACGCCTCTTTAATTCGTCCCATAGACGTTCGATGGGATTCATATCAGGGCCCCTTGCTGGCCATTCCGTTGTCGTGATTCCAACATCATGAAGGTATGCCCTGACGATTCCTGCAGTGTGCGCTCTTGCATTATCATGCATAAAGATGAAGCCTTGGCCTACAAATCCAGTATATGGCATTACATGAGTCTCTAGGCAATGGTTAATGTATCGACGGGCATTTAGTGTTGGTAGACGTGGTCCTGTCACAACCTCTAGCCCAGTTTTACCATCGGCAGATATTCCTCCCCAGACTATCCACGAGCTCCCGCCATAACTCACTCTCTCTTCAATACAACACTGAACAAAGCGCTCTCCCCGCCTTCGGTAGACCTTCCTCCTTCCATCATTACCATAAAGCATAATCTTAGTCTCATCAGTAAAGAGTACCTTGCTTCATTGGCGTTGAGTCCAATGCAAATGTTCGCGTGCAAACTGTAAGCGCGCCATTCGGTGAGCTCTTGTCAGTTTCGGCCCGTTGGCTGGCTTATGTGGGCTCAGACCACGTTCTTTAAGTCTTCGTCTAATTGTTAGCGCGGTAACAACCACTCCATGAAAATCTCGAACCTGTTCTTGGATCTGTACAGAGGTGAGGTGACGATATCGTAAACTGGTTGTCGCGATAAATCGATCCTGTCTTTCTGAAGTTACCCGAAATCGCGGTCTTCCTGGACGGCGCACATATCCACCAGTGTAGAGGTATCGATGGTATACCCTTTGCACAGCAGAACGGCTTAAAGCAAGCTGTGATGCTACATCGCGCTGACTTCGGCCCGACTGTAGAAGCGCCACAGCTTGCGCGGCTAGAAGAGGCGGTTTATCCATAATTTTAACATTTAAATGGCTCAAATTAAAAAAAAAACATGTTTACGATGTCTTAATTTCAAAACAATTACGGTGAATTCAAAATTATGGAGTTAAATAAAAAAATTATGTTAGTTTAGATCAACTTTTCTTTTCAAAAGAATGCACTAATTTGGATTTTGTTTCGTTTTTCCATTTGATAAATTCAAAATTGGAACAACAGCCCTTCAAAATCATTATGAATATACCAGCATCAAAACTGCATAAAAACTTTTTGATTAACTTAAGAATATTTTTATGTTCTATGTCATTACACATAAAAATGTAGGGTGGCTCGATTCATGTGTCCGGAAGTGTAGCTGTCGTTACACAATGTTTACAAACAAATCTTTATTCTAATAATAAAACGACTTTGGTTGATTATTAATTAATTCATATAGAATTCAAAAAATATGTTTTTTTTTAATTTAATTTATTTTTATTTTCAGACAATTTGAGTCCTTAATGGTGTTAGTTAGAGTGATACTTAATAGCTATGTTAGTAAAAATATATTAATTTCAATTTATAATATGTCATAGTAACAGAATTAATAATTTTATTTTTAAATAAAATAAAATAAAATAAATTAAAAATATAAACGAGTAAATAATAACGAGTAATAATAATAAATGTCATATTTAATAAATTTGAAATTAATTAATTAACCAATAATAATATTTTACACTCCATCAACTTATTTACCAACAAGCTGGGTGCCCGTAATACACAGCTGAACTCACTGCTTCAGGATAGGAGAGTCACATCTCCAAGCCATTGTCTTCAGGATGGAGTTGGAGCTGGCTCGAGTTCTGTTTAGCAGTGAGGCAGTTCTCTTTCTAACGATTGCATAGAAATCATCAGTATGGTTTTGAGCGAACATACCCGATGCACTGCAGAACCGAGACAGCCCCATATGCAATGCATCCTGAAACCATTATTATTATTTTTTTCTACTATAGATGGAGCGGCAGTTGCGAAAAAGATGGCGCAAAAAATCTCTTAGGATAAATTCATTCATAAACCACCTTCTATTATTATAAATTAATAAAAATAAAAAAATACAATTTATTCAGTTCGTTCTTAAAACGCTTAGTACGACTATTGAACAATAGATGGCGCTGTTCATTTTCTAAATCGCGCTATTTAGCTTCGTGTTTAGCTTTACGATTACTTAATCGTAAAGCTAAATACTTATTTATTGTTGTCTTGGTTTGGATTTCCGATTTCCGAAAACAAACTCGGTTTCCGATTCGGTTTTACCGTTGTTCCGTTGTTGTTTTTCGGATTGGATTAATTCGTTTAGTTTAGAGTTATAATGTTCCTGGACTTTTAGGGAATAAGGTTTTTGATTTAGTTTTGCTTCGTGAATTGTTTTTTTTTTTTTTGGTTTAAATTAATTTATTTTCCACTTATCCCTCCTTCACGGCTTGACTAAGGAGCTGATCATTATGAAAATTTGTATACACATTGTCAGGATTACGGAGCCCAACATAAGCTAACTTTTACGCGGGCGAAGCCGCGGGTAACAGCTAGTATTTAAATAAAAGACAGCCACACATTGCGAGAACGGCTTCATCTGACTGTCTTCAGTTGCTACAACAATGGTCAAGAAATGGTCAGAAAATAATAAACCAGAGAAATTTCTATACCTAATAACTGTACCTCCAATAGAACTAAAAGACTGGACTCTTGCGTATCAATGGGCGAAAAGTGACAGGAACGATGTTGTACTTAATAATTAAATAGATGATTGTCAAATAAAATGCTGTTTCTTTTAGATAAATGGCTTCATGTTAAATAAAAATAGAAGCTATTTAAAAAAAAAAAAAGAGTTAATAGGTATAATGTGCGTTAGTCAATATTAGATGTGCATTAATAAAAAAGCTTTACATTAAGATAAATCGCGGTACGCCACAAATATAAATTTCAGTTTATTTAGTAATATTTTCAGTTAAGTATTTTGCTGTGCAATCAGTAATTTTGATATGAATTCGAATTGTTTGACTAAAGAAAGTGTTTTATTTGATTTGCGTTAAATACTGCCCAAAAAAATCCCGCTTTAAATGAAATCGTTTATTAAATAGTTTCATAAACATACATATAAATATTTAATCAGAAAATTGCAGAAAGTTCATAAACATGAAAACAAGAATACGAAGACAAGGAAAACATCTTAAAGTTTAAGCTGTGTCTGAAGAAACTAAGCACAGCACAGGGCGCCCTCGCCCCAAATGGACCGATGAATCCAGGAAGAATCCGGAGCGGATGGGTGCGGTAAGCAAAGTATTGCATTAGATGAAAAGCATTGGGGGTTGGCTTATGCCCAGTAGCTTATAAACTAAGACGTTGATATTGTTAATTTTGTAGAATAAAATAATCCATAATAATAATATTATAAATAGGAAACTTTGTTTGTACGTCTTTCACGGCAAAACGGAGAGACGGATTGACGTATTTTTTAAGTGGAGATAGTTGAAAGGATGGAGAGTGACATAGGCTACTTTTTGTCTCTTTCTAACCCCCCACTTCCCTAAAATGGGGGGTGGGAGTTTGCATGGAGAATTTTGCAATTTTCAAGGCAGAAAGCTAAAAATTGTTACACATACTCTTTGTTCCCAACGAATCTATACATCCTATCCCAAATGGAAAGACATATATTATAGTAGCGTATTAAAATAATATTCTGTTCCGAGTTCTCTTCTGTATTCTAAATCAGGAAAGGTCCGTGTTACCCCTAATTTAACGTGAGCAAAGCCGCGGGCAAAAGCTAGCTAGTTAATAAAAACAAATATTGATAACCATTCAATTTAATAGTTTATTCATATTCCTGTTTTTTCTTTTATCCATTCCCGAAGTGCTGTCACCCTCACGTAGACTCCTGGCTTGCCAGGTTTGGCGCAGCCATCGCCCCAAGATGTAATGCCAATTTGGAGATTATTATGAACAGCTGGACCGCCGGAGTCACCCTAAAATGAAATGGCTTATTAATTTAATTATATACAGCGATTACAACCAAGTGCAGGAACCAGATGTCGGTATGTGCCACTAAATTAGTGTTTTCCGATTTATATTATATTTCTCTTATATTGTGTGTAAAGAATAATGCATCGAATAGGTTTAGTCTCTCTCCACATTCTGGAATCGATGATTTGACGTGCACTCCGAACCACGATATTTTCTTACCTGACAAGCATCTTTCCCCCCTTCTTCGGAGCCAGCACAGATCATGCGGGGCGTGACTTTGGCGTATGCTTTGCGGCAGTATTCATCGGAAGTCGTTGGTACTGTGACGGCCATCAATTTTGTAGTAGTTGGGCCTCCTTCCTGTTTATCATAAATGTGAGGAATAAATTTGTTAATATTTATAAAAACAAAAAAAAATATTAGTAAGGACGTATATTTTGTTATTTTGAACGACTTCTACAATTTTGGTAGGTGGATTATATTTACAGAATAATTTTTGTCCCGAAAATTACACCAATTCCTGCTGGATTTGAATCGTCTCGAGCGAAACCTCCAGCGCAGATAGTATTTAATAAAAATGAAGTGTTAGTGGCAGAACTTTGTGATTTTCTATGAACAATAGATTGACCGTTTATGCCTTATATTTATAGAGCTATGTGAGAGTGACCGAGACAAACTATTGTTCTATAGAAAATCACAAGTGCTTTTTGGTACGTCTTCCATCTCTTACTATAAGACGTCCCCAACCGGACACATTGAGGTTTGATCTAGGTTCTAGAATGAAATCTGCATCTGGCAACTGCACAGCCCGCGTCGTGACGCCATCAAGTTCCATAGGATCCTTTAACTGCACTATCCCTATATCGTAGTCAAATGTTACATCGTTATATTGAGGATGCACTATTAGATCTTTACTTCTATACATTTGACCACCACTTTCTGAATTGTTGCTACCAGCTCTGATTTTTACTTTTGATGCCCTGTAACAAAACGAATTACCCATAAGCGCAAATGACTAGATGCCTTGCCCACCCTCAACGAACCAGATGCGTGTTTCTTTTGATTGATTTGCAGACCATCAAATGGGTCACCCCTTGATGATTTCTGATGGACGCCAACAATAATAATAACCAGCCAGCAATGATCATTGTCATCAGACGTGGTATAAACATTCCATACGTTTTCATTTTGTCCATCACTGCATTTTTCGAATGCTTTGAAAATTATTAAGTATTCTGTGTAATTTAAAAAAAAAGCAAATTAACTTTAATTACCCATCAAGACAATGTGCAGCTGTAAGCACATGATTCTTTCCAATGATTGAACCTCCGCAAACAAACAGTCCACCAGGCACGTAAATTTTTATACGGACTTGGTACGGGTAATCAGTAATGGACACTTCTTCACCACCGACTATTTTACCATCTTCAGAGGTTTTACACTTCTCCCTCAACGCAAGTGGCTTCCTTCTACCAACGAAATCTGGAATAAAAAAATATTATGCCACAAACATTTTTGCCTCATTAAAAGTTTTTTGACTCTATGAACATAGGTATAAAATGATTTCAAAATAAATAGTAATCAGCCGATCATTATAAAAATTTGTATATATATTGGCAGGGGTACAGAGCCCAACATAGGCTACTTTTTATCTTTTCGGAAAATATTTTTTCTACTATAGAGGGCGCTGTATCGGCCAACAGTTGGCGCCACAAGTCGTGCTATGGGTTGTTTTGTTGTCTAACGAGATCTATGTCATAAAATTAACGCGAGCGAAGCCGCGGGGAAAAGCTAGTAATATAATAGTTTCAATAGTGTCATGAGTTAACTAGTGTTAACAAATTATAAAAGTGACTTGAAATTAGAAAATGGAAAGAGTACAAATGTTCCTATTACAATTTTATTTATTTTTATTTATTTATTTATTACAAAAATCCACAGCCCTTAGAATTAAACAATAAAGATCTTAAATATTACACTGATGGCCAATTACGGATTTCCAATTTTTAGGTACTTCATTCAGTAAATTTCGAGCAGAAAATTTATGGGCCAGAATGTTGAGATTGAGACTATACAAAAATACAACTTCTTTGAATATGTGTGTATGTGTGTGGTATGCGTGTAAAGTGTAAGTGTGTGTTCGTGTAAGTGTTCAGGAAGTATGATATGTGTATTATAAAACATTACATTTTGATTTTAATTTTAGTTTTAATCTTAACCTTACCCCTAACCTTAAAAGTTGCATTAATGCATTCAAGAATTCAAATCCACAACAGAAAATGAATGTGAAAAATTTGTATGTAAAAAAGTGAGCTTTCCGGTGTACCTACTAAGTGGCTGGTGAACAGCCACTCAGGATTTTGGTAATTTTTAATTTGAACCTGTTTATATTATCATAAAAAACATCCGCTTCGGAGAAACGGGTGTTGTAGCATTCATGCAATCTACAAACTACAGAGTTACTGGCGTAATTTGTTCGAGTGTGAGGCACCTGGAACAAACGCGTGTGCCGGGTTCGTCTTGTTGGAGCGCCCAAGCGTAGAACCTCACCGGTGAGTGCTATACTATCTATTTGTCCATTACAGATTTTATGTAAGAACATCATGTCCAGTAGCACTCGCCTATCCTCCAGACTCATTATTTCGTGAAATTGTCGGGTTTCAATGTAATCAATTTTCTCATGTTGCGTGCGATAATTTAAATGTCTCAAAAATCTGTTCTGAATTCTTTCAATGTTACATTTGTATATACTATATTGAGGATTCCAAATATTACTGCAGTATTCCAAAACACTTCGAACATACGCGTAATATAAAACTCTTAAGCAGCAGATATCAGAAAAAGGCCTACCCACACGTAAAACAAAACCTAAGTTTTTATATGCACGTAAAGTTACATTTGATATATGTTCAGAAAACGTGAGTTTTGCATCTAGCAAAACACCTAAATCTCTAACAGTTGCCGAACGCTTTAGTTCTTTACCATTTAAACAGTAATTGAAATCAACAGTTTTATTTTTACGAGTATACGAGATAACCAAGCATTTATCAGTATTTATAGAAATACAATTGTTATTAAAATAGACGTTAAGCTGATTCAAATCGTCCTGTAATTTATGGGCATCATTCATACTTCTAATGGGAAAATAAATTTTAGTGTCATCAGCATACATCAAAAATTTTGCGTTACTAATGTGCTTACTAATATCACACAGGTAGATGACATAGAAAAGTGGCCCTAATATAGAGCCTTGTGGGACTCCTGAAGGGATTTCTATGTAGTCAGATCTATAACCCCCAACCACAACTGCCTGACTACGATTACGTAAATATGAATCCACCCATCTCAACAAGTTACCACAGATACCTAGCCCAGATATCTTTTGTACAAGTATATTGTGATTTACTCGGTCGAATGCTTTTTCAAAATCTGTGTATATAACATCCACCTGTCCACCACCATCCATATCCCTCAAGATATCGCTGGTGAATATGGACAGATTAGTTGCAGTTGAGCGACCCCTGACAAAGCCATGTTGTTCTTCCGGAATATAACGTATAATAACCGGATAGATACGCGAGTGTGCAATTTTTTCCATTATTTTACCTAAAACATTCAAAATAGATATGGGACGATAATTTTCTATATTGACTTTAAGAGCCTTTTTATGTACAGGCACAATATGTGCTGTTTTCCACACATTTGGGACGTAGCCCTCCTTAAAACATCGATTATAGATATATGTTATTGGATCTGCTAAAGATTTCGCGCATTTGACAAAAAACAGGGGTGGAATTTTATCACTGCCCGGACCCTTATTTATGTTCAGCGAAAGTAACATTCTAACACATTCATTTTTAGATACATTAATTTCATTTATTAAATTCAAATTAGCCACATTATTATGTCTTGTGTTTGTAAAACAATTATCATTATTATTAGAGTTAAAATTCCGGTAAAAGAAATCATTGAATGCTTCACAAATGTCCCTCGCGTCATCTATACTATTACCATTATATTGCATAGTTTTAGGATAAGCATATTTATGTTTCCGTTTCGACTTTATGTATCTCCAAAAATATTCGGGACATTTTTTAATTCTATCTTGGGATTTTTTTATGTATGAATCGTAACATTCCTTTTCAACGACTTTCTGCCTCCTACGCAAAGTAGCAAAACAATCATAATCATTCTTGTTTTTATACTTTTTCCATAACTTATGATATTTTACCTTTTCCTTAATAATGTTAATGAGCGCCCGACTATACCACACGGGATACCGAAAACTACCGGAAACTGATATCTGAGGAATTTGTTTTTGTATAACATCGTTAAGGATTTTATAAAATTCTACTATCATATCCTCAATGTTGTTTATACGATAAAGCTGCTCCCAATAAAATTTACTAAAGTGTTCATTAATATAAACGTAATCGCCTTTAGCGAACTGATAAATTATACGGGACTTATATTTCATTGGAGTAAGTATGACGTCTGCAGCGTTAATCGTCAACGAGGGATGATGTTTATCTTCATCCACTAAGGGTAGGTGCGAACGCTGGATGTCAACGGCAAAATTACAAAAGAATAAATCCAACGTGTTGTTGTGTGTATTTGTTAAAATATTATGTTGCCTTAGTCCGTGATAGTATAACTTGTTTACAAGTAACGAAGCAGAGTTCTGCTGATCCACTGATCCTTTATGTAGGTATATAGGCTCACCATCTCTACTTGACCAATCGATACAAGGTAAATTAAAATCACCTGCTACAATATAATAATTATCAGGATGTTCCGATATTATCTTGCTAAAACAGTTAAGAAAGTCATTAATACGTTCTGGAATGTCTCGATTCGGTGGCATATAAATGACCGCGATATGTAGATCCCAACCCGAAGAGCCCAGTGCCCCCGATGGTATAGTCAGCCATAAGCATTCAAGGCCAGGAGATTGCCAGTCTGGACGGGCGAAGGCGTGCAGACGCTCAGAGCACAGCGCCATAACTCCACCACCAAGGGCACCCCGATCCCGCCTAAACACGTCGTATTTACCACTGCATAATTCCGAATCCAAAACGCCATCACATAACCAAGTTTCGGTAATTAAAGCAATGTCAAATTCTCCTATTGGTAAATTATTGCAAAAAACATTAGTTTTTGTTCGGAGGCCGCGCACATTCTGATAAAATAATTGCAATTTTTTTAGTGTCATATTAAATTATAAACAAAACGGATGGCAGCTGTAACAGTTAGTATATTACACTTAAGTTTAACAATAACAATATGTACGAATTCATCAAACTGATTCACTCCAGGTAGCAATAAAATAACTATTCGATTGTGAGTGATAGGTATATTACAATATATGCGCGTTAGAAAAGGATAAATACTGCACCTACAAAACCCGTTACACAACAAAAGGCAGAGCGGATTGCAGTCGCTGGGCCGCCGCCGTCGCCTCCGCCGGCCGCCAGTCACGTATAAGAAATGCAAGTGTAAGTGTATGCTCACAGCGTGTAATGAGGAGTTTATTAGACACATCATAGATTGTACCTGAAAAAAAATATGTTCGACGGCGCTTAGTGAACAAGAATGCACTAATACAACAGAGTATCAGGAGTAAAAATATTGTGAAATTGTGTGATAGTGTTGAGTGAGTGAATATTGAATGATGACTGGTGTATGAAAGAAGTTGATCAAAAACAAAAATAAAAGTAAAAGGATCGCTTACAATGTTTAAACTATTTTGGTTAAATCCGTATCGCAAAGGACATGAATGGGTGGTGACTTGTCGATTTTTCGCACAAAAATCGTACAGTTTTTTGTCCAAACATATTTGTAGTTACGATCCTTAGCTAAGCTTTTTGTTTTATTCAAAAGTATTTTATTTTGTTTGGTCAGGTGTTCATTAATGTATATGCGACCGTTAATATTTTTTACATTGTCACCTAAGTTCATATCCTTTGCGTTAAGGTTGTGATGCTTGCGTGCCGCTGCTATTATGTCGTCTTTAGTCGATCGACGCCGGAGACGGGCCACGAGAGTGCATGGTTGTTTATTTGAGGCAGGGCGATGCGGCTGAACACGATGGGCAAATTCTACGTCTGATTCAGTGATGGTGACGCCGACATGACTTGCAATCTTGACTACCAGTTCCTCCGTGTTCTCCGTTTTTCCTTCTGGTGGTTCCGGTATACCGACTATTTCGATATTTTGTAGTCGTACCCACTGCTGCTGCCGGGCTGAGTTAATTTCGAGGTGTTTTATGCGCTTTTCGCATTCCTCAAGGTTAGTACGGAGTGCCTGATTTTCAACCTTGATTTTCTTGACTTCAGCAGAATTACTTTCAAAACGTTTTAATAAGTCATCATACTGGTTACTAATGAATTTTATGGAAGATTCTAAGTTGGTGATCTGATCTTTTAAAGGTTGAATTTCTGAAACTAGAACCTTTTTGATCATGTTTGGTAAGTCACGTATAAGGGAATCCATCGAGGTCGTGGATTGTGTATTTTGTGACGTTAGCTCCTGTGTAGCCCTTGTCCTTTGTCTTAATGTGACGTTCGACGGGTCCTGTTCATTGTCATCAGTTATTTGGTTTGGTGTAATTGTGCTATCGTTTTTCGTTTGCTTCATAATACAAGCAGGACATACCCATCGGGTTTGCTTTTTGAAATTTGAAGCTGTGAGACTGACACATGTGTAGTGATATGTTTTTGTACAAGTAGCTCGTGTGCATTTTATTTCATCTGCCTGATTGATAGTATTTTTGCATCCAACGCATATCGCCATGATTAGTGTTAATCAAAATAGTACCTTCAGAATATTGTCGGTAGATCGCTCAGTTATGAGAAGACAAGACGATACTTCATGCATGACATAGCACAATTGATGTTGATCGAACTTAGATGGAGCACAATCGATCAGCAAATCCAAATGACACCACGGTTTTCAATTCTGAACTAACACACAGCTAGGTTTTTTCTTAAGAAAGAAAGGACTCAAATTAACTCTTAACTATGGACACGGGAGCAACGCGACATACGTCTTGCTCGCTCGCATAAATTTGACAACTATAGACATAAAACACATATTAAGCTAATACAATCAAAGACGACCTCCGTGGCGTAATGGTTACCACGCCAGACCGCCACCCAGATCCCCGGTCGGGTCATGATGAAAAACGAACTTTTTCTGATTGGCCTCGGGTCTTGGATGTTTATCTATATATGTATTTGTTATAAAATATAATATCGTTGAGTTAGTATCCCATAACACAAGTTTCGAACTTACTTTGGAGCTAGCTCAATCTGTATTAATTGTCCCTATATATTTATTTATTTATATTTAAAGAGCTTACCACTAGCGGCAAAAATGTTCAGAAATATGAAAAAGTAAGTTAAAACATTTATTAAACTGATTTGAAAATTAAACATTTTGCTGTTATTACAACAAACGACGTTCCTGTATCGTCTATATCGTTAACTTATTCATGACATGTAGACTCGATCGTTTTATACTATGCTCTGTTTTTCATTTTTCCAAATTCTTGTTTCAATATGGAGTGTTCTAAGTTCCCCAGATTCTTGTATTCATTTTATTGTATTTTTAAGTTTTTTGCATTTTAATGTCTCCTGATTAAAATACATGTATTTGTGTAAATAATTATTTTTAATAGCTGAAAAAACATAAACATAAAGACAGGAATTTAAATATTTTAAAATAGAAACTAGATACTTGAAAATTTGTATTACATAGTGCAATATGAATACTATTGATAAACATACTTTCAAGTAAATCCCTTCACGCAATATTTAGAAATCTTTAATCATATAATATACAAGGAGGGGTCAGTCAATTCCTTTGTTGACTGTACTTATTCGTAAAATTTAAGAAATTTTTAACAAAAAATATTATAAAAATGATCGAGTTTGCATAATTATAAACTACACTTTGGAACAACAGCAAAATGTATATGTCTGTAATTTCGAGTCTATTAAATATTTTACCTTATGTTTTTAGTTTCCCGAACATATTAACCGCTAATGGTAAGTTTCTTTGCCTAACATTGCTTCAACATTTTTTAAAGTTAGGAACAACCTCGACTTTTTCCAAGTCTTCTCTTATGCAAAGTCGGTAATCTGTTTTCTCTCATCACATTGTTATACCATAAAAACTTGTTTTAACCCCTTGTTGGGTTTTACTACGTAGTACTATTATCTATTCTGTGGTTTTACTTAAAAACTAAAGGCGGGAACGAACGGGACGAATTTCATAGTATTTAGGATTCTGTACCCAAAGCGTACTAACGGAACCTGTTATTAGCCTTCGCTGACCGTCTGTCTGTCTGACCATCTGTCCGTCCATCCGTCTGTCCCATGAACCGTGATAGCTAGATTCTATTGCCGCTATGTTATAGTTAAAACTAAAACTTTAATAAAATAAATATAATAAGGGCACAACAAACGTTTTTTGGCGTTTGTATAGACGATACGGAACCCTTTTTAATTTTTTTAATGTCATACAGCAGACAAACAAGCAAGCGGGCCGCCTATGAACATCAGTAACACTAGGGGCGCAACCAATGCGTTGTCCACCAAGGGGTTTGGATGAAAGGAAGGAGGAAGGCAAGGGAAAGAAGGCGGGGCAAAGAGGGGATAGGGAAGGAGTTGGGCTTCCGGATCTCTCACTCACCGAACGAAACGCATTGCTGCTTCACGTCGATATTCTGTGAGAGGGTGGTACTTCCCCGGTCGACCAAGCCCATTTTATAATAATTGCTCTACCACTCCAAAAAACTCTTTATGCACGAATCCGACTCGCACTTGTCTATTTTTTTTTATATGAAACAGCTCTACTCACTCATAAAAATCAGCGTCATTCAGCAATACGCAATTTATTTTTTCTGTTTGTATCGTTTTATTTTACTTAACATGCAAAATACAAAGAAAGGACGCGATCGTAAGATGCAGCACTATGCACGATCACTTTTGATTGTCTGTACTGTATGACTTAGGAGGCGGTGGACTGTTGTAGGAGACGTTGGTGAAAACGCCCGGCATAAGGGACATTACGTTTGCGTGTCCATCATAAATTGAGAAATAGAGAAAGAGAAAGAAAATATTATGGAGTTTAAAAGTCTATAAATACATATTATTTGACGACCTCCGTGGCGTAATGGTTACCACGCCAGACCGCCACCCAGGAGGTCCCGGGTTCGATCCCCGGTCGGGTCATGATGAAAAACGAACTTTTTCTGATTGGCCTCGGGTCTTGGATGTTTATCTATATATGTATTTGTTATAAAATATAATATCGTTGAGTTAGTATCCCATAACACAAGTTTCGAACTTACTTTGGGGCTAGCTCAATCTGTATGAATTGTCCCTATATATTTATTTATTTATTTATATATTATATCATTTAATTGTATCTCCAATACGCACAGAAATAAACAGTTAAAGTTATTGCGGTTGTAGTAAACAAAATACCTAATTGGTCTCAAAAATATTATTCACAGGTCAGAATGAAATAAATGTTGGTGTAATACAGGGCAGCCCGGCCTCCATAAAAGATTATCCGTATTTTGCTGGTCTCGCCGTCGGTTGTGGAGCCAGTATCATTTCGGAGAGATGGCTGCTAACTGCTGGACACTGTCTCTTTGAGTAAGGAACCTTCATATTTTCAAATTTCATTTCAGGCGGGTTTGGCAAATACAAAACCTAACTCATTATTTACTTTTACAACAGGCCATCTGACGTGGCGTATGTGGGCGGTGAAGCAATAGATAATAGCTTATCAGTAAAGATCCAATCATCATACCCACACCCAGAGTTGGGTAAACCTTATCCGTTAAACAATGACATAGGTCTGGTATACCTTAGTGAGCCGCTCAAATTCACGGACAAAATTCAACCAATTAAGTTACCAAAGAATAATAGCTCTCCGGAACGTCCATTCTTGTTAGTTGGAAGAGGAAAAGACGAGGTATTATTTTTATTTTCACTTAATCTTAGACAAGACGAAATAAACTATGATAGAATTTTATCAATCTATCTTGTTGGTAGGTTTAGTGTGATCGATTGATCGCCTCTCGATGACGTTGTTTGATGTCGGTCTATGGTAGTAGCCTCGATGGGGTGGGGAGTTGGGATACCTCCACGCGGTCCACCCTGGTAACGTCGGCGAGTAATTCCTTAGTTTCTGGACCCAACTCTGGAATTACTTGCCGACGGCCAAATTCCCGACGCGGTGGGTCTGCTCCCCGTGCTCCTACCTTGGATGGAGTACGTGGGATGCGGACAAATCCGCTCCCCCTTGCATCCGTACTGGTGCTGGGGGTGGAGCGACTGAGGAGACAACCTCGTTAAAAAACAAGAGGTGGAGCCGGCCGCGCTTGGCTCGGCCGGCTGTATGATGAGCGGTGGTGGACTCGTTCGCTCGCTGATCCTCCCCAAAAGCGTCTTCGCCCCGACTGGTGTCCGGGCCTACTCCACCCGTTGATACCGGGGGCGACCTCCGTATGGTGGAACGCGGAGGCCCTGCAGACACTGGGTCTCGCCAACCCAGACACTGCGGGGGGCGTTAAGGGTTGGGTCACATGGGCGAATGAGACCACCCTGGAAGAGGGAGTGCGCGGTGGCGCAAAGTGTCACAGAGTCCACTAAGTACGTAGTGGACGCTGTGGCACTTGGAGTGGCGCAGGAGGCGCGGTGGAGGAAGAAAACCTCGTTAAAAAATTGAAGAAGAGGGGCCGGCGGCTCGCTGAGCCCGGCCAGCGGTCGCACGTTGTTGCGACCGCAGAGATGGAGGGGACCCTTGCCCAGCCGAGACGGCGAGCCGGGGAAGGCCCGTCGTCTTGAGGGGGCAATGGTCCTCGGTGTCGGCAGTGCACCTGGATGCGGTGTGCTGCTGACGGGGCGTTCCGGGGAGAGCGGGTCCGGCCAGTTTAACTTTGGCCGGACGGCCCTGGCGGGGTCGCGGATGTATCACAGTACCCGTGGCTCCGTCACTTAGGGGGCGAGTGGCATCCCGTCAGTTTTTTAGTGGTAAGTCCCACAGTCCCCACCGCATATTCCCCGGGCGGTGGGGCTGCTGCAAAGCATTTTTCTGACGATAATATAAAAAAAAAATGGTAGTAGCCTCGATCATCATTCCACCTCTAATTCGAATTATCAATCGGTCGAGCGTTTGCTATTTGTCATCTATAGATTATTGGAACAAATCTCGACACGCCTAATTGAGCAGAGTAACTCATTCTGGGCGTCCGAAACTTGTTCGTGAAACACACTTGATGAAGTGAACATCGAAGGAATTCACACACACTGATTCCAAAAATGTTTATATAAAGTCTTGATTCCGAAACTTTATCAAAATGAAACTGCACGAAGACAAAGTATGTGACAGTAGTGAAGGCATCTGTCGTCAATACTGGCTACTACCATGGAAAAATTGAGGATATAAATAAATAGGGACATATTACACATAATGAGCTAGCCCCAAAGTAAGTTCGAAACTTGTGTTATGGGATAGTAACTCAACGATACTATATTTTATAACAAATACATATAAAATAGATAAACATCCAAGACCCGAGGCCAATCAGAAAAAGTTCGTTTTTCATCATGACCCGACCGGGATTCGAACCCCGAACCTCCTGGGTGGCGGTTCGGCGTGGTAACCATTACGCCACGGAGGAGGTCCAAATATACTCAACTTAATAATCACAAAATGAAACCATAATCATCCCGCTGCTGGGATACGGGTCTCCCTTCAATCGAAGGTGATTAGAGCGTACTTTGCCACGCTGCTCCAATGCGGATTGGCAGAGGCCAACTTAATGATATTGATAGACAAATAATAAGTAGGTACTTATTATTGTAGGTACATATTATTATACTTATATGGTATAAACAAATCCCACTAATACACTGGGCGTCAAAAATAAGTAGTACAGTTTTAAAATTGCAATTACTCTTAAACTATAGAAGTTAGAGTTTTGAAATAAAAGTCATTTTATAGCAAATTTAACAAAGTTTTCTAAAAATAATACTTTAATTAGCATTAGTAAAGTTTTACACTGAAAATTAGGAAGAAACTAAAAAGCTAACCATTTTGAAGGAACTATCAAGAACTTAATTTTTACGTTTTGGGCCATGTTCCCACTTTAGTAACTTGTGTTGCCGCCTCGGGCTCTGATGACAGCTTGGAGCCGGTTTGGCATGCTGAACACTAAGTTTCGGAGGCGGTGTTGGGGAATATTCACCCATTCTTCTATCAGGGCCTGTTTTAGAGCCCTGAGGTTGGCGGGGGGTGGTCTGCGTCTTCTGACTAGCCTCCCAAGCTCATCCCAGGCGTGTTCAATCGGGTTAAGATCTGGGCTTCTTGATGGCCAAGCCATCAAGCTGATGCCAACCTCCTGAATGTACTCTTGTACGAGATGAGCGGTGTGTGGCCGGGCGTTATCATGCATTAGTATAGCTCCATCACCCATATTTGCTAAATATGGCCCTGCATACTCGTTAAGGATCTCTAATGCATATCTTTCACCAGTCAGAGTGCCATTTTCTATGACCACTAGCTCTGTGCGACCCTCTGAAGAGATGCCAGCCCATACGTGTACAGAGCCTCCGCCGTATTGAACTCTTTCCGAGATGCAACCTTGAATGTATCGCTCACCAGGTCGCCTGTATACTCTCCGCCTTCCATCGGAAGTGAATAAAGAAAACCGAGACTCATCTGTGAACAAAACTCTTGTCCATTCTTCTTCGCCCCATTGTACGTGTTGACGCGCGTAGCGTAGTCTTACTACTCGATGCCCTGTCTCAAGTTTGGGGCCATTTGCTGGCCTGTACGACTTCAGGTTGGCTTCAGCAAGTCTTCTCCTCACTGTACTCTCACTAACGTAGTCTCTTCGGGTCTGAAGAAGCTGTTGCTGGACCTCAACTGCATTAAGGTGACGATTTCTTAACACAGTAGAGACAATTAAGCGGTCTCTCCGGTACTAGTGCACCTGGGTCTGCCATTACTTGGTCTCCTTAGATGGTTTCCAGTCTCTTCGTATCTTCGCTTTACTTGCTGGATCGTTCTTAGAGTTACACCCACCGTTCTTGCAGTACGACGCATACTGATGCCTACTTCGAGAAAAGTTATGATTCTTGCACATTCTTCTGGTGAAAGAGGCATGATTAATAAAGTTTACTCGCTGAAGACACATTTGCTTTTGAATTGCAATTGATTTATCAGCAATAAAGAAAACAATAAAAAACAAAAGTACAAGCCAACAGTTTAAAAAAATAGTGTTTTTATTTATTAAGTTTTTTTTCAGTCAATCTTTAAAAAATGATATTATGCATGAAGATTTTATTAAATGAAATTAAATTGTCTTTTAACTTTTTTTTATTTCAAAGGTCTAGTTTCTGTAGTTTAGGAGATATTGCAATTTTAAAACTGTACTACTTATTTTTGACGCCCAGTGTATAACAAAGACGAAAGATTGTGTGAGTTTGTATGTTATTTCTTCACGCTCAAATAGCTAGGCCAATTTTTATTATAATAATATTTGGTATGTAGGTAGCTGATACCTTGGATTAATACAAATCTGAGGAAAAGTATGCAATTCCCTCAGGATTTGGCAAAAAATCAGATAGACAATGGCGCTATATAAAGTAGAAGGCGCTGCTGTGCATGCGTAAATACATGCTAATGATGTTGCGCGGCTTTTTCTAGTCATCCATAATTTTTATAACACCTATATTCGTAGACTGGGCAAATCACTAAGACTATCATGAAGTTGAGTTTAAGAGAATGGAAGAATTACCAGGAATGCCTCGTACATGGTTATGACATTGAAACAATGAAGCAAAATTTTGTATGCGCAACAAGAGACGATCTCCAGAATCCGGACTTCACTCCAACCGTATGTCAAGTAAGTATAACCAATGCGTGTAACTACTATTTTTAGTATGACACTATAAATGGATCTTGAACACGCACATAGACTTACTTGTTTTTACACCGACCTTTCACAAACCAAGACCGTCATGTCAGACAAATCAGCTATTGTAGAACACTTGATCAACACTGACTGCAACCACTGGATTGAACTCTACAAACCCAAGGTTCTATCGACTGACCACCACTACTACTGTCTTCTTTCTGATTAAATTCGATGTGAGTTCCAAGACAACTGTAGTTTCTCCCCCGGGACGTCAATAAGCTTTATCGCTTATTGTCAATCTGAGGTCGCCGTTGTTAATCCTAGCTCCACAGGAGATACATCGGTGGGAATGTGTGGTGGGCTTGTCCCGTTGACCGCCACTACCACAGACGAATGGTACATGAGACAATAGATATCAAAGAGCACCTTCATTAACTAAAATCGTTAACATACAAATATTTTTAATTCTTTTACAGGGTGATTCCGGTAGTCCTATAACACAAGACAACACCGTGGCTGGTGTGGTATCAATGGGTAATTCTGATTGTATGTCAAATATCGTCACCTATTATACCAGAGTTTCAACCTACGTGCCTTGGATTAAAAACGTTACTGGAATTCAATAACTAACATGATTTTATCTAAACGTAACTTCATCCAAACCCGTAGACAGAGACCATTGTAATTTTGTTAATATACTGATCTACGATATTCATTGATGCATTTTTATTTTTTACGGCTTATGTTCATAAGTTAGGTTATTTTGACGTGCGCTGTTGGTAGTGT
Organism: Endotricha flammealis; assembly: GCA_905163395.2. Classification (NCBI taxonomy): domain Eukaryota; kingdom Metazoa; phylum Arthropoda; class Insecta; order Lepidoptera; family Pyralidae; genus Endotricha; species Endotricha flammealis. Next base: position 15,814,657 of record LR990860.1, read on the forward strand.
AGAGGAACCTTATAGGCATTCGATTTCCGCTCGGGGCAAACAATAGGTGATGGCGTTTGTATTTATTCTCGAGAGTCGAGAGTCTTTGGAGATTACTATGTATTAAAAGTAAAACGACTTTCAGTAGATAACAGCTGTTTTAGTAATAACTAATCAATTTGAATCCCAACCAACTTAATGGGTACTTGGGAGCAGGTGGCGCTGCGTGAATCGTGTTGAATTTTTATTTATTTATTTATTATGATGTTTAGTATATAATCCTACTTATGCCTCAATAGAACATAGTCTTGATAAGCAGTTAAAAAGAAATAAAAAAAAAAAAAAAACTATACCTAATGTAAGACAGGTCGATAAACCATGAGGAACCTAGCAACATTCCGTCTAATCAATAAAATCGCTTCAATGAATAAACGCGTGCCGGTCACAACCTTATTTTTCGATATGAGTACAGCTTTTGATTTGGTCGATCAGTATACTACTTCTCAAATGTGTGTATGGCATATAAGATAAGTTGAATAAGAGCTATTTGTGTAATAAAACACAAAATGTAGGTAAAAATTGCCTAAATATACATGACCTCGTTCCATTCAAATCATCAATGGAACCAAATAAAATAGGAGTCCCACAAGGAAGCATATTGGGGCCATTGTTGATTCTTCTGTATATCAACGACTGCACACTTTTTGCCGACGATGTATCGGTAAATTGTACCATGCATTGACATTTCAAACTATAACATTGAAATAAATAACACTATATTTAATATAATAAAATGGCTAAATGACAATAATCTAAAAGTTAACATATCCAAGACAACATACATACAATTTATGAATACAAATAGCAAAAAATTACATTTGAATGTAATGTATGAGAATGACATAAGAAAGTTTTTCTAACTATTTGTACGATTCGCTGTATAGTTTTTTTTAAGCTAGACGACATTGTTATAAATTAATAAAAAATGACAAAAGTTTTTATTTCAAGGACTCATATTTTTTTTTTTGATATAATTTTGCAAAACATAATGATGTTATTAGATTAGCTAAACTGTCAGGTATGATATGAAAGTTGAATATAGGCTATAGGATAAGTAAATTTTTGAATTCAGAAAGACTTAGTTCTACCGCGTACGCAGTTAGGATAATAAAGCTATAAAACATTATTGTGTTATCTCAAAACGAAATCAATTGTTATGAAATGGGCGAGCTCGACCGGGGAAGTACCATCCTTTCACAGAATATCGACGTGAAGCAGCAATGCGTTTCGTTCAGTGAGTGAGAGATCAGGAAGCCCAACTCCTTCAATATCCCCTCTTTCCCCTCCTTCTTTCACTTCTCTTCCTCCTTCCTTTCCTCCAACCTCCTTGGTGGACAACGCATTGGTAGCGTCCCTGGTGTTACTGATATCCATAGGCGGCGGCATAGATTTAGTATATACTAGCGTACCTATAGATCGGCAATGGTTTGATTAAGGCGAGACCGATAACAAAATACACTAGTGTGCGCGTAATGTATGTACATTGTGTGTGCAAGCAAGATATATAATTTTGTGGATTTTCCTTTTTGTTTGAGTTACATCCAGGCCCCTCGGTAACCATATTTAATCACGTCTAATTAACAGTGGGATTTGTTTTTAACACGACTGACGTCAGGCTGACACAGGCCGATAGCGTGTATAGGAAGAATGTTCTCGCCTATATATCTCGCTCTAACAAACGCGTATGGTATGATCTATCTCTTTTGCATTGCCAATCTTACCAGTATATAATAAATCTATGGGCGGCGGTGACCACTTTCCATCAGGTGGCTTGCTTTTTGTCTGTTTGACATTTTTTAAAAATCTACACAATTCACACTGCCTTACCTTTTTTTGTTTAAAGTCAGGAAAATGCATAACTGCAGGTCCCAAAGTAAGCGGCTTGCTTGTGTTATGGGTACCAGAGTAGGAACGGATATATTAATATAAAATTCTACTTATAGATACGTAAGAAACACCCAGACTCGAGAACAACACAAATGCCATCACATAAATGTTTGCCCCGAGCGGAAATCGAACCCGTGCCTTCTGGTGCCGAAGGTAGGTTCACTACCAAATTACCAACGCACTACCACCGGCCTCGTAAAGTTATTTAACCAAATATTTACTTAATCATAAAATAATGAAAACACATGAAAACGCAATAAGTAATTAAAATAAGAATTCGAGGAGTTTAAAATATTTTTTAAACATATAAAAATTGAGTCTCCATAAAATCAGAAACCAGTTAACTGACGACGATACAAGAATTAAACGTTTTTTAAAATAATAGCAAAATGTTTGAATTCGTAATTTTCAGTCTGCTAAATATTTTAACCTTTGTATTTAGCTTTCCGAACTTTCCAACTAATGGTAAGTTTTTTTTTATTCAACTGCCTTTATGTCATTGAGTACGTAGCCCTTTTAAATAGAGACGCCTTCAAGTCAATTGGGTTTGTCCAAATGTGTTGGTATTTCAATACCTAGGTATATATAAAATTCAACGTCCTGACTGGCTGACTTAACTATGTATATATCAACGCACAGCCCAAACCGCTGGGTCTAGAGATTTCAAATTTGGACTGTAGGTTCCTTATGATATCTAGGGGTGTACTAAGAGAGGATCTCTAAAAATTTCTACGGGAAAGCGAGATATACGCAAACGAAGTTGCGAGGGTTTTTACTGATCCGCTGGGTCTATGGGTGTACCTACAAAGAAAGGGTTTTTAAAAATTACCACGGGAAAGCGAGACATAAGCAAACGAAGTAAATCAACGCACAACCCAACCCGCTGGGTTTAGAGATTCCAAATTTGGCATGTAGGTTCCTTATAAGGACCGGACCGGACAGGACCGGAACGAATCATACCTGATCGAATCAGATGGAACCGTAAAGTACCGGGGCCGTGCCGGACCGGACCGAACCGGACCGAACCGGAATATTGTTTCTGAAGAAAAATATGCTAATTGTTAGTAGGCCACGCGGGCGAAGCCGCGGGCAGAAGCTATTTGTACATATAATCGCTCACAATTTTAAAATTTCAACCTCTATTTTGGCTGCGCGCGCACTAATTGACAACTGAGATTTGAAGACAATGATTTTCGAAGAAAATGACAAACATTACATCTCTATTGGATATATACTTGGTGCTTTATGTTTAGTTAGGAACAACTACGTCTTCTCGTAATTATGTTTTTTTCCATCAAATTATCATATTTGAAGTCAATTCCTTTGCCTCTTCAATCACTTTCATATCATTTTCTATGCAGTCACTATAAACCTTCTTTGGCCTACCGCTGTTGCTTCATCCACAGACTATAGAAAAAAAGGATATAGCCAACAAGCAAGTAGGGCTAGCCATTAAAGTGGATAGTAAAAAAGAGCGATATAGAATAATGATGTAAGGCCGACTCACGCGCGCGGTCTAGCGATCAGAGGTCCGAGTTCTGCCGTCCGTCGCACTATGACCGTCGTGGTTCAACTGCTTTTGGTGAGTAAGATTCTAAGCCACATAGGTTACAGTGCACGCGGAACACAGAACTCGGACAGACCGCACGCAGTGGGGTCGGCGCCTATAGTAATATTTTGACAAGTATTTGGTAACAATAAAGTTTTAAAAAATATTTTTCACAGGTCTCAATGAAATAGAAGTTGGTGTGATACAGGGCAGCCCGGCCTCCATAAAAGACTATCCGTATTTTGCAGCAATCAGCATCGGTTGTGGAGCCAGTATTATATCTGATAGATGGCTGGTAACTGCCGCACACTGTCTCCAAAGGTTCACCTTCATATGAAATTTTAGTTTTTCCAACCCCATTTTAATTCTTCTGCGTCACAAGTTAGCTTCCTACTTACTATATAAGTAAAGTAATGTTGACTGACATTGTAATATTTTCGGGCGTAGCTTTCATTAACGGCAGACTATCAATGAAATACTTTTTGTCTGTGAAAATAGAACATATGCTAATGCATAGGTTCTTTTTCATGCAGTAACGCATACCTACAGCGCGCAAAAACCAGCCGGCGTATAAAAAGTTAGTGTTTAAATAAAGAAACAGGTTTCTTGACGGAGATGGCGCACTTGTGGAGCACATTTTGTCTGTCATCTGCATCTAAGAAGATATGCATGAGCCTCAATCACACAAAAAGTGTGTCGTCAGTGTAACAAATCTAACATCCCTATGTTTGATATCCGCTGAAGTGTTTGGCGTAAGACTTACAAATATTAACCTACAATAAATAACTTATTGTTTACTTTTACAACAGGCCATCTGCCGTGGCGTATGTGGGCGGTGAAGCAATACATAATAGCTCTATAGTAAAGATCCAATCAACAGTGCGACATCCTGAGCATAATAAACCTCAAAGGTTTAATAACGACATAGGTTTAATATACCTTAGTGAACCCCTGAATTTCACGGACAAAATTCAACCAATTAAGTTACCTGAGACAGCAAGCACACCGGAGCATCCATATATGTTGGTTGGGAGAGGAAGCAATGGGGTATATTTTTTCTTTTAATAAATTGTGGTGGAGTAGGTAAATTACATAACGCCTGACGACGTTTTCGATAGATAGACTCTTTATAGCGTCTCTAAATGGTAGAGGTGTAAATCCAGGATCAACAACGGTGACCTCAGATTGACAATAAGCAATGAAGCTTATTGACGTCCCTGAGGAAAATTTTGAGTCCAAAACTTGATCAAAACGAAACTGCACTAACACCAATATCATCTAATATCTAATATGCGTATGTGACCTAATATCAGGTACGTTAGGTCTGTGAAGGCAGCTGTCGCCAATCCTATCAATTCTATTACTATGGAAAAATTGAGGCTACATCCAACTTAATAATTGATAGATATGATACTTATTTATGTACCTATTTGATTACCTTTATTCGTAGACTTTACAGATCTCGGATACTATAACTATAATATTTTTGTTTGTAGACTTCGATGGCCACTGAGACTATAATGAAGTTGAGTGTAAAAGAACCAAAGGATTACGAGCAATGCCTGATAGATATTTATGACCTAGAAACATTGAAGCAAAATTTTATATGCGCAACAAGAGACGATCCCCAGAACCCTGACTTCACTCCAACCGCATGTAGTGTAAGTACCAATAAGTGTAAGAACGCACGTGCACATAGTTTCGTCAACAATATTTTGGAGACAGTATCTACACATAATCTGGACAAGCCCACCACACATTCCCACCGATAATGCCAGCACACATAGCCAGGATCAATAACGGCGACAACAGATTGACAATAAGCGATGAAACTTATTGACGCGGTTACAAATAAGGTTGAATATGTGTCACACTAATCGTGACGTAGTCTTGGGCTTCTTGGGCCTGGTATACTCTAAAGGTGCTGATTGACTTGAGCATTCACTTGTAATGAGCATTCTTGCGAATGTTACATCACAGAAAAATTACTAGAACATTTTAGCGAGCATTCTGTCTAGCGTTCTGGCGAGCATTCTTGATTCAGATTAGTTTGCCACCATCTTCTGTTCGCTCATGATGTTTGTAGCATTATTTGGCTCGTGGCTCGGCTCGTTGTTCAGTTCGACAAATATAAAAACGGCGAATGCTCGATGTTCTGTTACAAGTGAATTCTCAAGTCTATCAGCACCTTTACAGTATACCAGGCCCAAGAAGCCCAAGACTACGTCACGATCAGTGTGACACATATTCAACCTTATTTGTAACCGCACCACAGCAGATGACGTAATCTTGGACCAATCACGTGTCCTAGCTCACGGGAAGAGAATACGTTGTTTTGTTATACCATGCAATTTATCATAATTAATATATATTCTGTAACATGACGATTTAATTTTTTTTACAGGGTGATTCCGGCAGTGGTTTAATACAGGAGAACATTTTGGCCGGTATTGTCTCATTTGGTAGAATACCATGTACTGATAGCATATTCGCTTATTACACCAGAGTTTTTACCTACTTGCCTTGGATTAAAAATATTACAGGGATTCAATAACTACTATGATTTTAATTTCTACATACATTTTCATCTTAAACACGTAGACAGATTGTAATTAAATTAAATTGTTCTATGATGTTAACTGATGCATTGTTTTTTATTTACTTTTTACTGGCTAGTGTTCAGTTATGTTTTGTAGGAAATAATCGTCCACTTCGCCCATGGGTAACTTCATGCCATGCCTGTGATGTTCGAAGATAGGCAGTTAAACCGACACTAATTATTGCGTAAAAAATCTTGATAGCAGTGGTAAGTATAAAATAGTAGCCTGGTGATACAGACAGGGTACCAGTCTAGCATTATGGACATCAGTTTCTCTACATTTTTAGACTCTCTGGATTTTGTAGTTCGTTATGAAGATCATCAGATGTGAAGAGAAAAATAAATTTATTTTCATTATGATTTATTATTAGGGTTCCGTAGGTACCAGAAACAAGAAGACAAGTAGGTAGGCACAAGAAGTTAACAAAAATTACGATATCATTTATAAAGACAAGTGATTATATTACAATTTTCTTAACGGCTCTGACAGGCTGGTGCTACCAAGAGAATTGCTGATTGACCGCGAGAAAAGTTTGATTTTTGAAATTAGTGATTTAGATTAGTGATAAATATGCATAATGCATTTCAACAACGTTTTCTAATACAAAACTAATCTTTACATACAGAAAAATAAAGTCGTTTCAGCTGTCTGTCTGTCCCTATGTATGCTTAGATCTTTAAAACTACGCAACGGATGGTGGAATCCTTATAATGGAGTTGTAGCGGGAAGCGATGGCCATGTGTTCGACCGTCACAAAGGGATGATCTTCCGGCTGGGTGTTATGCCTGGGAAACCGCGGCTCCAACAATGTATGTGTCGGAGGTTGTAAATATATCTCCATATCGTAGAAACTTCGATAGCGTGATTCAGGATTCTAAGTGGCGCCGTCATGGTGTTCGCATTGTGAACTATTTCTTCACTCTGTAGTTCTTCTGTATGTGGTGGTGTCTGGATAGGTGTCGCCACAGAGTAGATTTAAGGAATGATTTAGTGTCATCTTTTTTTTTATCGATTAGACTTTTAGTTTTAGATTTAACAAAAATGAGCGTGTCTCAAGGATTGATTTTAGGTCCACTTTTCTTTATTGTTTATGTTAACGATCTCAGTTATCTTCAACTTATTTATTTATTTGTCAACAATACATTTTTTAACAAAGGTTACGGTTTAAGCGTAGTTATACTTTAAGAAGCCGCAATGTAACAAATTGTCAAAAATTTAATGCCATGCGTCTCTAAGGATCATAAAATCTTCTAATATCAAATCATTAACAAAACAAACTATTTTTACTAAAACCTTTCTTTTTAATTTCTTTATCTATAACTAAAATGGTACCTGTTCGATAGTTTTAGAGTATATCACGTTAGACATTAGGCGCGATGAAAGGATATTTTCCATAAAAATAATTGTTTTTTAAATTGTTGTGAGGCAACTTCGGGTTCGAATCCCATCTGGTGCGGGAAGGAGAAATTTTTCTATCTAATATTATTTTTTAATTTTTTCTTATGTAAAGATGGCTATTAAAACATAAGGTTATGGTGACCAGCTAGTCTAGCCAGCCACTGAAATATCCTAGCCTAGCTGGTACAATCTGCTCGGCCAGCGCTGGTTTAACTGAGTATCCTCAGACATTACAGGCTTGGCATGTTACACATGTATGAAGAATGGAGGAAGCAGACGATTATTGCTTACAAAACATCATTATTAAAGGACACCAGACATAAAAACTAAATAAAACAATGCAACTACATCGTGGAACAGTTTAATAACAAAATTACAAAGTTTAATTTCAATCTGTCTACGTGATTTGGATGAAAATGTATGTAGGAATTAAAATCATGGTAGTTATTGAATCCCTGTAATATTTTTAATCCAAGGCAAGTAGGTAAAAACTCTGGTGTAATAAGCGAATATGCCTTTAAGACATTCTCTTCTACCAAATGAGACAACACCTGCCAAAATGTTGTCCTGTGTTATGCCACTGCCGGAATCACCCTGTGAAAAAAATCATCATGTTACGGTAAATATAATAAATTATAAATTCACTATGAATATATAAATAATGTATTAACCATTATTACAATAATGCCACTACTAAATGAATCCCATCTATACAGATGACCAAGAGAGAGACCAAGAAAAAGATGGACAGACGAACTGATGAAATTCGATAGAAACTGGAAGTAGAAAATAGCAGAGAGGGATAGTTGGAGATGGAGAGGAGAGGCCTTTTCCCAGCAGGTAGGACATAAATGGCTAGTAAAAAAAACACAATAAAAGTTAGACAAATATTAAATTTCTCCGCTGAGTTCACCAGCCAAACCTTACTCCAGCCAGGGAAGATATTGTAGATAGATAATTGTCTCCGAGACGAAACATGTGTACGTGCGTTGTCACACTTATTGGTACTTACACTACACGCAGATGGAGTGAAGTCGGGGTTCTGGGGATCGTTTCTAGTTGCACATATAAAATTTTTCTTCAATGTGTCATGGTCTAAACTTGGTGTGGGACATTTCTTGTAATCCATTGGTTCTTTTACACTCAACTTCATTATTGTCTCAGTGGCCACCCCAGTCTACAAACAATAATATTTTCACCTCACAAGCTTGGAAAGAATCTGTTTGTCATTCGAAATCTGAGCGCAAAAGTGCATTTTGACCCTAGCGTGGAAAGTATTTTTAAAATTCGAACCTTTCTATTCTTTAATTTTTTATACCGCCAGTCCTCTGAAAATGCATTAATACTTATTTCATGCCAGTGCGCCAACCTTATTTTTAGAATAATCGAACTGGCCAGCACGACACCGCATGAAAAAAAATAAACACTTATTTAATATTTTATTTGCGGTTTTCTTGCACCTAGGATTTTCCTCGCTGTAGTGAGGTGAAAAATTTTGTGTTTCGCTCGGCAGCAAAGTTATTCTGCGTCTCGTACCTTTGAAACCCTCGCTACGCTCAGGATTCTATATTTGAACCACTCGCTTTGCTCGTGGTTCAATCCTAGAATCCTTCGCTAGCTCAGGTTTCAATTTAAGTACTCGCGCCAAAAAACAACTTTGCAGCCTTGCATAACAAATAACTATTTCTCATTAATTTATGTCTCTATTATTTAGTGTAGCTATAGTCATCTAGGGTCATTATTCCCTCGGTTAATAATTATTATCCCCTCCTCAATAAACAACAGCCTTAGGTCCCAATAGTAATGTAACAATAGACTGTGGTGCTCGACAATCGTGCTTCACTTGTTTTGCCATCTCTCTAGCCTATGTTGCCTTATGATTCAAATTGCTATCTTTCAAGTAGTTGTTAAGGAGCGAAGACCTTTTAATACTTCCTATCCTACTTCATTTATTTCTGGATAAATTCGCTGTGAGTTTACGAGACAGCTGTAGCTTCTCCCCTTAGACGACAATACACTTCATTGCTTATTGTCAATCTGAGGTCGCCGTTGTTGATCATGGCTTTACACAACGATTAGAACGTATGGTGGGCTTATCCCGATCCCCTTGAAATGGTGGCATTTAGAGAACGTAATAAAAGAGTACCTCATCTTTTCCTCTCCCAACCAACATATATGGACGCTCCGGTGTGCTCGCTGTCTCAGGTAACTTAACCGGTTGAATTTTGTCCGTGAAAATCAGGGGTTCACTAAGGTATACTAGACCAATGTCATTATTAAACCTAGGTTTATTAAACTCAGCGTGCCCCACTTGTGATTCTATCTTTATTTTTGAGCTATTGTGTATTGCTTCACCGCCGACGTACGCAAAGCCAGATAACCTATTGAGGAAAGTAAGAAATGAGTTGATGTTATGATATAAGACAATAAATTATAAAATATGTTACACTCAAAGCCGCTAGGCGGGTAAATGAATACTCTAAAAAAAAAGAAATTGTGTCTAAAAATTCATCCGCTATTACCTACTTAGTACCTAGTAGAGCCTACTTAAGCGTGATAGTTTTCCTTTAAGGTTCACTATAATATGGACTTAAAACATGATTTTTTAGAACTCATGGTATGATAGTGGAGATTACAAAATGTTGAATTTGAAATTTTTTATAGAGTGTATTTACCCAATACAGTGCGCAGCAGTTAGCAGCCATCTATCTGATATGATACTGGCTCCACAACGGATTACGCCATAGTCCTTACGAATTTCGAGACCAGCAAAATACGGATAATCTTTTATGGAGGCCGGGCTGCCTTGTATTACACCAACATCTATATCATTTAGATCTGTGAAAAATATTTCTGAAAAGAAAAAAGGAATTACTGGACAGCATAGATTACATAAAAGTATAATGGTGGCTTAAACACGATGATAAGAAGAAGAAAGGTAAGGTTTAGAGGTAGGGTACAGCGAATCATTCGGTCAAATCGGAGCAGCCCGTCTGGGGAAGGAACTCCACCTTACAGAAGATCGTATTCAAATAGCATTGGTATCGGCCATGTCGTGCTCCTACGGTGAGTAAGGTCTCCAGAGCTCCACTCTTTTGATAACGCGTGAGTGTTACCTCCGGTATTGCAAGCGTCTATATGCTACAATGATGCTTACCATCAGGCGCGCCGTATGCTTGTTTGCCACCTTTAAGGCATAAAAAAAAGAAAAAGAAAAAGACGAACGTTTTCAAACATTAAAAAAGGCAATTGAATCAAAGAAACTTACCACTAGGAGTTAGCATGTTCGGAAAGCAAAAAGCATAAATTAAAATATTTAACAAACCAAAAATTACAAACTTAAACATTTCGACGTTATTTTAACAAAAGACCACTTTGCTGTAACTTCAGTGTAAATGGGTTCATGTTATATAGACTCCATGAATTTTATACTATGTATGTTTTAAAGTATTTTCATTGGAATATCTGTTTTAATCATTGTATTTAAAATACTCCGAACTACTGTTTTTATTTTTATGTTGCTTTTTACTATTTCTGATTGAAATAATTATATGTATAATTTAAATGTAAAAATTCTTTGTCTAGTCTTATACTGCGACTTCATTCATGTTTATTTAGTTAATAACAAAAAATCTAGTAGTAGTTAATAGGTAATTTGTAGCTTACTTTGGGACCAGATGGCGTTGTGTGAATAGTGTAAAAAAAATTACTAGATTTTTTGTTATTAACTAAATAAACATGAAGGAGGTCGCAGTATAAGACTAGACAAAGAATTTTTACATTTAAATTATACGTATATAATTATTTTAATCAGAAATAGGAAAAAGCAACATAAAAATAAAAACAGTAGTTCGGAGTATTTTAAATAAGTACAATCATTAAAACAGATATTCCAATGAAAATGCTTTAAAACATACCTAGTATAAAATTCATGGAATCTATACAGGGTGCCCTGAGGGCGACCGACACTCCCGAAATTTCTTAAGAGGTTTATACATCTGCTTTATGCTGGTGAAAGATCTTTTGTCTAAGTATGATAGTTTCGGAGTAATTGACTAACAAACATTAGTTGTAAAACTGTGTGATTTCATCCCTAAAATCAGCTGTGAACGCAGCAACGGGGATGTATTAAGGTCGTTTTTTTTAAATCGGTCATTGACCTGACCACGATTATTTTTAACCATAAGTAAACATAACCATAACATTGATTTCATAACTTTTTAATCTTAGATGTTGGTAGCGTAGCCTAATAACGACCTTTAAGGCTTTTCATTCCTTTATGCCGTAGTGATTGGAATAAAACATGTGTTTTTTGTTAATTGTACCGCCAGCAACTCATACTATCATTCCTTAGTGATAACGTATTTATTATTTTATTTGTTTTAGTAGGTACTCCTTAATAGCCTTTCTGACACTAAAAAAAGGTATGTACGTCTTGAATTTCGAACTCGATTCGAATTTTTTTTGTTACGAAGAAATGCTTTTTTTCTACAATTGTCACGGTAATCATAGTGTTGTCAACAGTGACGTGTAGCAAAAAAACTAAATGTCGTTACAAGCGCGAGATTATTTAAACTTAATAATGCTGTACGTAGAGTCCGAGTACAACGCAAGGGCAGCTTTGCGGTTGTACCGAGAGCGTTTTCCTCCGCCGCATCCGGTAAATCCTCGCGTAGTTACCAACGCCCTTTACCGGGTACAGGAGAATCGTCCGATCGTTCCACGGACATCGATGGATGACCATCGTGGTGGCGGGTCTAGACGTGTGCCTGTGCGGCTTGAGGAGAACATTTTAAGGTTCTTTGACCAGAACCCCCGAGCAAGTTCTCGACAGGCCGGGCGCCGTTTCGGCGTTGGCCACATGTTGGTTTTGGACGTTTTAAAACTAAACAGGCGCCATCCATACCGCATCCAAAAAGTGCAGGCAATGCTGCCGAGGGATTTGGCGGTGCGAGCAGCATACTGCCGTTGGCTGGACGACGGCATCCGCGAGAATCCTCGTTTCGTGCAGCAAATCATTTGGAGCGACGAGGCGACATTTACGCGGAATGGTTTATGGAACCGTCGAAACGAGCACGTTTGGGCGGAGGAAAATCCCCGCATTTTCCGACAGACAGCGCACCAACAGAGGTGGTCGATTAACGTGTGGGCCGCGATTCATGGCGACACCATAATTGGACCAATTTTTTTACCACCCACTTTGAATCGACATGGATACCATGAGCTACTTAGAAACGTGGTGTCGCCATACCTGGACCAATTACCGTCAGAGGAACGACGTGCTGCGTGGTTTCAACAGGATGGGGCTCCAGCTCATTCGGTTGTGGAAGTGCGCGAAGCTTTAAACGAACTATTCGGCCAACAATGGATCGGGCGATACGGGCCGAACAGATGGCCGCCGCGCTCACCAGACCTCACGCCTCTCGACTTTTTTTTGTGGGGCACTCTCAAAGACCGAGTGTACCGGGATGAATACGAAACGCGAGAGCAAATGGTGCACAGAATTGAACAGGCGTTTGCTGAACTCCGCCAGCAAAATGTGGAGACACAGTTGCTTGCGCGTGTGCACCGTCATACCAAGCAGCGTATCCGACTGTGTCGCATAAGACGCGGCGGACACATTGAGCATCGGCTGTAAGGGGGTGAGCGCTAGGTACCTACGGCCTAATAAAAACTATTCGTAATTACTTATTCTTTTTAGCGAAGAGAGTACCTATGTTAAAACAAATACGCCAATAATCAGACTTACCGAATCCAGCCCTGAATTAATTGAATGAACGGATGAATGAATGAAAAGTTTATTTGCCTTTGGTACATGGTAATTGTCACGGTTACCATAGTGATACAAAAATATCCTATTGTCAATAGGTACATGCTAGAAGTAAATTGTGAAAGTTTCTATTATTTATTAAATGGTATTAGTGTTTTAAGTGATGTTTAGTGTTTTAAATGTTGTTTAGTGGTTTTGAGTGTTGTGTCGCATGAGTCGCATGAGAGAGATGCGCTCAGATACATCGAGCATCGTGTTTTGTAGGTAAGTTCCTGGCGTACCTACTTCATGTTTGCTAGATTTTTTAAATGATAATCAGAACTACTATTAATAGGTAGGTATGTGTGTATCGTGGGCTAGGCAAGGGCTAAGCTAGGTACCTACAGCCTGTCCGTAGCGTAGTAGTACCCGTCCGTGTAGTTATCTTATCAAATGCACTGTTGTTCTGGAATTAGGGTTATCGGCACGTAGGAAATTTTCAAATCTGTGCCTTTTTTTTAAATAAACTATTTTTAAATGAAACCTATCTAAAACGCATGTCTGTAAGGTACATATCATCAAACTTTCGGCTGTGTTCGTCGCCTTTTTCCTCCCTGTATAACATGAACCCATTTACACTGAAGCTACAGCAAAGTGGTCTTTTGTTAAAATAACGTCAAAATGTTTAAGTTTGTAATTTTCGGTTTGTTAAATATTTTAATTTATGCTTTTTGCTTTCCGAACATGCTAACTCCTAGTGGTAAGTTTCTTTGATTCAATTGCCTTTTTTAACGTTTAAAAACGTTCGTCTTTTTTTTTCTTTTTTTTATGCCTTAAAGGTGGCAAACAAGCATACGGTGCGCCTGATGGTAAGCATCACTGTAGCATATAGACGTTTGCAATACCGGAGGTAACACTCACGCGTTATCAACTCTCCCAACCTCCCCAAGTGGAGCTCTGGAAACCTTACTCACCATAGGAGCACGACATGGCCGAGACCAATGCTATTTGAATACGATCTTCTGTAAGGTGGAGGTCCTTCCTCAGACGGGCTGCTCCGATTTGAGCGAATGATCCGCTGTACCCTACCTCTAAACCTTACCTTTCTTCTTCTTCTCATCGTGTTTAAGCCACCATTATACTTTCATGTAATCTATGCTGTCCAGTTTTTCTTTTTATCTTTTTCAAAAATATTTTTCACAGATCTTAATGATATAGATGTTGGTGTAATACAAGGCAGCCCGGCCTCCATAAAAGATTATCCGTATTTTGCTGGTCTCGAAATACGCATGGCCTTTGGCGTTATCCGTTGTGGAGCCAGTATCATATCAGATAGATGGCTGCTAACTGCTGCGCACTGTATTGGGTAAATACAATCTATAAAAAAATTCAAATTCAACATTTTGTAATCTCCACTATCATACCATGAGTTCTAAAAAATCATGTTTTTAGTCCATATTATAGTGTACCTTAAAGGAAAACTATCATGCTTAAGTAGGCTCTACTAGTTACTAAATTATTGCAGATGAACTTTTAAACACATTTTCTTTTTTTCTTGAGTATTCATTTACCGGCCTAGCGGCTTTGAGTGTAACATTTTTTTATAAATTATTGTCTTATATCATAACATCAACTCATTTCTTACCTTCCTCAATAGGTTATCTGGCTTTGCGTACGTCGGCGGTGAAGCAATACACAATAGCTCAAAAATAAAGATACAATCACAAGTGGGGCACGCTGAGTTTAATAAACCTAAGTTTAATAATGACGTTGGTCTAGTATACCTTAGTGAACCCCTGATTTTCACGGACAAAATTCAACAGGTTAAGTTACCTGAGACAGCGAGCACACCGGAGCGTCCATATATGTTGGTCGAGAGAGGAATAGATGAGGTGAGGACTCTTTTATTACTTTCTCTAAATGCCACCATTTCAAGGGGATCGGGATAAGCCCACCATACGTTCTTATCGTTGTGTAAAGCCATGATCAACAACGGCGACCTCAGATTGACAATAAGCAATGAAGCGTATTGTCGTCTTAGGGGAGAAGCTACACCTGTTTCGTGACTCACAGCGAATTTATTCAGAAATAAATGAAGTAGGATAGGAAGTATTAAAAGGTCTTCGCTCCTTAGCAACTACTTGAAAGATAGCAATTTGAAACATAAGGCAACATAGGCTAGAGAGATGGCAAAACAAGTGAAGCACGATTGCCGAGCACCACGGTCCATTGTTACATTACTATTGGGGCTTGGCTGTTGTTTATTGAGGAGGGGATAATAATTACAAACCGAGGGGATAATGAGCCGAGATGACTATAGCTACACTAAATAATAGAGACATAAATTAATAAGAAAATATTATTGTTTGTAGACTGGGGTGGCCACTAAGACAATAATGAAGTTGAGTGTAAAAGAACCAATGGATTACAAGAAATGTCCCACACCAAGTTTAGACCATGACACATTGAAGAAAAATTTTATATGTGCAACTAGAAACGATCCCCAGAACCCCGACTTCACTCCATCTGCGTGTAGTGTAAGTACCAATAAGTGTGACAACGCACGTACACATAGTTTCGTCTCGGAGACAATTATCTATCTACAATATCTTCCCTGGCTGGAGTAAGGTTTGGCTGGTGAACTCAGCGGAGAAATTTAATATTTTTCTAACTTTTATTGTGTTTTTTTACTAGCCATTTATGTCCTACCTGCTGGGCATAGGCCTCTCCTCTCCATCTCCAACTTTCCCTCTCTGCATTTCCTACTTCCAGTTGCTATCGAATTCCATCAGTTCGTCTGTCCATCTCTTTCATGGTCTCTCTCTTGGTCATCTGTATAGATGAAATCCATTTAGTAGTGGCATTTTTGTAATAATGGTTAATACATTATTTATATATTCATAGTGAATTTATAATTTATTATATTTACCGTAACATTATGATTTTTTTCACAGGGTGATTCCGGCAGTGGTATAACACAGGACAACATTTTGGCAGGTGTTGTCTCATTTGGTAGAAGAGAATGTCTTAAAGGCATATTCGCTTATTACACCAGAGTTTTTACCTACTTGCCTTGGATTAAAAATATTACAGGGATTCAATAACTACTATGATTTTAATTCCTACATACATTTTCATCCTAAACACGTAGACAGATTGAAATCAAACATTGTAATTTTGTTAATAAACTGTTCCACGATGTAGTTGCATTGTTTTATTTAGTCTTTATGTCTGGTGTCCTTCAATAATGATGTGTTGTATTGTAAGCAATAATCGTCTGCTTCCTCCATTCTTCATACATGTGTAACATGCCCAGCCTGTAATGTCTGAGGATACTCAGTTAAACCAGCGCTGGCCGAGCAGATTGTACCAGCTAGGCTAGGATATTTCAGTGGCTGGCTAGACTAGCTGGTCACCATAACCTTATGTTTTAATAGCCATCTTTACATAAGAAAAAAATAAAAAATAATATTAGATAGAAAAATTTCTCCTTCCCGCCCCTGATGGAATTCGAACCCGAAGTTGCCTTACAACTATAAAAAATACAATAATTTTTATGAAAAATATCCTTTCATCGTGCCTAATGTCTAACGTGATGTACTCTAAAACTATCGATTTTAGTAATACCATAGTAGTACCATTTTAGTAATAGATAAAGAAATTAAAAACAAAGGTTTTAGTAAAAATAGTTTGTTTTGTTAATGATTTGATATTAGATGATTCAAAGATTCTTGGAGACGCTTGGTATAAAATTTTTGACAATTTGTTACATTGCGGCTTTATAAAATATAACTACGCTTAAACCGTAACCTTTGTTAGAAAATGTATTGTTGACAAATAAATAAGTTGCCCTGAAGAAAAACTGAGATCGTTAACATAAACAATAAAGAAAAGTGGACCTAAAATCAATCCTTGTGACACGCTCATTTTTGTTAAATCAGCGGGACAACCGTGAAGTGTCCATCCGAAACAACTAAACACGTAGTCCTGTCAAAACAGACATTACTAGTAGTGAGGTTCAAAACTGGATAAAATTCAACGAAACGCCAGTCCGTATTTTCGGAATTTCGTTATATCGTTGCCCCGTAGATGTATGGCGATGTCGAAAAAATACAAGAATCGATAATAGTTTTTCTAGTAGGTTATGACGGACGACGCGACATAACCTTTCAGATATGTCCCCGCGCTCTATGTGTAAATCTCGCGACAAGCTTTTATGTCATATAAATTGTGTAATGACGTTATAAGTTAATAGTTAAAATTTTAAAAGAAAAGTTTATTTTATTCTTTTTAGCGCAATTAAATAAAAGCTTGTCTTTAAATATATTTTTTTACTTATAATTTATTTTTTACTTTTTAGTTATCACTGGACAGGTTTCGCAGTGCCATCTATTGTCGAGTACTTGTCTAATGAATATATTTGTTATAACTAGCACCAGCAATTTGAATACCTATATAATTTCCTGATTTTTACTACAGTCACCCTGCGACAAACTAAACGGGTTTATGTACCCATCAAAAATAAAATACCGACCAAGGGCAAGTAGAACTCGTGCGTGAGGGTTCCTTCCCATAATCATACTAATCATCATCATCATCATCATATCAACCCATAATCATCCCACTGCTGGTCTAAGGTCTCCCTTCAATCGAAGGTGATTAGAGCGTACTCTGCCACGCTGCTCCAATGCGGATTGGCAGAGGTCGGTGTTTTCAAACCGCCCTAAGGCCACCGACTTGGCTTAACGACTGTCATCTATCGACAACAGCCGGGACCGACGGCTTAACGTGCCCTCCGAAGCACGAAGAAGCTCGAGATAACGAAACCCATCCAAACGCTGGCTAGGGTCGCCGTCGCTTAACTTGTGTGTTCTTATTAGAGTGTGACACACAGCGACGCCATCGAGCTCCTCTGACACACAGCGACGCCATCGAGCTCCTCATACTAGTCATATACTAATATTATAAATGAGAAAGTGAGTTTGTTTGTTTGTTATTCCTTCACGGCTTGACTAGTTGATCATTATGAAAATTTGTATATGTCAGGGGTACAGAGCCCAACATAGGCTACCTTTTTACCCGTGAAAGTATGTCAATCCAAAGGGAAAATATTTTTTCTACTATAAAGGGCGCTGTATGGGATGCTATCGGCCAACAGATGGCGCCACAAGTCGCGCTATGGGTTGTTTTGTTGTCAAACGAGATCTATGTCATAAAATTACCGCGAGCGAAGCCGCGAGAAAAAGCTAGTAATAGATAAAATACATTTTAATTCATAACCGGTATAAAAAGAGCCATGTACCAATGTAAAATGTACCAAGGGTAGGGTCAAATTATACTGGTTGTTTAAAGAAGAAGAAGTAACTACAAATTCACGATTTTCAGATTTATTCCTGTACTTGTACTACATCATCTTGCTTCTTGCCAAATTTCTAAAGATTCTAGGACAACCGGAAGTACCCTATAGGTTTTTGGTCGGAACTGTTTTGTACGAAAAACGGAACACAAACGGCTGTATCGTAATTTTGTTATCATAATATTGTATTGTCATCTGATCTACAGTTTTAAGCAAAATTTCAGCTCAATCGGTCTTCGGGAAGTGGTTCAAATTTTCGTTCCAAGATTCCGCCCTTACATACATTCATACATACATACATACATACATACAGGTCAAGTTAAATAAAAGCTTTTAAAAACCACGTTCGCACTTAAAATACTGTATCTTGTCAGCGTGTCGCCAAACGCGTGTCGTCATGTGTGGACGCTCAAGTTTTTCTACGATCCTTGTATCCAAAAATGAGCGGGGAGCAGAGATGAGTGCTCGTGCAATGATCGCGAAAACACGTCCCAACTTGTTCTGTTCGTGTCACGGCGTTGCGTATGATGATCGGGGAAAAACCGCCTCGGGATGGATCGCGGTGTATCACGTATCAAATAGGCAAGACGTATCATAATACAGTATCAAAATGCTTCCTTACTACGATCATTTGGCCCGTATCGGATACGCGGTTATATACGGATTGGGTTATATCATGCTACGGCGTGTAGATCATGATCGCGTATCATTTGCGTCCATACTAGCGAAAATGATACACGTCGATGCCACGCGTCGGAGATCTGATACAATAAAATGATACAAATGATAGTGTAGGAACCATTCTGTAATTGTAACATTAAAGCGGCACGCAAACCCGCACGCAAGCGCTTGTTTGATAAAAAGCGCTTCACTGAAGCGCTCTCGGGACGACCGCGCGCCGACGGCGGCGCATGGCAACTTTTGACGGCCTGTCTGAGGCGTTCTTGTATAGACGACTGCGAACCTTTGCTCATTAATGTTATATTTTTACTTGTATATAATAAATTTGAATAAATGCTACTTTTGTTATTAAATATAAACGCTACATTGGTGACCCCGACAAAAGTGAACACACGTGGAACGAATAATAATTACTCGCTACATTTCAAAATTTAAAATTTCAAAATGGACGCCGGCAAATCTGAAACCGGTGTCACGCCCGCCACAACGAGTACGGAAGTTAATCGGATTGCAGTAAAAATACCACCATTCTGGCCACAGGAACCAGCATTGTGGTTTGCACAAATAGAAGGCCAGTTTGTGTTAGCGGGAATAACTTCGGAATCGACGAAATTTTACTACGTCACTACAGCTTTGGATTATCAATATGCAAGGGAGGTAAAAGATTTAATTAGTGATCCCCCACTCAGTAATCCCTTTTCGGTACTAAAAAGCGAACTAGTGAAACGATTATCTGCTTCGCAACAAAATAAAATGAAGCAACTTCTCGATCACGAAGAATTAGGCGATCGTAAACCATCGCAGTTTTTGAGACACCTTCGTTCGCTTGCTGGTCATACCGTAACAGATGAATTTTTGAGTACACTTTGGTGCAGCCGTCTACCTCAAAATATACAGACAGTGATTGCCGCTGCAGCAGGTCCATTAGATACACTTGCCGGTATAGCCGATAGGGTTTACGACATAACACCGTCAGCAAATAATGTAGCGAGCACTAGTAAAAATTCGTCAATCGACGAAATGTCTAGAAAAATGGACGAATTAACTTTACAAGTAGCTGCACTACAGAGTGAGCTTACTACAGAACGATCAAGATCGCGAACTCCCTATAGGAATAATAATCGTAATAAATCGCCGAACAGAAATCGTAATAGAAGTCGATCTAAATCTTATGATATGTCTGTCTGTTGGTATCATAACAGATTTGCAGATAAAGCAAGAAAATGCATCCTTCCCTGCTCATTTAAGGATTCAGCGGGAAACGCCAACGGCAGCCGGATGTAGCGGCCAACGTCTGCCAAACTGGATTGGGCCGCTTATTTATTATGGACAGAAATACTAAAGTGCATTATCTTATAGATACAGGGTCCGATCTGTGTGTGTATCCACGCACGGCGCTTAAGGAAAGACGGGCGAAATCCAACTACCAACTTTATGCAGCGAATGGATTAATTATACCTACATTTGGTTGGATTCAACTTCGACTGAACCTGGGCCTACGACGAGACTTCTCATGGAAATTCGTAGTTGCAGATGTAAGCAAACCTATTATAGGAATTGATTTACTTGCTCACTATAATCTTCTTGTGGATTGCAGACAACACCGCTTGATCGATGGTGTCACGAATCTCATTGTTAATGCACCGGTAACCAAGGCAACGGAAGCTATCTCCTCTGTCAAGGTACTGGCAGGAGACTCCATATACCACAACATGCTTCGTGAGTATCCAGATATAACTCGTCCAGCTGGCACACATAGAGAGGTAAAGCATAACACTGTCCACCATATACGGACAACACCAGGTCCACCTGTAACGACCAGACCCCGTCGTCTTCCACCAGATCGGCTAAAAATTGCACAGTACGAATTTTCAGAAATGATGCAAGCGGGAATAATTCGCAGATCAGAAAGTCCATGGTCATCCGCATTACACCTAGCTCCAAAAAAGAATAACACATGGAGACCATGCGGAGACTATCGAGCTCTGAATTCGCGTACCATACCAGACAAATATCCCATCAGACATATCCAAGTCTTCACATATCAATTGGCAGGAAGTAAAATATTTTCAAAAATTGATTTGGTTAAGGCATATAACCAAATTCCCATGTATCCACCTGACATACCGAAGACGGCAGTAGTAACTCCCTTTGGTCTATTCGAGTACAAGTTTATGAACTTTGGACTAAGAAACGCTGCACAGTCTTTTCAACGGTTTATTGATGAGATGTTGAGAGATTTACCATTTTGTTATGGATTTATAGACGATATTCTTATTTTCTCAGAAACAGAATCTCAACACCTGGAACATATTCGTCTGTTATTTCAACGCCTGTCAGACTTCGGCATGCTCATCAACGCTGCCAAATGTGCTTTTGGACAGTCGGAGATCACATTTCTGGGACATGAGGTATCCGCAAAAGGAATACAGCCCCTATCGGAGAAGGTACAGGCCATACAGAACTACCCAATTCCAGCAACGGTGAAGGATTTGCGACGATTCTTGGGTATGTACAATTTTTACCGCCGATTTGTACCCGGAGCGGCAAAGATACAAGCTCCACTCAACATCGTACTAGCAGGCCCTAAGAAAAGGAAATCAGAACCAATTACGATGACACCTGAAATGTTAGAGGCATTCAACGCATGTAAATCAAGCTTATCCGAGGCAGCCTTACTGGCACACCCTGAGCCTGATGCCGAATTAGCCATATTCACCGACGCATCTGATACTTCAATTGGAGCCGTTCTTCAACAAAGAGTGAACAATTATTGGAAGCCACTTGCTTTCTTTTCACGACGCCTCACATCTGCTCAGAAAAAGTATAGTCCTTACGATCGCGAGCTGTTGGCTATATATGATGCGATTCGTCATTTTCGACACATGGTTGAAGCACGCCACTTTACTGTATATACAGACCACAAACCTCTCACTTCCGCATTTGTAGGAAATCGAGAAAACTGTTCACCGAGGCAATTTCGATATTTGGATTATATTTCTCAATTTACTTCAGACATTCAATATATACCTGGAAAAGAGAATATAGTCGCAGATGCTCTCTCAAGGATTGAGGCGGTGACAACGACGCCTATAGATTACGATGCTCTTGCACAATCTCAAGACTCAGATCCTGAACTGCAAGACCTCATCAACCGCAAAGACACAGCGCTGATTTTAAGGAAATTGAGGATACCTGACTCTAATAGTGAAATCACATGTGACACTTCTACAAAAGAACCTCGCCCATATGTCACTGAAAAATTTAGAAAACATATTTTTGATGCCATTCACAGACTCAGTCATCCAGGAACAAAGGCCACTGTAAGATTGATCGCAGAGAGATTCGTATGGCCAAAAATGAGAAAAGAATGCCATCAATGGGCAAAAGAATGCACTGATTGCCAAAGAACGAAAATCTATCGTCACACCCATTCTCCCACCTCCACATTTCCTTCTCCTTCCCAACGCTTCTCCCATGTCCACATGGACATCGTAGGGCCATTACCCATTTCTTCTGGTTACAGATACTGCCTCACGGTCATCGATCGCTTCACTCGTTGGCCTGAGGCGATGCCACTACCAGACATCACAGCTGAGACCTGCGGCCGCGCATTCATCGCTGGCTGGGTTTCGCGCTTCGGGTGCCCTGAGAAGATCACCACGGACAGGGGCAGACAATTCGAGTGTGAACTGTTCCGCACTCTGACATCTATACTGGGTACGAGACACCGTCCCACAACAGCATACCATCCTGCCTGTAACGGTATGGTAGAACGTTTACATCGTCAGTTAAAGGCAGCCATCATGTGTCACTCCACCACCAGCTGGACAGAAGTTCTTCCCCTGGTTTTTCTAGGCATACGCAGCGCCTGGAAAGATGACATCAAAGCTTCTGCAGCAGACCTGGTTTACGGGGAACCACTACGTCTTCCTGGTGAGTTCATCGTGCCATCTCCTTCCTCCAACACCGACCTGAGTAGCTTTACTGCACGTCTTCGTCATCATATGACGAACCTGGCTCCAACACCTGCAAGCAGACACACTCAAGGGACATTCTACTTACCCAAAGACTTGTCCTCAGCAGAATACGTCTTCCTTCGTCAGGATGCAGTTCGTCGCCCGCTGGAACCTCCCTACACTGGTCCATATAAGGTTCTACAGAGAGGAGATAAGACGTTTAAGGTAGCACTACCTAACAGAGATGCAACTGTTTCCATTGACCGCCTGAAACCAGCGTATATGGCACGAGAAGAAGCTGAGAGTAGAACTCCAGAACTCGTCCCCAGTGTTCCGGTGAAGAACACGAGGTCGGGGCGGACAGTTCGTTTTCCTGACTACTTTCGACCGTAGCAAGTACCGGTCTCGGCAGGGGGGTAGTGTAGGAACCATTCTGTAATTGTAACATTAAAGCGGCACGCAAACCCGCACGCAAGCGCTTGTTTGATAAAAAGCGCTTCACTGAAGCGCTCTCGGGACGACCGCGCGCCGACGGCGGCGCATGGCAACTTTTGACGGCCTGTCTGAGGCGTTCTTGTATAGACGACTGCGAACCTTTGCTCATTAATGTTATATTTTTACTTGTATATAATAAATTTGAATAAATGCTACTTTTGTTATTAAATATAAACGCTACAATAGCTATCAGATAAATTTATAATTATGACGCCTACGTCAACAGGACGTTGTGAAACACCCCTATAAATTATATGGCATTATGACTTTTATTATGCAAAAAAAAACTAGATAAACAATATTATATTTTAGTTATGTATGTAAACAAATATTTTATCAGAAATATCCTGTTTTTTTTTGTATATTTTTATGATAAATAGTTGTTGTAACTAAAGTTATGTTTATATATAACATAACTAAAGTTATTGAAATAACTATAATAAAGTTATGTTATATATAAACATAACTTTAGTTATTTCAACAACTATTTATCATAAAAACATACAAAAAAAAAAAACAGGAATTTGAAATATTTCAACAAAAGATAATACCTATATAAATTGTTGAGTTTACATTATCGTAAACCAGTTTTAATTGACCATACAAGAATTGTTTGCCTTTTTAAATAACAAAATGTTTGAAATTAAATTTTTTAGTATGTTAAATATTTTAACCTTTGTGTTTGGCTTTCCGAACATTTTAACAGCCAATGGTAAGTTTCTTTGATTCCGTTGCAATACCTAAATATTTTTTTCAGAATAGCAATGCATTTTGTCTTCTTCCATGTCTTTTCTTTTATTTGGAAACGACATTATTTTCTCCTCCACTGCCGTTATAATATAATTACTGTCATTTGAGCAATCACTCCGAAACTTTTATATCAATTTTCCCCTCCGTATTCAATTTTCTATGCAATTATTAGATTTCATTTGTGGCCTATTCCTCTGTTCCTTCCATCAAAATAATTATTGGATATCTATGTAAAAAGAATAGCCATGAAAATAGGAATATTTTTATTTAAAAAGGTTTGAAATAAAACATATTCCCTATCACTCGACAAGCATATTTTCCGCAGTCGATTGTTTATCGAACTGAAATAGTCAAACAATTCGTCGACCTGCGTTGCTGACCATTACATAGTATAGTGAAACGGAGAAAAAACGAAATAGTTTTTTTTTTTTTTTTACAGAGTTAAATGGAACGGAGGTTCGTATAATACAGGGAACTCCAGCCTCCATAACAGATTATCCGTATTTTGCTAGTACCGGCGACTGTGGAGCCAGTATCTTATCAGCTAGATGGCTAGTAACTGCGTCGCATTGTACTTATGGGTAAGAACCTGCAATAAACAATTTAGGTTCCTGGGTTAAAGCTATTAAAATATTCTCCTTCACAAAAAAGTGGATATTGACAGATAGTTGACAGCCAGATTAATTACCTCTAGCAAACTAGCAAACAACTTAACTGTAATGTTTCAGAATGGTAGAGAATAATGGAGATCCAACGTGGAAGTCATGTCGCTAACAAAATACAAATCTGTACATACTTTCTGACTTCTGTGTTTGACAGTTTTTTTTTTATATAACTTTAATTTAAAAAGCTGTCAAACTATTAGCGCGATACCGAATACATCAAACAATCGTGTATCAGCTCTCATCCGTCTGATTTTATTTAGCGCGACTGCCCTGCTGATATTCTCCTTCGTCTGTTGTTTGAGGGTATTAAATAGATAGATAGATAGAACTGCTTCAAGCTGCGACTGCGTATTGTGCGGTCAAAGCTTCCAGCTGTTAACTATGATTACAAGAGCGGTCCATGTATGTTGATCTATGGCTAACTGCTCGAGCAGTCCATCTCTGTCGGCTCTTACTCTAAGAGATACTATATTTTGTGAAATGAACCTAACCGTGAAAATATGCATTTAATCTTTATAAGTTTCTTTATGTTGTATGTCAACTCTTGTTAACAGAAAACCTAAAAATGGCGTGGCATTTGTGGGTGGCGACTCATTAAGTAATAGCATTCGTGTGGCTTACGTATCAGTCATGCACCCAAGATACAATCCTAAGACATTTAATAATGACATAGCTCTATTATACCTTAGTAAACCGTTGACATTCACGGACAAAATTCAACCAATTGAGTTACCTAAGGGAACGAGCTCACCGCAACTTCCATATTTGTTAGTCGGAAGAGGAAGAGACGAGGTATTTTTTTGCTTTTATTTTATTAAGTACATAGCATATAGAGAAGATACCTTTACTAATAATATAAACGTGAAAGTTTTTATGTATGAATGTTTGTTACTCTTTCATGCAAAAACTTCTGGACATATTTGCTCGAAAGGTAAGGCACTGGGAAACTTAGTATAAAAACTATACCCACGGTCTTACACAAAACACAAAATTGGTTTAGATCTTTTGTTTATGCAGGCATCAGCTCGTGAATTATAAACCTCGTGAAGATATCATTAATCTATTGATTGCCAAGTCAGATGATTTAGTTTACAATTCGTGGTCAGTCACCAATCTAATTCGTTGTCAATCGAGCAAGATTAGTAGATTAGTCATTGAATGATTGACGACAAGCGACAAATTTCAACACCAGCACTCACATTGAAAAGGAAGTCACTCTTAGGATAGCACTAACTTATTCAATTAAATCTAAAGACCAGTCAGCAACGTTTTAGCTAGTCTTCCAAAGAATGGAGAGTTCGGTGAAAATTTCTGTTAAACTTGCCAATTTAAGAATTAGGGATATTTTAGTCTCAAATACCAAACGTAATACATTAAAATAGTCATGTAAATATCTTTGTTCATAGACTGGACAGCCGACTAAGACTATAATGAAGGTGAATCTAAGAGAATTGACTGCCGCCCAATGCCGTGTACCTCATTTTGATATTAATACATTGAGCACTAATTTTATCTGTGCAACTAGACACGATCCCCAGAAACCCGGATTCACACCAAGCGCGTGTTTTGTAAGTACCATTGTAATCTTACATGTAAGTGTAACAACACTAACAGAGTACAAAGAGGATGGGTATTCAAGTTCGATTGGTGTTGCCACAATAGTAGATCTTCCCTTTGTGGCGGTTGTTCATAACGCCACCGGTCCTGCTACAAAGTTTTCAAAATACTACGATACAAATTTTTATATAAAAAATAAATTATAATAATTTTGACGACCTCCGTGGCGTAATGGTTACCACGCCAGACCGCCACCCAGGAGGTCCCGGGTTCGATCCCCGGTCGGGTCATGATGAAAAACGAACATTTTCTGATTGGTCTCGGGTCTTGGATGTTTATCTATATATGTATTTGTTATAAAATATAATATCGTTGAGTTAGTATCCCATAACACAAGTTTCGAACTTACTTTGGGAATATCTCAATCTGTATGAATTGTCCCTATATTATTAAATAAAATATATTTTTTGCAAACAGATTTACAGGAAATACTTTTACACGTAATTTTTGTTGTAATTACAAAATATCATAACGGTGCTAACGTTATTTTCATAAAAGTCTTTGTTCTTATCTTAATTCTTTACTCTGCACATCTATCTCATAATTTGTTGATTTCTATTTATTGACTGTAGATTTGTTTTACAGGGTGATTCCGGCAGTGGTTTGACACAGAACAATGTTCTCGTTGGTGTAGTCTCATTTATGACAGCGAAAAGTTGTCAAAGTGCCCAATTTGCTTATTACACCAGAGTGATAACATACTTGTCATGGATAAAAAGTGTTACAGGACTTTAATAACTACCTCTATTTTAATATCTAAGTAATACTTTGATGTCGAGTGATGACCGTTGTATTTTTTTTAATAAATTCTCTATGGTGATGGTTATTTTGTTTTTTTTTCTGATGCTATATTGTATTTGATTTCAGCTTCCCTCGTACAGTATTTATCTATTAATATATTTATACACAGTACCGTTGTGTTCCCGTGGGGGAAAAACCCGTTTTACATGTCACAGAAAGAATCAGTTGTTTTTGTCATCTTGGAGGACTGGTCTGCTCGCTTTATTAACATCTACATATTCGACATATTTAGGATTTGACCATAGCGCTATTTGGATCGACTTCCCACGTTTAGTGCTTGATTTCTGTATGTACCTGGATCTGTATTTTATTTATTCTTATAAATGTACTCATACATTGTAACAAACGAGTGAAAGAAAAAAAATTGCTAAATGACAAAAAAGGCCGTAACCGGGTTTCTTTCGCCATTTCTTTTACCGGTGGCCATTTTGCTTGTGACCGAAATGGTGGTAGTATATTATAACATAGTTTATTTTCTTTATACATATATACAAATTGTAAATGACAAGAAAAAGTGCCTGTGAAGGTCTAATTTCTGAAATAAACGATTTCATTTCATTTCATTTCAGTAACTCAAGAATAATTGCAAGAAAATCAGGTGCGATGTCCAGGTGCTTGTACAAGTAGAACAACTTCTGACCACTGCGGGTCTATTCTCGTAATAAAAAATAGTTAAAATCTAGTCTCAAACTCAGGCTCTATCTTGCTCAAAGATTGCTTTTAGCAATAAGGCCGCCTTGTTGCTAAGACACTTATGTAAGATTTTAATGTAATATTTTTTTGTGCTGTTGTATGTTGTAACGTAATCTACGTTGTACTTTAAATCTAAAACATACTTAATTACCTAATTAATACTAAGTCCTACAATTGCTTATAATAAACTGTTAAATAATTTAAATAAGTACTTAACTACATTTCAAAATATTTGCCTTATCACTAATATTCAATATTTTGTAATTAAAACTATTTATAATAACGTTTTGTTAATAATTTCTAATGTATCTATTGCGCGCGCGAGCGTCGAGCAACCGGTTTGTGGCGCGGGGCGAGGGGTGCTCGCTGTGCCGGCTCGGGCTGCGAGCGCGCAGTCGGTTGAGCATCACGTCATAACGCACCCAGAGGTCTCATAAGCTGGTCCGCGTCACTTGTTTTAAAAATTTCCGTTACGTCGCTAGTGTCTACGTATACGACCTACTTTTTAATTCTCAATTTAAAATTAAACTCAGTGATAGTGTCTATTCCCTTACTGGGTAAGTTGTGCACATATTTTTACGTATTGCAAAGCTATTATTACATGCATAGGCTACTCCTTCTCTGCAAATCTATATTTTAATATTCCTGCCACTAGCAAATTTATAGTTTTCACCTAATTTACACTATTTACCCCGTCTAAAGATGTCTTAAATACTCTTGTTACAATAGCACCACTCTTAACGTGTTATTTGTAATTATTATTGCTGTCTATCACTCTAGAATTTGATAGGCGGCGCTTTGCTTTGTCATTCACTATTAATGATGAAGTTTCCCTTGTTTTTGCACATTATTATACTAAAACAACTTCTGTTACGATGAATTTGTCATATTCAAAATACTACACACTTAAGCAGTTGCACTGAGTCCTGGTATACATATGACCACGTACTCTGGTATGTCTGTTTGCAAGTACACTATAGTTAAAGTGTTACTCTGTTTTTGAATGGTTGAGTGTTAGTTCGAATGTTAGGTGTATGAAAGAAAGTATGAATGTTGAGTGTTTCTATATGTAGTGTGTATAGTTCTAGTTCGAATTTTGCATAGGCAAAATCCTCGTCTCACGGGGGGGAAGTGTAACGTAATCTACGTTGTACTTTAAATCTAAAACATACTTAATTACCTAATTAATACTAAGTCCTACAATTGCTTATAATAAACTGTTAAATAATTTAAATAAGTACTTAACTACATTTCAAAATATTTGCCTTATCACTAATATTCAATATTTTGTAATTAAAACTATTTATAATAACGTTTTGTTAATAATTTCTAATGTATCTATTGCGCGCGCGAGCGTCGAGCAACCGGTTTGAGGCGCGGGGCGAGGGGTGCTCGCTGTGCCGGCTCGGGCTGCGAGCGCGCAGTCGGTTGAGCATCACGTCATAACGCACCCAGAGGTCTCATAAGCTGGTCCGCGTCACTTGTTTTAAAAATTTCCGTTACGTCGCTAGTGTCTACGTATACGACCTACTTTTTAATTCTCAATTTAAAATTAAACTCAGTGATAGTGTCTATTCCCTTACTGGGTAAGTTGTGCACATATTTTTACGTATTGCAAAGCTATTATTACATGCATAGGCTACTCCTTCTCTGCAAATCTATATTTTAATATTCCTGCCACTAGCAAATTTATAGTTTTCACCTAATTTACACTATCTCTTTTATAGTGCTTGCTTATGTTGTATGTAAACCACAGCCGCTAGGATAATTGTAAATAGTTCTTGCCACTCTCTCTTCCCCTTTTCGGTTGCTAGTGGTAGGGCTTATGTGCTAGATCGTAATGCTGGATTACGATCCACAGGAACACCGTTGGGAGTTCAAAGCTGGACCATTATCGAGCGACGACGTCTCCTGTTCGTCGTTTGTGCGCACGTCACTACGCGCGCCGCGCCTAGTCTGCCCGCTGTGCTGCGCTACGCTACTTCTGCTCGTCCGCTTCCCGCCTTCTGTAACAGTCCGCTACCTACCTACCGTGCGCGACCGTTGAGGAGAGTGCGGTATTTTTTGAATCTTAGTGCGCATAACTTTCGATCTACTAAAATACGTTCCTACGACCCTGAATCTAAATTACTCAATACTTGTTATTTACTGATTATTGACTCATAATAAACCTTGTTATTATAATCCTTCTTTTATTTTCACCACTACGTGACAATGTGTATTGCAAATAAAGTATATTCTATCTATCTATCTATCTATCAAAGTATAAAACGAGCAATATCGCGTAGACCATAACTTCAATCAGTCGTACAAAAATAAAAAATGCAATCAAAACCATAAAGAATCTTTATTAATAAAATTTAAATTACCCATCTAGGGTTTTAGTGTAAAGGTGTTATTGAATCCCTGTGACGTTTTTAATCCAAGGCAAATAGGTGAAAACCCGGGTGAAAAATGAAAATTTGTTTTCAATACAATACAGCGATTCACCAGCTGATACCACACCCACCACAGTGTTGTCCTGTGTTATGCCGCTACCGGAATCACCCTGTAGAATAAATAATACAATCTGTATAAAATGATGAATATTAACTAATAGTAGGGACGCCGAAGAGGGGTGATTTTTGCAGTGATTGGAGCGACATAGAGGATATCTGGTACCCTGTTAAGTATCAACACCATGTTTCAAATGGGGGTTCCACCAAAACAGAGAGGAGAGGAAGCTTACACAAATGACCGCTCGGCCGCGCCCCACTTGCTTGCAGCGCAAGATTCTATAGAAAAATTTAGTCATCTCTTCCCGCTTTGGTGGAAACCGGGCCTTAGTGCCGAGATTCAGGCCCCGTAAATATGCACAAATGTGTTGCTACACTCATTGGTACTTACATAACATGCGTTTGCAGTGCAATCGGGTCTCTCTGGATCGTCTCTCGTTGCACATGTAAAATTAGTGTGCATTACTTCAGGGTCATGTTCAGGTATAGCGCATTGCTTTTTACTCAGTTCTTTTAGACTCAACTTCATTAAAGTCTTAGGGGGCTTTCCAGTCTATGAACAAAAATTAGGGATTATATCATTATTTATAAGTTATAATTCTTAATATTCAAAACTGGTTTCTAGATTCTTTCGTCATTAATTTGCGATCTCTCCACGCTTCGATGCCTTATGTTCCAACTGCTGTCTCTCTCGTTGCTAAGAAAAACATCCTTTCAATACTTCTCACTCAGTCAAATATCTTTCTGATTTAAATTCGTTGTGAGTTCCAAGACAATTATCGTTTCTCCCCCGGGACGTCAATAAGCTTTATTCCTTTAGGCAACAAGCCATTCATATTTTTTAAATTGATTTTTTGAAAGAAAAAATTCACCTCCTCCCCCAGATGGGATTCGAACCCACGACCCCTCGATAAACGGCCGAGTGCTCTAACCACTGAGCTACCGGGAAGGTTAGTAATGGTGGTGAAATTTCTCATTAGCTTTATAGCTTTAAGCTTTATTGCTTGTTGTCAATATGAGATTACCATTTAGTGAAAGTAATAAAAAATACCTCATCATCTCCGGTTCCAACTAACAAATATGGTCGGTCCGGTGAGCTCATCGTCTCAGGCAACCTTATTGGTTGAACTGTGTCCCTGAATTCCAGCGGAAAACTAGTGTATCCTAGAGCTATGTCATTATTCAACCTAAAAGGTTTACTAAAATCTGGATGCCGGTATATTCTACAAGATATAGAATATGTGTCTTCTATGGAATCACCACCCACATGCCCAATGGCATATGACCTGTTGTGAAAGTAAATAATAAGTTAATGGTTATGGATAAGATAATATTTATTTTTGTATTATTTAGCTAAAACATGTTGACTCTACCCCACATTAACAAGATATGAGGACCGCAGTTTCATGTCAAATACAACTTTATCCTATATGTATAATTTATAGCAATTAATGCTAATAAGTGATCACTATGGTTCATGGAAACAAGTATACTTTTGCAAATGAAATTCTTTTTGAGACGTGCGCGGTGCCGGTGTAGCACCGCACACTTCAATGTCAGTCAATGTCACCTCACTTACTAAACAGCTTTTCATCAGTATGAGTTTACCACTTCCAAAATGTATGATTAGTATTACAAACCGTGTGAGTGAGACCCTCCTAATTAAGATGGGGGCTACTCACACATGTGTGAGTTTTTGTGTTTGAGTCAGCCTATATCTAGCAGGCCTCTGACGGCGGCGGAGATATAAATAGGCTAGATGACTTAAACTTAAATTTTTGTATGGAGGTCCATACCCACGGACACAGTGTGCAGCAGTTAGCACCCATCTATCTGATAAGATACTAGCTCCACAGTTGGCGAGAGTAGCAAAATATGGGTAGTCTTTAACGGAAGCTGGAGTGCCGTATATTATTCTATTAGTGTCTGTGAAAAAAATTATAGATTTGTTTATGCTACCTTCATTACAATATAGTTTATCTGTCTCTGCCTTCCCTTTTTCACTATTTCCTTTAATGACCAGACAAGACACACAAATTGTTTCAGACTTATTACTATTGGATGTTGCAATGCACGACGCAGGAATGCAATCGCGTGAATGCTGTGGCATACGATCGCATTCATGATGCTAGCTTGCATTCTTGACTAACTAAAAAAGTGCCAGCATGGAATAATGCTATTTTGTATTGCCAGATGCGGCTCACCTTTTAAATCGTCCTATCGAAAATCTACTTATGAAGTGATACCTAGTTTTACTACAGAAGTGTTAAAAGTCAGATTTTTGGCTTTCCGTTTTTCTTTGGCTACACCAGAAAGGTTTGAAGGGGCCACCCGCGTTGTTGGGATTGGCCAAAAACGAATTAACAACTGCATATTAAGGCAAGGTAACATAATCAAATAAACTTACCACAAGCGGTTGAAGTATGCGAAAACCCAAAGTTTAAAATATTGAATAGACTAAAAATTACATATTTTAACATTTTGCTGTTATTTCGAATAACGACCACTTGCTGTTGTTGTCTGTAAATACTGGTTCATGTTTGTAGACTATATCATTTTTATATTAAGTTTTGTTATATTATTCTAAAATTTTCGAATTCCTTTTTTAATTTTTATGTACTTTTTATGTTTTTTAGTCTAAAATAACTGACATGTAATAATTTAACTCTTATCATGTAATAATTTTACTATTAATATTAGTGTATCCTGCGACTTCTTTCCACTTTAAATAGTTAAGTGCCGGTATCACCACTTGCTAATAAAGTCCCAAATAGGCTATTTGCCAATTAAATACATAATTAGAATTTCACATTTTATTTACAAAAAGATTATGATATTTATAACGCATATGGTCCATCATATCCATGAATATAAAGGTTATAATAATAATATGATACAAATTATAGAGGATGGCCTATACCCAACGTGTAAACACACATAATGATGATGTAAATTTAGAATAAAGAATTTCTTCTTTATATTCCTGTAACTTCTCTTATCCATTTGCGAAGTATTGGCACTTTGACGTAGACGGTTGGTGCGTTAGGCTTGGCGCAGCCATTGCCAAAGGACACAATCCCAACTTGAATAGAATTATGAACTGCTGGACCGCCAGAATCACCCTAAAATAAACAAATATGGTTTATTAGCTAGATTAAGTGTACAATATAGGTCTTAAATTAAATAGGTATGCATTTGAACACCTTCCAGGTATGCATTTTCACCCTTTCCAGGTGTTGCTAAAATTTTGTTAGAGTAGGTTAAAGTAAAGTAATAAACTTTTACATCTATTACTTCAATAAATATAGCGATGATAGCCTAGTGGAGTCTTATTTATTAATGAAATGTTTCATGGTTGGAAATCTGGAAATGTATTACTAGATTTGTGTTTATATATTTATACATATTTATTATCGCAAGCTTAGTTATAGTTGTGAAGGTCTAATTGCAGTTGCTCCGTGCTAAAATCTGTATATTTGCCAAATGCATAAATCCTATCCTTGAAACATCGAATTCGCAGCAAATCCTTACACGTGTATTAGCGAGGTTTCGTACCTCAAAAAGAAAACGGAACACTTGTAAGATCACTTTTTGTCTATCTGTCGTCAAAATAGCCGGGTTTGGCGTCCCCAGTGGTAGGCGTTCACAATTATTGTGGATTACACAAAATTATGT
Organism: Endotricha flammealis; assembly: GCA_905163395.2. NCBI lineage: Eukaryota > Metazoa > Arthropoda > Insecta > Lepidoptera > Pyralidae > Endotricha > Endotricha flammealis. Next base: position 15,849,066 of record LR990860.1, read on the forward strand.
ACTATACATTATTTGCACCGTAAGTCGCTTCGCATCAAACGCATCCCAACATTCGCATTAGAAAGCTATACAAATGGTCCACGGACGCGTTGTAAAAAAAATATATATGCGATGTGTCCGATACTTACGATGCGAATATTGTGAACGCCTACCTCATGCACAAAAGCATTGCATGATTAACAAAAGTAAAATATATAAAATTTTCTTACCATGCAAGCGTCTTTTTTGCCTTCATCGAAGCCAGCACAGAACATGCGGGACGTGATTTTCTCGACATATGATTCACGGCAGTATTCATCTGTAGTCACTGGTACTGTGATTGCCATCAATTTGTTGGTAGAATTCGCGCCGACTTGCTGTGTACAACAAATGTAAGGTTTTTTTTTAAAACCAATGTGACAGAGAAGCACACGGCCGCCTGCAAGGTAAGCAAGCAGCTATCGTCCGCAGTATTTTGCAGTACCAGGAGCATTACTAACGCTTAACCGACTCCTCTCTCATTATACTCTTTTTGAAGAATCCCATGCTGTAGACACCAGAAGGAGGATTATTATGTATAGATTAGAAACATATTTTTTATGCAAACCTCGATTACAGAGAGTATTGAATAAAATCAAACTTACTGAAAGAAGCCCCCAACCTGATACATTGAGGTTAGATCCAGGTTCAATAACGTAGTCCGCTTCTGGCAGCTGCATAATCCTTGTCGTGACACCATCTATAACGATCGGATCCACAAGCCGCACTATTGCTATATCATAGTCGAGTGTCTTAATGTCATATTGAGGATGCATGGTGAAGGCTGAACCTACGTTTTTTACTTCATACGTTTGACCACCTCTTTCTGAATTGTCGCTACCAGCTCTGATGAATATTTTCGTTGCTGTGTAACAAATATTTATAACATATTTTTTGAGTGGTAGCGCCTAACGATGAATTTCTTGTGGGTCTGAAATTACCTTGCTTGACCGGGGCAGTAACCTATCACAGAATATCCACGTCAGATAGCGGTGAGATGCCGCTGTATTTGGTATGATGGAGAGCTGGAAGCCAATAGCCGTTCTGTTTCCTACTACCCGTTTCCTTGCCTTCCCTTTTCATTACTTCATAGGTAGACAACGCATCCAAGATCCATGACTACTCATGGATGTCCAACGGCGGCAGTGATTGCTTACCATCAGGTGACACATTAGCTCGCTTATCTTCTTTATTGCATTGTTCTAGATGGATTGCCTGCTCTCAACCAAACAGGTCTCCTAAACACGTGTTTTAAAAACCTATTATTCACTCACCACAACCAATCGATTACGTGGAGTAGCACCGCGGTAAAAAATAGACTAAAGTAGATAGATAAAATCAAATCAAATCATCAATCAAAGAAGTTGACGGTCATGGGAGTGAGAGAGATATTGAAATTTACATTTCAGATCTTTTGGAGAGTGAGCTGAGTGAGTGAATATTACTTTCTACTTACTGTCTAGACTATAGTACTTACGAATCAAGACAATGTGCCGCTGTAAGTATATGATTCCTTCCAATTATTGAGCCTCCGCAAATACCTTCTGGATAACTACCCGTGTATGTTATAAAGCTAACTTGGTACGGATAATCAGTTATGGATACTTCTTTACCACCAACTATTCTACTAACGACATCTGAAATAAACTCATTTATATCACACTATCAGCGGTTTAATCTGTGTGTTGATTCATCAGTCAGTCATTCAAAACACAGATATTTAAAATGACGGACTAGAAAATAAATTGTTTCTTTTGAAGTAAATCAAAGAAACTTACCACTAGCGGTTAAAATGTTCGGAAGGATGAAAGCAACAGTTAAAATATTTATGAAACTAAAAGTTGCCATTATGCTGTTACTTGAACAAACGAGTTATTGTTCACTGGTTCATGATAATGTAGACTCAATCATTTTTATACTATGTTATATACACTTGAATATGTTTTGAGTTCTCCAAATTCCTGCTTTTATTGTCGTATTTATTTGCCGCATTCCTGCTTTGATTTTATTGTTTCTGATTAAATATTTGTGTAAATAACGAACACTACTTTACTTATAAAAATATATTTTTTATACCATACCGCAGACAAACAAGCAAACGGTCCATCTGACGGAAAGTGGTTACCACCAGGAGGTGGTGCATAGCATTAGAAACACCAGAGGCGTTACGAATGCCAAGGAAGGGAATAGGGAGAAATAGGGATAGAATAAGCTTTATTTACACAAACAAGTGTTATAGTAAACAGTAAAAGTTACAAACTAATGTATATGCAACAAGGCGACGGGAGAGAGGGGTAAGGGAAGAGGAAGGGGTTGGGTTTCTGGAACTCCTAGTCACCGAACAAAATGTAATTATACTTTCCGCCAATATTCTGTGAGATGGAAAACTGTTTAGCTTAAGATAGATAGATTCTTTATTTGCATCAACTAAGGCACACAACATTGATATAAGCGACCGCAACATATTATACCTGCGTGTAATAAGGTGATGAAAATTGTGTATGTGCTGGAGAGATACAAATGGTTAATAGCTCATGCTGATTGATCAGAGAGCAAAACACTGGCTTTTTCTGCTTAAAAAGTTAATCAAGGTTGTCTGTCGAATAACTAATCATAGTAGTATTTTCTATATCAATTCTCTTCCTTTTTTTAATGTTTTTACGATATTTTTATGTATTACATAATTTATTATTTACCTCACCATATATCATGTGTCTTGACCCACATCAAACGATAATAAGGAATAGTCCCATCGGAATAACGGCGATATAATATATGTGAAAACGACTTTTATTTACACATTTATTTATTTATTTAGTACCAATTTTAACTGAATTATTCTGATAATCTTATAATTTGTTTAGTACAATTTCATTATGCTGCCTCGCCGGACGAGGTTCTATCTGCCAGACTATGGGACTGCAAACGCACTAAAAGAAGCGACGGGCAATTCTTCTTTTTTTAAGTATATTTATACCTATTCAAAAATTACTTTTTACAGTATTCTCAATCTATCCTACTTTCACATTCTCATAACCAATTAATGAATAACAAGCGAAATTCGCGCAACGTTGTTTGTATGTATCCCGTTTTTCCGTAGAAATATTGAAAAACTCTTTCTTAGTGGGTACCTACACTTCATTAAGAACCCTCCAAATTCATGGCTCTAGTACCAGCGGTTTAGACTGTACGTGGATCATCCTGACATTCAGAACTTTCAATTTTATATAATATATTATATTATAGATTTTAGCTCTTACATCTAGCACTCTTCTGACATGCATGGGAGTAAAATGGCCTAGAGGCCATAATGAATAAATAAAAAATACATCAACCAAATAGTTTATTATAAGTAATTTACATAGTTTAAGCAAAGAGATCTTTAGATAAATAATCAGTTATTATTGAAGACCTGTGATTTTTGTTATCCAAGGGAGGTATGTGATCACTCTGGCATAAAATACAAATGGGGCTGTCTTACAAGTCCCACCGTACTTAAAGGAGACCACTCCTGCAACGGTATTGTCCTGGGTTATACCGCTACCGGAATCACCCTGTACATAGTAAAAATGAGAAATCTGTTACAGATTGTGAGGAATAAGGCACAAAATAATGAAAATAGAACGAATTTTGGTAAATTTTAGGAGAAACAGGTTGATAAATTACAAGAAAAAATGAAAAATAGAAGTAAGTAACATTAAAGAAAATCATAAATTTTATATTAAATAAAAAACAAAATAGAAAACATCTAGTTTTCAAGAACAATGATTTATGAAACTTTTAGGATTTTTCGGGAGCCGTGGATACCGATTTCTGGAATTGTATTCAAATACACGCGTACAAACACGCGTGCAAAAGGGCGAAAGAGGGGCAGAGGAGGGACTATTCACGCCGTGCCTTCTTCTGTACGCGCAGTAGATGCGCGTTTCTGGATCGCCCCGTGTGCTTAGGTTACAAGGTTGCGGTAAAATCTCGTTAGAAGTGTACGCGCGTCATTTGCGCGTCGTCGTCGGCGCGCTTATGTTAGTATGTAACATTGGTACTTACATGACACGCGCTTGGCTTGTAGTCGGGTCTCTCTGGATCGTCTCTTGTGGCACAAATAAAATTGTTGAACAATGTTTCAGGATCATAATCTGGCATTGGTTTGCATTGCTCTTTATTCAATTCTTTCAGACTCAACTTCATTATTGTTTTCGAAACACTTCCAGTCTTCAAACAAAACGCGGATTATAATATTATTATACTTACCATTTTGTTTGTTTCCGAAATGGTGGTAGCTTATAAAGTATTTTTTTATACCACAAAGTTGGCAAACAAGCATACGGCCCGCCTGATGGTAAGCATCACCGTAACCTATAGACGCTTGCAATACCGGGGGTATCTCCTACGGGGGTATATACTCACGCGTTGTCATTGCCAACCCTCCCAACCCGCCCAAGTGGAGCTCTGGAGTCCTTACTCACCGTAGGAACACAACATGGCCGAGACCAATGCTGTTTGGCTACGATCTTCTGTAAGGTGGAGGTCCTTCCCCAGACGGGCTTCTCCGATTTGAGTGGTAGTTTGTTTTATTTCACATTAATTTAATTATACAAGTTGTAAATGACATGAGAAAGTGCCTGTGAAAGCTTAGTCTCTGAATAAATGGTTGTACAATTTTGACATTTGACAATGGATGTTCGACCGATCGAACAAGCATATTTTTTCGACGGACAAGGGTCGTCATGCGTTTTGAAATTAACTCAACTCTGCCACAAATTAGTAAAAGTAAAAAAATACCTCATCTTTTCCTCTCCCAACCAACAAATATGGGCGTTGTGGTGAACTCCGTGTCTGTAACTTGATTGGCTGAATTTTGTCAGTGAAATTTAGTGGCTTACTAAGGTATACTAGACCTATGTCATTATTGTATGTATAAGATTTATACGTTGAAGGTGGTTTATCGTAATCTGGGTGTGGGTGTACTGATTGGATAGGTACTTCTATGCTATCACTGAACGAATTACCGCCGACATATGCTACTGGAGGTTTACTGTGAAAGTAAGCAAAGAGTTAATCACTAAGATTATATTAATAAATCTTGAGCAAAAGCGATCAGCAGATGATTATAGTAAAAACAATGCCCAAGCTATACTGCTTTAGTCAATTTTTTTTAAACGTGTACCAAAAATTTTTATTGCGTTGCTATTAATCCACTTAATCATTGCTATTGGCATGATCCATCTCAGTCTGTCAATATCATAAATGTCCGAGGGACTCACTCAGTATACTAAAGTAACAGATTACAGTGTAGTTGAAACGGGCTAACTCTGTCAGTCTAATACTTAGTAATACCAATCTCATAAGATATCGGGAACTAATTCCCGATATCTTATGTGATTTTTAAAATTAAAATTTCGTATGTTCTTACCTAACAAGACAATGAGCGGCGGTTACAAGCCATCTATTTGATATTATGCTGGCTCCACACCTGCCAGTATTTGCATAGTACGGATAGTCTTTTATTGAGGCCGGGCTGCCCTCTATTACACGTTCGACAACGCCTGTTTCATAAAGATCTGTGAAAAACATTGTAGAAATCAAACATGTTTTTAGTGTTCCATAGTACACAAGGAACCCTTAAATAATCGCCATGTCCTTCTATCCGTCTGCCTGTCCGCGGTCTAGCGCCTAGACGATTGATGCTAGAAAACTGTAATTTGGTATGTATGTGCATAACAAAGCTATATAAGTGGTAGAATAAAATTAAGAAAAAAAATTTTTGGGAAGCGTCCCCTTCATGTAAAGTAGGAATGTTTTTTTTTTTTTGCGCCGATTCCATGTTGTACGGTCATTACACACGCCACCCCACTACACATTCCCGCCGTTGTGTTAAATAGAAGAAAAGACACGAAATTAGAAAATGAATTTATTCCTAAAATCCTTGACTCTAAAAATATGAAGAAGGTTAAGGCTTATAACAAAATAAACTTACCATTAGGCATATATATATTTGGAAAGCCAAGAACAAAGGAAATGTTTAACAGACTTAAAATCACAGATTTTGACATTTTGCAGTTATTACTACAAACGACAACTCTATGATATGAGTTAAAACTGCTCTTTGATAATGAAAACTCTAACATTTTTAAACTATATAATGATGGTATTTGGTTTAAGTATTACAAATTCTCTGAATTACTAATTTTAAGAATGTACCTTTTAAGTTGTCATTATACACCTGTGGATAAAATAAACAATGCAGTCACTAAACTCAATGAAAATCTTTGCTTTATCAGCGACTGCTCTAAGTCATTGGGGATACCTGTAAACCCAAAAAAGTGCCAAGCGTTAATCGTAGGCTGCTCTAAACAAAACTGCCCGAATTGATTATTCCTCGATTCCACCTCTCACGTTCGAAAACAAAGTCATCGCATTTAGCTCCAGTGTCAAAAACCTTGGACTACACATTGACGCTACGCTAAGCTGGACTACGCAGGTTGCAGAAGTTAGTCGTTCTGTTATGTCGGCACTGCGATCCCTGAATCGCCTCAGACATTTTCTACCCATAGCTACCAAAGTCACACTTGTTCAAACCCTGATTCTCCCACTTATTGATTATGCTGATGTGTGTTATCCTGATCTCAATGAAGATCTCCTCAACAAGCTAGATCGGCTTATTAACAATTCAATCCGCTTCATTTTCTGTCTGCGCAAATATGATCACATTTCATCCTTTCGATCAAAGCTTGGGTGGCTGCCCATTCGCCAGCGCAGACATCAGAGAATATTAACAACACTCTTTTCTATTTTATTTAATCATAACTCTCCTGAATATCTCAAAGATAAATTCCGATTTCTCTGTGACTCTCATGACCGTCAACTCCGTTCTGATAATTCTTTCAAACTTTATACTCCTCTCTGTCATTCTGCTTTTATGTCTAATTCTTTCACTCTTCATGCTTCACGACTCTGGAATGCGCTACCGGACCCTATTAGATGCACCAAAAATGCTTTTACTTTTAAAAAGAATGTACGTGCTCATTTTTTGGATTTGATTAAGGAATCGTCATCATTTGTTTAATATTACCGTCACCGTCATCTTTATACGCGTAATTTTATTATTATTTTTCTCCCCCCTTTAATTGTTTATGTTGCATAGGAATCATCTATATGTATTATATATTTATTATATATGTGTGTATGTATATATTTATTGTATCTATTATATTATGTATTTAGGTATATATGTATATTATATTTATATATTAATATTTTATTTTAACAAGCCGCTTTCGTGAATTTCTGCACTCCCAAGGGTTGACTGGTAGAGAATGCGTTTAGCATTAAGTTCGCCTGTTGTATCAGTACTTTGTGTATTGTGGTCAATAAAGATAATTAAATATACATTTTTTTTTTTTTTTTTTTTAAATAATTTGTTAAGTAATTAGCATACATAACAATATAATAATTAATTATTTAACTTAGCTAGGAGTTACATGATATATTATGCTTATGTTATGGTAATACATTTATTTTGTTTCCAAACAATATAACCTTGTGAAGAGACTAGTCCCTGATATAGGTTCTATGAGAACCTGTACTACAGGTAACTAGGCCCCTCCCTCAGAATACAAAGTACTATAACAATTTACATTAAGTAGGTAACAAGAGTAATTTTATCCAGTGATAGTTATATTTTTTTTGTATTGTATTTTATTAAATATTATATATTCACTACTACATATTTATTTGCTGTTGTATTTTCTATTTCATAAAACGATTTCAATATTTATATTTATATATGGCTTCTAGTGGCGTCGTGTGTGTGTGTGCGTGTGTGTGGAGAGAGTGCTTTTAGTCAGTCATAACAAGGGGTGACGAGGTTAGCTGTTTGGTACCACCATGCCGTCTGTTGCTGTGTAGTCAAGGGTTTTTAGATAGGTTGTTATCGCTTTTTTACAACTATATTTCGTGAGTTGATATATTGTTAGTTTATTTAATTTATTGTACAACAGTGGCCCTAGATAGGAGAAGAAAGAGGAGGCAGCTGCGGTGTTGTGGCGAGGTATTAGACAGACTGTGCTTCTTTTTCGCTTATCCTTGAATTTGTCTGAGTCATAGTACAGTAGGGAGTGCTGTTTGAGGGTGCAGTAGAAGATATAGGACTGTCTGACAGTAAGCACGTCCCAGTGCCTGCATAGTTCGTCTTTGGGATAGCGGAATGGTAGGCCCGCTGCTACCTTGAGTATGTAGCGTTGTGCTCTTTCTACTTCTAGGAGGTTTGTTTTGCCGACACCGCCCCAGGAGGTGATGCAGTAATTGACAACAGACTGGCATAGTGCGTTGTACACCATCTTTATGGTTTTGGGATCTGCAATATTCTTTAATGTTTTAAATATATATATGTCGGATAGCCTAGCGGTAATTCGATGTGCAATTCAACATCACAAGGGCGTAACGAGGGTAGTCGTGATATGAGAGAAACAACAGTTTTAGTTTTACTTAAAGAATGTTTATTGAATTTACTAGCACTTCGGAATGACCACTGATGGAAAAGAAATGCCGCAAGAAAAACCTCAGTCTAGGTCTTTTTTCAATCGCTGTTACAACACACATTTTATTAGGTACAGTTTCTTAATATAACTCGATACAAAATAGACACTAGGTAAAACGCGACTGTTCCGTGACTACGAGTACTACTCTCTATGGCGCTCGACAACGAACTCCGTCCAGTCGAGCCCGCCAACCGCCACGGCTCCGCCCAAGCGCGCCAAAGCAACGTTTTCTCAACACGCCGCTAGATGGCGCACCCTCGTTTTGCTTAGCGTCCATGTCCATACTCATGACCGTATGCGACACTGCGACACGGCCATTCTGCAAGACACGCGTCCTCGCGTGTGATTCTGAAACAATCAACACTCACACAGCATCACAACGTTCGGTCACTCCTGACCACACATAGGACTTTCTCTCTAACTCAAATCCAAAGTTTCAATATCAAGTCCAATTTACTTTTATTCTACGTAAGTAAACACACTTAGCTTAACAAATCAAGCACCTAACCATTAAGAGCTTAGTACCAATAATGAAAATAAAATCAATAACAACCGAATATAACAGAGTTCGTCAAAAACAAGGTGCCATAACCATCCCCGTGGTTACAGCTGATCATCCCTGTGACCAGCCACTAGATCATCCCTGTGACCTTGTTTCATCAAACAATCATGTACAAACAACAAACTGGTTTTAGAACCTCAATCACTTGACCAGTGATAGTTTTTTTTCGTCATTACTTGACCAGCATTGAATTTAGTAGTCACTTGACCAGCGACCATTCTAAAATTTTACGCTTAACCAGCGATTTCGCTTGACCAGCGATTTTACTTTACCAGTGATTTCACTTAACCAGTGATAGGATGCATAGTTAGATGCGCATTGCGCACTCTTCGGTTAGACCGGAGCTACGACTACATGCCAACATATGCAGCTTGAAGTCATGAAACCAGTTTTGACAAAGTTAAAAAAAACAAAACTAAATCACTTACAGTAAAATAATCATTACTCACGTCAATAAAATTGGTACTTAGACTTCATGTATTTTGCCAATACAATCTACTCAGTTCTCTTGGCCTTAACAACAGAGGGATCGGTTGTAGTAATGAGAAAACTTTACTCAAAGAAACTTAAATAACATACTACAATGCATTACATTGCATCACTTCTCATACCAACAGTCTTGGTCCAACACACAAACTCAATCCTATCCATAGGCATCGAGTCACACAATAAGTTCAGTCCATCGAACATACAATGTCAAGTCCATCGGACACATCGGACACAAATCGTCCGGTCATTACATTACATTTCAATACAGTAACTCGTAATTAAATCAACTAAACTTTTCTCATTACTCACTTTCATTTGTCTCCATTTCGAGAATAGAAACCTTAAAGTTTCGCCTTCGTTTTATCAATAACTCTATTTCAACTGACTCTATCTCGTACAGCCCTACCTTGTATAGCTCTACTTCGTACAGCTCTACCTCGAATGGCTCTATGGCTCTACTCAAATGGCTCTAACTCAAATAGCTCTGTCTCAAATGGCTCTATCTCAAATGGCTTTATCTCAAATACCTCTGTCTCAAATAGCTCTGTCTCAAATTGCTGTATCTCCACGGCAATACCAGCCGACCGGCAAAATCACCATTGCCAACTCAACATTGACCAACAACTCCGTGTGGTATCTCACAGACCCACTGGCCACTGGTCTCTCGCTACATAGATTACTTACTCTACTCAACATTATAAAATGGTACGTTAACTTAAACTGGTACATTACTTTCTGAGCACAATTCGAACTATACTTTAAATTATACTCCACCATCGAAACCATTGAGTAATTATTTCTCAACATTTAATTTAAAGTGTCTCTCACTTTACATGAAAACAGAACTTTTTATAAAATTCTTAACTTTAAATTCAACATTATTGCTCAGTAGTCTCCACTTCAATATCATCAAACAATACTCTCCTCAAGACACCTCGACTGCGCCGGTGGTCCCGCGAAGAGCAGTAACCTCGACAGCAAGCGCGATCACTGCTGTCCGCACTATGCCGCGCAGGTGGTCACATCTGCCTCGCCACTATCACGAGCACCATCATCAGCTGGTCCACTTCAGAGTCCGCACACCGCTGACCCGCTGATTCTCGTCTCGTTCCATTGTCCGGAAATCGAAAATAAAACAATTGTTAGAGTTCATTGAAGTTACTAAGTAAAAATAATTTAAACAAAACGTTTATCTCGAAAACGGTGCGTCCTAGCGATAAAAGGATGAAAATTTTGAACCCCTTTTAAGAACCCCACTCTCCACGTGATACATTTGATTTTAACCTCCAAAGTCAAAAATCTCAAAGTCAAAGTTTTTTTTTTTAATCTTTATTTTATTACAGGGTTTTTTCTAAAAAGAAAATGTCACCCCGATTATTGAATACAATTAAACTTATAACTAAAACTATCCTACCCGCAACCTTAAACAAATAGTAATAATATTGTATAGCGTTCTAGCCTCGTCCGACAATGGTGAGGCTAGGACGCTATTATACAAACCCACATTAAAACTATGCCCGAAGGCTTGACGTCTCTGAAGCTCGATGCGACTACACTCTGACAAGATATGTTGTACATCTTCCACGACTCCACACACATCACATTTAGGGGAGTCTAATTTGTGCATCATGAATCCAAAACTATTGAGAGGTATATGTCCAGATCGTAGCCTCAAAGCCGTCACTACCTCTTGTCTTTTCATCCGACTCATTTTAAACCAGAGCGTATGAGGGAGTGAGGGCTGAATCGTTTTGTACCAAATACCCTTCGTTAAAGATCTTTCATCGAAGTATTCTGTCCAAGACTGAAAATACTTATCTCTAACGACAGGTAAAATTTCGGTGTGCCAAGGTGAACAACCGTATTTTTCACCGTCAGACCCTGCCTCATTTGCTAAACGATCGACCACCTCATTACCTTCAAGTCCAACATGAGAAGGGATCCATTGCAAAACAATTGTTTTCCGTAAGGCGACAAACCTTGAAATATTTTTTAAAATACTATAAGCCAATGGAAGCCCTCTATATGACGACGTACATTTAAGCAGGTGCTGAAGAGCACTCCTGGAATCGGTGAAGATGACGAACCGCTCGCCCTGCAAGGAGTCAATATACGCCAAAGCTTCAGCGATAGCAATTAGTTCCAAGTGCATAACTGACACCTTGGATAGAATTTGGAACTTTCCAAAAGTACTCAACTGCGGATCAAAAAACGCTGCGCCACAGAAGTTCTCATGTTTCGAACCGTCCGTATATAGAGGATAGAAACCGGTGTACTGTGTATTTAGATATTTACAACAAATAGCTCTTAAATTGTGCGGATTATAACAATGCTTAGGTTTAATGATAGAATCCAAATTAGGTTTCACAATACGAGATAGGTCTATATTGCTAACCCAAGTGTCCAATGAGAATATGTCTAATTTGTTGCTACAGTACATATTCTTTTCTCCTTTTAAATCATCATGTGACATAACCAAAAGGGGTAATTTTTTGTTCCTCCAGTAAAAGTTATTCCTAATATCGTATAAATGAATTATCAATTTGATTAGAGGAGAGTCGTTACACTTAGATTTTAAATAAAATTTTGCAGCTAAATAATGACGACGAATAAAAAGTGGAGGCAAAGACAACTCTGATTCCATCACGTGAATCGGGGTGCTCCTGATGAATCCACCAATTAACCGCAGGCAAATGTTTTGTAACCGATCTAGTTTAGTTAAATGTGTATTCGCACAACTACCATACAAAAAGCTAGCAAAGTCCATTCGACTACGAATAAGGGCGATATACAGATGTCTCAAATGATTGGGATGGGCACCCCACCCAGGCCCGACCAAAACCTTAAATATATTTATTAATTTAGTCACTTTAAAACAAACCTCATTTACATGTTTTTTCCATCGTAGCCCCCTGTCTAGCCATAAACCTAAATATTTCACATTGTCCACTAACTCTAATAATGCGCCGTTCAAACGAATGTTTATATCAGGCCTACGGAAGCCCCTGCTAAATAAACAGATTTTAGTTTTAGAGGGAGAAATATCTAACCCAACATTGAGCAACATGTTATTAATTATATTGATAGCCGACTGGATTCTGTTCTGCGCCTCAGTAACTGACGAGCACTGAACATAGATTGCAAAATCGTCCGCGTATTGTATAATAGAAACATAATTCTGCATTTGTTTGCAAATATCCGACGTTATTATATTAAATAGTAGAGTAGATAATGGATCGCCCTGTGCCAAGCCACTACCCGAGTAACGACTGATAAAACTATTACCGGTTTTTATTTTCAGTACTCTTTTATTAAGGAAATTCCACAAATAATTGCAAATTAGAGATCCTATTTGTAATCTATCTAAAACCTTAATTAATGCGGTGTTATTTACGTTATTGTAAGCGCTTTCTATATCTAAGAAGCAACCCATCGTATAACAGCCTTCAGAAAAGCCAGTTTGAATTTTGGTGATTAAACAACTTAAACCATCTAAACATGACCTACATTTACGGAATCCTACATTATTAACAGAAAATATATTATTTTTTTCAAGAAACCATTCTAATCTTCGAAGTAAAACGTAGTGAAAAATTTTGCACAGGCAGGACATCAATGATATGGGTCGGAGAGAGGACACACAACCCGGATCTCGACCAGGCTTAGGTATGGGTACAATACAAATATCACGCCATTGCAACGGAACAAAGCTGTGACAAAGAAATTCATTAAATAGCATAACTAGAATATGTTTACCATTATCAGGTAAATTCTTAATCATAGAATAGGAAATATCATCACATCCAGGAGATGTATCCTTAGCTTTGATACATTTAATTACCTCCTGAATAGAGATCTCACATTCCAGTATAGGGTTGCTATGAGAAATCGTCGGACTCGACGGAGTCACATAATCTGGCGTTAAAGAGTTTAGCATCCTTGTGGCATTTGGAGTGTCGACAAAATGTCTAGGTGAATGGTAACCCTTCATCCATCTCATTTTATGCCACATGTCATTAACTGACGTCGTGTGGTCCACTGAAGAACAGAACTCCTGCCAATTCCTACTCTTAGCCTGTCGGATTAATTTTTCTGCTGTTTGTTTCTTACTATAGAAAAGGTCAAGATTTTGTGGAGTAGGATTACGCCTAAATTTTTTTAAAGCTAGTCTCCGTTGAGCTACAGCATGTGAAAGCTCTGGCGTCCAATATGGCTTAGGAGTAAATTTAGAGGTAGGGTTTTGATTAAATTTAAATAAGGGGATACATTTATTAGCAGCATCGTTGAGTATTTCTAAAAATAAATCGTACGCTTTTTGACGGTCACTTGGAAAACTAAAATTGCAAAACATATCTTCAAGATATTTTTTATAAGAAGTCCAGTCTGCTTTGCGAAAGTTTCTTTTGTTAACTGGTGGTAAGGATGACGTATACGATGTTGAGATTTTAATGATTAAATGATCACTGCCCAGGCTCTCATTTAAAACAGTCCAAGTGAAATTAAGAGAAATATCAGTAGACACCAAAGAAACATCGGGGGCAGACTGCTGCAAATTGCCGTCAACCAAGCGGATCCGTGTGTGTGTTCCATCATTCAAAACAAAGAAGTTGTTATCTAACAGCGATTCATGAATAAGAGAACCTCTGTGGTCAATTTTGTAAGACCACGCATCATGATGGGCGTTAAAATCACCCAAAACTAATGATTTATTCGGCCACAACGATAACAGCCTATCCCAATCCTGGCGAGTGGTAGCGATTCTAGATGGACAATAGACAGCAACTACAAATTCAATCGGTTTAGCATTATATAATTGTACACATACTACCTCTATTCCATTATTATTTAATTGCAGCCGTCTTTGTTGCACTTTAACTGATTTGTGTACCACGATAGCTACACCGCCGTAAGAGTCATCCCGATCCGCGCGATAGATGTTATAGTCATTTAATTTAAACTTACTTTCCGGTTCTAACCACGTCTCACTAAGGGCAGCAATATGAATCTTCTCTTGACGCAGAATTTCTTGGAGCGATATTAACTTAGGCCTAACGCTTTGGGCATTCCATTGGATAATATTTAATTTAACTAAATCCATCAAATGACTTAAAAATATTAAACAACGTCTTGATCCACGGCGTCTCTGAGACAAAACTAGCTGATATTAACATGAACCATTCTAAGCATAATTCAATAACGCGCCTTATTTTAAACATTAAATTCACCTGCCTTAGGAAGATTACCTCTTTTATTCTACACCATAACTCACTAAAACGCGGACATTGTTCATTTTTGTCCTCACTATCGTTGATTGATTGGTCTTCATTATTTGATTCCGCGTTCCAAGCCGTCCAATCATCTTTGGCAGGGGTCTTCTTAACTTTCGGCTGACGCTTACTCTTGGGAGTCGGTTGATGGTCAGGATGAGAAGAAGAAGTCGCTTTGTGAACTGTGGCTTTTGTTTGAACAATTTCGGCGTATGTTAGAAAGGAAGGAGGGATTGTTTTTGTAGATTGCGAAGGCTCATCTGCAAGGGGAGGGAATGTGCAGTAATTTTCAGAAACTTCTATTATTTCGGGAGGAACGTAACATTCTAAAGCTTTTCTATACGTGCAACCAAACTCAGCCATAAGCTCTCTTAACGTTCTTTCTTTTTTATAAGCTGGACAGGTTTTACTTAAAGATATGTGCCTACCCTTACAGTTGACACAGGAAAACGAAAGAGTATCACAGTTTTCATGAGGGCCCCCACATTTCGGACAGATAAATATTTTTGATGGGCACATTTTTTTTGTATGGCCTAACTTCCAACATTTTGAACACTGTGATACTTGATGGATGTACGGAAGAACTATTATCTTGATGTCACATACTTTGACTGATGTTGGAAGGTGCGCGCCATCAAAACAAAGCCTAAGAGTTTCACTAGGGCACCATCCACCTTCATCTCTGTTGCGACGATCTAGCCTTTTTACTGATAAAAGCTTTGCGGGGGCTGGACATGTGATATGCTTAATTATCTCGTCATCGGAAAGATCGAGGTCTACATTTTTAATCAGGCCATAGCAGACAGACAATTGCATGGCTTTCTGGATCCTCCATCCTTTCTCTAAAAGAGTAGTGCATGTAATAATTTTCTGGGCAGCTAATTCGGACTCAAATTGAAGGCGTATTTTAAAAGAATTTAAGTATTTAATTTGACAGATATTTAATATATTATTCTCCTTTAAAATGCGTGCCATAGCAAATTGTTTAGGTAGGCATTCCTTCGAAGACACATAGACCTCATATTTTTCCTCCTTTAGTGAGTTGTTACTTCCGTGGCGTATCTTTTTTTTTCCTCCTTTAACTTCTGTCCATCCCTCCTCCTCTTCAGTGCTACTCGCTCTTGGTCGTTTTGATGCTTTCGTCATATCTTCCCCATTCTCAATATCATTATCTAAAATATCGATATCCGAAGAAACATTCAATATACTCTGCATCTCAGTCGTAGGTATAGGTGTGTCACAGCGCGACGACGATGGCGCGTTTATATTATTGCTATTCATCGCGTAGGTATAGGCAAGTCGTGCAGCCGGGCGCTCCGGCGCACACCGATGCTAACAAGAACGTAAAAAAATGCTGACGCGCACGGATTGACGGTCGAGCAACGCGGCAGTAGCAACCACGACCGGACCGTACGAGTGCCGATACGGGACTGAAAGTCAAAGTTAAAGTCAAAAATACTTTATTCTGTGTATGCATTAACCTTTAAATGACCTTGACCTCTGCTAACCTTTTAATGACCTTGACCTCGTAAATCATTGTGTGCATTGACCTTTAAATGACCTTGACCTCTAAATCATTAATATCAATGAATAGTGCTAAATGACCAATGAGCTTAACTTCATACACAGTTTTAGCTTAAACTTACACAGTTTCAGCTTAAACTTACACAGTTTCAACTTAAGCTTACACAGTTTCAGCTTAAACTTACACAGTTTCAGCCTAACTTAGCACTTTAAGCTTAAACTTAGCATCATACGTAATCAACACTGACCTTTTTTTTATAATATCGGAGGGTACACTCCACCAGTCCACCACGCGTACACACCCGTGTCACTCGGGGCGCGTCGCTGCACCGCCAGTACCGCCACCGCCTGGTGCGCGTCGCGTCTCAGCCTCAGCTACCCGTCACACATAGTCGAGTATCGCACGGTCATACACCTGAAATTACACCATATTAGAATCTCCATACATTTTGAGGTTAAGTACCCACCATACGATACTCTTTGTCGGTAGAATCCGCTACTCGTAGTCCGCAAACTCCACTACTCGTAGTCGACGATAGTAGACTGTCCGTCGTACATCGAACAAGTACTTTCTTGATTTGTCACGTCTTACCCGTCACAACTAGACTGAGTGAGACCAGACTGAGATCTGTTAAACTCTCAATACCACGACTTGCATCCCAATTCTGATGTCGGATAGCCTAGCGGTAATTCGATGTGCAATTCAACATCACAAGGGCGTAACGAGGGTAGTCGTGATATGAGAGAAACAACAGTTTTAGTTCTACTTAAAGAATGTTTATTGAATTTACTAGCACTTCGGAATGACCACTGATGGAAAAGAAATGCCGCAAGAAAAACCTCAGTCTAGGTCTTTTTTCAATCGCTGTTACAACACACATTTTATTAGGTACAGTTTCTAAATATAACTCGATACAAAATAGACACTAGGTAAAACGCGACAGTTCCGTGACTACGAGTACTACTCTCTATGGCGCTCGACAACGAACTCCGTCCAGTCGAGCCCGCCAACCGCCACGGCTCCGCCCAAGCGCGCCAAAGCAACGTTTTCTCAACACGCCGCTAGATGGCGCACCCTCGTTTTGCTTAGCGTCCATGTCCATACTCATGACCGTATGCGACACTGCGACATATATATGTTTGCGTAGTCTATTTGTGAGGGATTCTAGGTGTTTTTTAAAAGTTAGGGTTTGGTCAATAATTATTCCGAGGTATTTAAGACTCTCTACTCTTTCCAGATTAAGACAGGGCTATAGGAATCATCACAACACGTGTGGGCGGTTATTGTGGGACCCGGTATGTAGTTGTTTTTAAAGGCGAATGTCAGCTTGGTTTTGGTAGTGTTAAGTGTCAACAGGTTGTTAGTCAGCCACTTAGTCGTTGTGAGAAGACCTTTTTGTGCTGCAAGGAAGGTTTCTTCCCATGTGTCACCGCTGAATAGAAGGGCTGTGTCGTCAGCAAACGTTATTATTCGATTCCATTTATTTTAGTTGGACATTTATCTTATATATGTGATCTTTGATAAGTTTGCGTTTTTTTTTAATCAACTATTTTTTTATATAACACTAAGGTGTCAAACCAGCATACGGCCCGCCTCATGGTAAGCAGTCACCGTACCCTATGGACGCTTGCAATACCAGAGGTATCACTTGCGCATTGCCGACCCTGTAAAAAGTGGAGCTCTGAAGACCTTACTCACCGTAGGAACGCAGCATGGCCGAGACCAATTTTATTTGGCTACGAACTTCTGTAAAGTGGAGGTCCTTCCCCAGACGGGCTGCTCCGATTTGAGCAAATTATCTGCTGTGCCGAGGTAGGGCTCATACTAACTAAGTCGGAAAAGTCCCCATTTTTTCGTGGTCCTACTCTTTTGTCATATTAGCCGCGTCACCCAGTATTAGAAAGCTACCACCAAAAAAGGAAAGTGTCATGACAATTATTATTATGTTATCTTCAAAGAAAGTCACTGAAAACACCTAGTTCAGAAATTGTTGTTTTTTTATAAATCAGCAAAATGTTAAAAATTTTAGTTTTCAGTTTTTTAACCTTTATTCTTGGTTTGCCAAACAATTTAGATGCATATGGTAAGTCTCTCCCATTATGTTGGTTATCTCTATTGACACTTGTCTGTACTTATGCTCTTTAAATCTCCGTCCAAGTCTTTTCATATCTTCTCCTTCCTTTCAATCCTTTAATATTAGTGCCATTTATATCACTAATTATATTATTTAATAAGAAGGTATAACACATCTACTGCAAACCAAAGAAGGACAAAGAAGGGAATGTTGAAAATTGGTTGAGTACACAGATAGTTGAGTATTAATAAAGTGTTTAATGATTTACAAAAAAATATTGTTTCACAGATCCGAATGAATTGGAACTTCGTATAATAAAGGGCAGTCCAGCTTCCATTAAGGACTATCCATATTTTGCTGATCTTGACACAAACTGTGGAGCTACAATCATATCAAGCAGTTGGCTTCTGACTGCTGCGCACTGTTTTGGGCTCAGGTTCATTTTGTCTTTCGATATTCTTCTTCTCATTTTCAAGAATTAAATTTCAGACAGAGTTCAAGTCAAAACAAATCCAGACTATTTTACAGAAACATTAACCCATTACCTACTTTCATAGTGACATCCAATCCGGAGTGGCATATGTGGGTGGTGAAACAGAAACAGATAGCCATCATGTACAGTACCACAGAGTAATTAAGCACCCACAGTACGTTTTTGGTGAGCTAAATAATGACATAGCTCTGGTAAACCTTAGTGAACCACTGAAATTCACGGACAAAATTCAACCAATTAAGTTACCTGTAGCATGGAGCTCGCCACACTATCCATATTTGTTAGTTAAGAGAGGAAGCGTCTAGTGGGTGTGGTTTCCGCACTTAGTCCTGTACTGGACCATTGTACGTGATATTAATAGTTCACAAATTGTTATAATTAAGTGTCACCATAATTTAGAATTTCAATCTCGAATTAATCTTGTATAATTGTAATTTAATAATTTTTTGGTTGTAATTTGTTTTGTTGTCCGAATAAATAAATGAATAAAAATTCCTCATTTTAAACTTGATTTGTAACATATAAAAAAATGCAAGGCCAGCCGGCAAGAATAAATAAAAAATACTGCAGCCAAATAGTTTATTAAAAGAAATTTACACAGTTTTAGCAAAGAGATCTTTAGACAATAAAATCAGTGTGATTATTGAAGACCTGTGATTTCTGTTATCCAAGGGAGGTATGTGATCACTCTGGTGTAAAATACAAATGGGACTTTCTTACAACTTGCACCGGGCATAAAGGAGACCAGTCCAGCGACGGTATTGTCCTGGGTTATACCGCTACCGGAATCACCCTGTACATAGTAAAAATGAGAAATCTTTAGATGATAAAATATAATAAAAACATCCATTAGCATTTAGCTTAAAATCCAATCCATTGTTTTTGTTATTTATTCCATTCTGTCTCGAAATTACAATTTGAGCTGTTATCATTTAGATAGTTTATTTTATTTTTCGGAATTCCCATGGGAAGAATGGCACTGCATAATAGTAATCAATAAAATATATACCTAACCTAATTCCCTGACAATAAAAAAAGTCGATCCATTTTTATTAAAATATGATGAATAACAATGGCAGTAATAACACACAACAACACTTAGGGCACAGCGGATAGTCCGCTCAAATCGGAGCAGCCCGTCTGGAGAAGGACCTCCACCTTACAGATGATAGTAGCCAAATAGCATTGGTCTCGGCCATGTTGTGTTCTACGTAGACTACGGTGATACTTACCATCAGGCGGGCCGAATGCTAGTTTGCCAACTTTGTGGAATAAAAAACAACAATTTGTGTACCCAAATTTACAAATTAGAAGTTAGATTTTTTTAAAGAACCCATAATACATTTATTACCCAACAGCCCATCTTATAGGTTGAGGATGCCGGTTGTAATTTAACTGGTCCAGTAAATGTTACATTGGTACTTACATAGCACGCGCTTGGCTCGTAGTCGGGTTTCTCTGGATCGTCTCTTGTGGCACATATAAAATTGTTGTACAATGTTTCAGGATCATATTCTGAATTTTCGCATTTCCCTTTACTCAATTCCTTTAGACTCAACTTCATTATTGTTTTAGAATAATTTCCAGTCTTCAAACAATTGAATTTACGGATTATGTTATTGGTATATTAAATACTGTACTAAATATTCGTTAATAGCATTGACTTTTCGCGTCAATAGCAGCGCCCAAAAAAAATATCAATGTTTCGGAGGGCTGAGTTGTTGGTCCCCACTATGCTATTTGATTGGTATTGGCAAGATACGTCGCTCGACGTCAAACGCTCGACGTCAAACGACTACAGCAACCATATCAATGTCAGTTAAGGACCAAACACTCAATCAAACAGCCAAATCGCTGCAATCTTGTGCTACTACACCGACCAGATTCGGGAGCGGAAGGTCCTCACCGCTAAAAATTTACAGTGTCTGCTTAGGGGCTCCCCAGATGGCGGCTTGCACCTTGGTAAAGCAAACCCGTCGAACGGGGAAACCAAATAAAAGCATTGACTTAGACAATCAGAAGCCAATAGCATCGAGAGACGATGGAACACGATAGCATATTTTCATAATAACTTCGACCGACGTCATGATGCCATCACCGAAAACGTCGTCATGCGTTTTGTAATTACTCCACGACAATTTAGTAAAAGAAAAAATACCTCATCGGCTCCTCTCCCGACCAACAAGTATGGGCGTTGTGGTGAACTCCATGTCTTAGGTAACTTTATTGGCTGAATTATATCGGTGAAATTCAACGGCTCACTAAGGTATACTAGACCTATGTCATTATTATATATATAAGGTTCATCGTAAGTCTCTGGTTTATACGTAGATGGTGGTTTATTGTACTCTGGATGTGGGTATACTGATTCTATAGGTACTTTTATGCTATCACTGTACGAATCACCACCAACATATGCCACGCGAGGTTTACTGTGAAAGTAAAGTAAGTGTGTGAGTTAAGTCAC
Organism: Endotricha flammealis; assembly: GCA_905163395.2. Classification (NCBI taxonomy): domain Eukaryota; kingdom Metazoa; phylum Arthropoda; class Insecta; order Lepidoptera; family Pyralidae; genus Endotricha; species Endotricha flammealis. The sequence continues at coordinate 15,870,501 of LR990860.1, forward strand.
TAAAATAATTATAATAAAGCTTAATCAAAGGTGATTCATATCAACCCATAACCATCTCACTGCAGGGATACGGGTCTCCCTTCTATCGAAAGGGATTAAAGGGCACTCTGTCACGCAACTGAAATGCGGATTGGCGGAGGTCAGTGTTTTCCCACCAGGTCAAGATCACCGATTTGGCTTAATGACTGTCATCCATCGATAAGAGCCATGACGGTCGGCATAACGTGCCTTCCGAAGCTAATAATTAAAACGTAACAATCTAACAGTCAAATACTTTTGTACTTTCCGCTATCTTATGAGATTTTTAATTAGGGTTGATCTTTAAATTTTAATTTTGAATGATCCTACTCATCAATACAGTGCGCAGCAGTTAGCAGCCATCTATCTGATATGATACTAGCTCCACAATAGCCAATATTTGCGTAGTACGGATAGTCCTTTATTGAGGCCGGGCTGCCCTCTATTACACGTCCAACAACGTCTATTTCATTTAAATCTGTAAAAATATCGGTGAAAACACTTTTTTTATATCTTCTTTATTGGATGACAGCATAGAATATAACGTGAGTGTTATTGAATTGATAACGGGGAAAACCCTCCACACATTCCGACCATTGTGTCTCTTGTGAACCCAAGATCAACAAACGGCGATCTCAGATTGGCAATAGGCAATGAAGCTTATTGACGTCCTGGGGGAGAAACTACCTGTTTTGGAACTCATAACGCATTTAATCATAAAGAAACTAGATGAAGTTATTACAGTGATAGCTGTTATTGAAGCGATAGCTGAAACAATTGTAATTATAACCTTATAGAATTAAAAAACACACCGGCAACTCCAAATTAAAGAAAAGGCAAGGAATTAGAAAGTTATTCCTAAAATCGTAGACTCAACATGAAGAAGGTTAAAGCTTATAATAAAATAAACTTACCATTAGGCATAAATATATTTGGAAAGCCAAGAACAAAGGAAATATTTAACAGACCTAAAATCACAGATTTAGACATTTTGCAGTTATTAGTACAAACGACAACTCCCTGTACCGTCAGTTAAAACTGCTTCATGATTATGTAGACTTGAACATTTTTATACTATATTAAATTATTTCGTTCGAGTAATAAAAATTCCCTGAATTCCTGATTTTAAGAATGTACTTTTTTATGGTGTCGCATAAAATGTTATTTAGATAGTTGTTAAAAAAAACATAAAGATAATAACATAGTTATTAAATAATTTTTTTCGCTGTGACGTTAAGTTAGAATGTCTATAACTTAACAAGTAGAGAGTGAAGGTTTGTGAGTTTGTCGAAATCTTAATCTGTATATAGGTCTAATCTTAGAAACCACTGTTTTTTAGCCAAACAAATTGTTATGTTAGCAGTAGTTGATTTCACAAGTGGGACACATCGGCACAGCGGACATGAAGCGCAGTCACCAATCAGTCTCACCTTGTCTCGCTCTACCTGTTTCACAATTTTACATTATATTAGTTGGAGAAATAACTTATAATATTTGAAAAATAGTAATTTATTTTGACATTTGATAAGTTCGCGTTTTTTAATAATCAACTAAGTCAATACCCGTTTTTTCGTGTTCCTACTATTTTGTCCTATTAGTCGTGTCACCAAATATCAGAAAGCTATCACTAAACGTAAGGATTAGGCGACAATATTATAATGTTATCTTCAAAGAAAGTCACTGAAAACACCTAGCTTATTTAAAAAACACAATATTGTATCATAAATCATAAAACGCAATAATTAACACAGAAATTCATGGAATCTTAATAATGGAAAAAATACAAAATAAAAACGATGGAGCACATATTCGCGCTCCATTTTTAATTGAAAGTACCTACAGAAATTGGTTGCTTTAAACAACAGCAAAATGTTAAAAAATAAATTTTTCGGTCTTGTAACCTTTATATTTAGTTCCCAAAATATTTCAGCTGCACATGGTAAGTCTGTTCTAATATGTTCGCTAATCTTCTTATGGCTTTTCTGTACATAAGCACTTTCGAACTCTTTTCATATTAACTTCTTTTTTCTTTCCAACCATTATTATTAGAAAGATATTCAAGGCGCCGATAAACAAAGCCGTCGGAATAATTATAAATTGGTTTTGTGGTGAGGGAGCGGGTATATTGGGATACCTCCACGCGGTCCACCCTGGTAACGTCGGCGAGTAATTCCGCGGATGTATCAGAGTTCCCGGATGTATCCGAGGAGCTCGATGGCGTCGCTGTGTGTCGCAACTTAATTAAAATTCAAAATATTTTTATTCAAATAGGCCTAATATAAGCTCTTTCGAATAATAATATAAATACGCAAGTTAAGCGACGTCGACCCTAGCCAGCGTTTGAATGGGTTTCGTTATCTCGAGCTACTCCATGCTTCGGAGGGCACGTTAAGCCGGCGGTCCCGCTTGTTGTGGATGGATGGCAGTCGTTAAGCCAAGTCGGTGGCCTTCAGGCGACTTGAAAATACCGGCCTCTGTCAATTCGCATTGGAGCAGCGTGGCAGAGTACGCTTTAATCACCTTCGATTGAAGGGAGACCCGTATCCCTGCAGTGGGATGATGATGGGTTGGAATGATGATCAGAGTTCCCGTAGCCCCGCCACTTAAGGGGCGAGTGGCATCCCGTCAGTTTTTTGTGGTAAGTCCCACAGTCCCTACCACATATTCCCAGAGCGGTGGGGCTGTAGGGTATTTTTTAGGTTTTACGGGTAATCTGCTTTAGATTCATTTATCACAAAAAGAAATAGGTATCTCTAAAAAGACTGGATGAGTTAACTAGAGTCCAAAACTCCAAAGAAACTACTCTTCTTCCGAGAGTATCCGAAGTTTCTTTGTCAAATTCAAATTCAAAACTTTTATTCAGAGAATAGGTTTTCACAAACACGTTCTCTTGTCTACAGTAATAAATGATTTTTTTTAAATAATCTACTCTATAAACTACTACCATTTCGGAAACAAAAGCAAAATTACCACTGGTAAAAAGCAATGGCGAAAGAGAACCAGTTACGGCCTTTTTTGTTATTTTAAAAAACAAAAAAAATTAAAACTAGGTACATACATGCAACAGTACGTACGCGGAATGTCAATAAATAGTGCCATTAATTTGTCTTAACATAAAATTAAATCTAAAATATAAAATGCAAAATCGGTGTTAAAGATAGGAGCAGACCGCCCGTACACATTAACATCCTTGTCATATATTTGAACTAAATTATATTAAAATGCAAATAACATGAAAAACAGCATACATGTTACAATATGAAAAACAAATTTTATTCATGTAGTTTATTGAACATTGACTGGCTTTTCATGACAAGTTTTAGCATTTCCCCTTCGCAACGGCCAGGGAAGCAATCGATTACTTTGGAAATAGGATAGTAGTTGGTCCAGTATTATCTTTTCAAAAAGCGCTGGCAGAATAGATATTGGTCTAAAATTATTTGGATCCTTACTACACCCTTTCTTGAAGAGTGGTATGGCCAAATAAGGTGCTATGATGGCAATAATATCAGATATTCTCCAAATATCCTCTGACTTTTTTATATTGAGTAATTTAAAAGTTTTTATAATCGTTTCGCATTTACAAATTTAAACGAAAAATTTGAAGTAGGTTCGGGAACATTCCACCTAAGAAATTAATCAGCCAATGTATGGGAAGACTTCAAGGATTTAGTTGTTTGTATAGGAATATCTACAAAGAATTCCTAAAAAGCATCAGCTACTTCATCGTCCGCGGAAACAATACGGTTGTTTACAAGGAGCGAGTACTCATTAGTACTCTGCTTCGACTTGCCGGTTTCTTTGTTAATAATATTCCACGTAGTTTTTGTTTTGTTAGTGGAGTTTTATCTTTTTACCTAAATGTCGTTTCTAAGACATAAATCAAGCAGATAGATTCAAACGTGTTCCTTTTGTGTAGGACAATTTCAAGTTCTGGTTCATTTGTCACAATCACAAGATATTATTTTCAAAAATTTGATTCAATGGAACTGCTAGTTTAGTAGTAACTACTAGGGGTAAAACATCAGATTATGATAAGAATTAGACATTTTCTAAGGCAAACATTGCAAGGGATGAAATGTATTTGTAACAACAGTCCGGAGGGACTGATTGATAGATACTGTACCTATGTATTTTAATTCATTCACAGTGGAATCCGATCCGGCGTGGCATATGTAGGTGGTGAAGCAGAATCGAATAGCCATCGTGTAAAGTACCACGACGTAATCGAACACCGACAGTACGATGATACAATACCAAATAATGACATAGCTCTGGTAAACCTTAGTGAACCACTGAAATTCACGGACAAAATTCAACCAATTAAGTTACCTGTAGCATGGAGCTCGCCACAACAACCATATTTGTTAGTTGGAAGAGGAACTGACGAGGTACTTTCTAAATTTCTCTGAATTGTGTCAGGTATAATGCGGAAGTATCACCAGTGCCTGCGACCCCGCCACGTAAAGGCGGAGAAGGTGGCAGACAGTCAGGTTTTTAGTCGGTCTCCCTCATTGGCTAGAGAGGTGAGCCCGACAGACCTCCGTCGCTTTCCCAAGTGGCGGAACATGCAGTAATGCATTTTCCTGACTTTAAACAAAAAAAAAGGATTTATTAAATTATCCTTGCCTAATCCTAATCCTATCCTAATCCTAATCCTTAGTAATATTGTTTGTGAGGATGTATATGAATGTTTGTTACTCTTTCACGCAAAAGCGGCTGGTGAGAATTGCTTAAACTTTAGTATACGAGTAGTTTATAACCTAGATTAACACATAGAAAAGATTTTTGGACCGTATATCATCCCGGGAACTGGAATAACGGGATCTTGCGGGTATAATCGCGGACATCAGCTAGAGAAATTATAAAATAACTCATTATTGAGGAGTGGTATGGATGAGTTATGGAACATGTAATTAAAATTATTAACCAACTACTTCGTTCTTCAGATTATTTCGTAAAATCCACATAAAAATCAGTATCTTCTGCAAGACTTAGATAGAGAACTACACCAATCCCAATGGATCAAACAACATTGGAAAGAAAAACTTGTTAATTGTAAATATTATTGTCTTTTTTATAGACTGGTAACAACTCTAAATGTATAAAGAAGTTGAATCTAAAAGAATGGAGTACCGAGCAATGTGCACACCCGAAATTGGATTATGAAACATTGAAGAAAAATTATATATGTGCAACGAGTTACGATCATGGTTCAAATCCGTGTTCAGTAAGTACCTACCAATATTAAAATTTATTTTATAAGTGTATAGGATTATAATTTTATCAAATTAATATGGATTTTTAACATTTGTTTTACAGGGCGATTCCGGTAGTGCCTTAACACAGAACAATGTCGTCGTGGGCGTAGTCTCATTTGGTGACACGGTAAATTGTGATGAATCCAAATTTACTTACTTCACCAGAGTTGCAACCTACTTACCTTGGATAAAGAACGTTACAGGAATTGAATAAATCACTACGATTTTATTAATCTGCTTTATACTACTTTCGTTCCGGCCAAAACCTATATATATATCCTCAAAACCCTGTTAAACGTAGGATCCTGGAGAACAATACTAAATTCATTTAGATTTTCTCCATTTTAGAAGCTTTTAACCCTATTCTTCTATCTCGAGCACACCACCTCCCCAAAAGCTCTACAGATGGCTTTGATAAGGACTTGTATTCTAATTAGTCCAAATAAAGCCCCCTGATTCAAATTTTCTGCTCATATCTTTACAAGCATTCATTGTCCGAACTTTTGCATGCATTCTTATTTAAAAACTTGGTTAGTCATGTCTAAACTCACGGCCTGCAAGCCGCAATCGTCCTACGAGTTTTTCTGCATCCCAATCATTTAAGCTGATATCTATACAATTAACCACGTTTTGCGGTCCACTATTTCTACTGTCCTAGGCATTTGGTCCACCAATAACTTGAGTTGGACAATTTGGACATGCATAGCTTAGTTAGAGCAACATTCAAACTGTCTAAACTATGTATCATTGTAATCTGCGGTTCTATTCTCGTTACAAAAATTGTTCGAATCTCGTGTCAATCTTGATCGCTGTCTCACTCATACAAAATAAGAATTGAGATAACAGAAAAAGTTATCGTCAACTATTTTAGAGAAAGTCGCGGGAAACACTTAGTAAAAACATAAAGTGAAAAACGATAACAATATAGTTAAGTAATATGGAGCCGTCGAAGCCACAGCGTTAAGTCCTACATCAGTTCCTCGATATAATATTCTCATTACGACACCATGCCATTAAGGATTCCCCTTGCGTGGGGTCCAAGCCGTGCCAAATATTCGGTTACATTACTAAAATCTTTGATGTCGACTAAAAGGCATTTTGCGGGGCTCGACGGACGGGAGGCCGGGGTAAGACAAGAATATAACCAGCTTTCACTACTTTATATGAAATGTTCTTTTGAAAGCTCACTAGCATTATGAAAGCTATTTTCTATAAAGATAACTTCTTTGATTAAAGATCGATTCATAGGATGATAGTGTTTTGACATTCTCGATTTTACTCTTCGGTTGAAGATCGACTGGAATTATACTGGCTAATGGTATGCATGATACATCGAGTACGTAGCTCTTGCATGATATGATAAATTTAAAAGAAATTCATTGCAGTTAAGGAGAAAAATTATCACTGTCATCTAAAGTGTTTAATTCAGGTTGGCGATTTAGCGACATTTCTGGATACGCATCAACATATTTATATATTTGTACCAAAGTGAAAACTATTTTATTTAAGTAAGAACATTTTTTAATTCCACAAAAGTAAATCAAAGTTTCACAACTGGGTGATAACGCACAATAAATATTACTTGGAGCGTAAAAGGAATTACAAATGAACAAAAGCCATCCCCTATGAACCCCAAAAACCTACTGACATGTAAAACAAAACTAGAGCCTCATAAACGTGGAGGTCATATTTGGAGACAAAAGGTCGCAATGTCTTTTTATTTCATCTACTAAAGTGAAAGCCATAGACCAAGTAGATTCAGACTAGTATAAAGTCGACCAAGGAAAGAGGTAACCAGGATAGGGAACTAAGAACAAAGACTTTTATACTAATAATGTCAGTATTGTTATGAAACTATTTAATCACATACAATATGTATACTATTGATAAATAAAAAATCTAATAACCAGAAACGCTCCCTTATAAAGATTGCACTTAAATTTTAATATTTTTAATGGGATTATGATGGGAATTATCTTTTACAAAACCTTTCTCTTCATTTGGAGTCGGCAGTGTGTAATTTCTTCTTCCTTAACCCTACTCGCAGTTTCATGCTATTCCTCATGCAGTCAAACCATCTCTACTTCAGTCTAACCCAGCCTGTTCATTCTCATCCCCGTCTGAGCTATCTGCATATAGCTGTTATTAAATGTGTACTGAGAACCCAATTTTGTAACTTATGTGTATTTTTCCAGTGATAGTATGTGTACGATTGAAGATGTAAATATAGTAGATTTTACAACAAGTGCACAAAACGAATCATTTCTATCCGAGACTTTTAGCAGCCCGAGCCGAAGGCGAGGGCTGATAGTAATGTCGAGGATAGAAATGGTTTTGTGGACGAGTTATAAACTCTGCTTTTCACTTCGATTGCGAGGAAATAAATAAATAAACGCACGAAAAACAAGACCTGTTCCCCCTTTCCAGCCGCTTTTTTTTTTAAATCTTACGGCTTTGAAATTAGGCTTGGGCTGCAGACCTATACAGACTACTATTAAATTAATTTTGTAATAAAATAATTTTCTTAAATTAATTAAATAACCTACCGTACTTTAATTTAAATTTTAATATCTTTTATGACTTAAAAAACACATAAGGCAAATAAATTAAAGTAAATATTATAAAATAACAAATTCTATGTATGAACTTTTTGTTGTGTTTGGCTGTATGGCTTATTTCCTTTGCCTTAATATACACTGGGCGTCAAAAATAAGTAGTACAGTTTTAAAATTGCAATATCTCCTAAACTGCAAAAGCTAGACCTTTGAAATAAAAAAAAGTTAAAAGACAATTTAATTTCATTTAATAAAAACTTCATGCATAATATCATTTTTTAAAGATTGACTGAAAAAAAACTTAATAAATAAAAACACTATTTTTTTAAACTGTTGGCTTGTACTTTTGTTTTTTATTGTTTTCTTTATTGCTGATAAATCAATTGCAATTCAAAAGCAAATGTGTCTTCAGCGAGTAAACTTTACTAATCATGCCTCTTTCACCAGAAGAATGTGCAAGAATCATAACTTTTCTCGAAGTAGGCATCAGTATGCGTCGTACTGCAAGAACGGTGGGTGTAACTCTAAGAACGATCCAGCAAGTAAAGCGAAGATACGAAGAGACTGAAAACCATCTAAGGAGACCAAGTAATGGCAGACCCAGGTGCACTAGTACCCGAGAAGACCGCTTAATTGTCTCTACTGTGTTAATAAATCGTCACCTTAATGCAGTTGAGGTCCAGCAACAGCTTCTTCAGACCCGAAGAGACTACGTTAGTGAGAGTACAGTGAGGAGAAGACTTGCTGAAGCCAACCTGAAGTCGTACAGGCCAGCAAATGGCCCCAAACTTGAGACAGGGCATCGAGTAGTAAGACTACGCTACGCGCGTCAACACGTACAATGGGGCGAAGAAGAATGGACAAGAGTTTTGTTCACAGATGAGTCTCGGTTTTCTTTATTCACTTCCGATGGAAGGCGGAGAGTATACAGGCGACCTGGTAAGCGATACATTCAAGGTTGCATCTCGGAAAAAGTTCAATACGGCGGGGGCTCTGTACACGTATGGGCTGGCATCTCTTCAGAGGGTCGCACAGAGCTAGTGGTCATAGAAAATGGCACTCTGACTGGTGAAAGATATGCATTAGAGATCCTTAACGAGTATGCAGGGCCATATTTAGCAAATATGGGTGATGGAGCTATACTAATGCATGATAACGCCCGGCCACACACCGCTCATCTCGTACAAGAGTACATTCAGGAGGTTGGCATCAGCTTGATGGCTTGGCCATCAAGAAGCCCAGATCTTAACCCGATTGAACACGCCTGGGATGAGCTTGGGAGGCTAGTCAGAAGACTCAGACCACCCCCCGCCACCCTCAGGGCTCTAAAACAGGCCCTGATAGAAGAATGGGTGAATATTCCCCAACACCGCCTCCGAAACTTAGTGTTCAGCATGCCAAACCGGCTCCAAGCTGTCATCAGAGCCCGAGGCGGCAACACAAGTTACTAAAGTGGGAACAAGGCCCAAAACGTAAAAATTAAGTTCTTGATAGTTCCTTCAAAATGGTTAGCTTTTTAGTTTTTTCCTAATTTTCAGTGTAAAACTTTACTAATGCTAAATAAAGTATTATTTTTAGAAAATTTTGTTAAATTTGCTATAAAATGACTTTTATTTCAAAACTCTAACTTCTATAGTTTAAGAGTAATTGCAAATTTAAAACTGTACTACTTATTTTTGACGCCCAGTGTAGATACTTTTATGAGTAGATACGTTTTTGCCCTTGTGCACAAAATGCGATTTTGTGCAGCCTATATCCTGCGCAAATAAGCATTTTCTGAGCATGAGAAGTGAAAAAGCTATTTATCTTTCTAAACTCATATTTCAAAGAAGAAAGATTTATATTTTTGTATACAACGAATAAACTCAAACAGTTGGGACGGTTTATTACCACCGGGTAACTAATATTATGTCTTCAAAAATATTAGGAATCCTTAGTGCGAGTGTGTTACCCGTGCCAATCCGGGCCGGTTAGTCAATCTACTTACATATTTCTCATTTCATTCATTATAATAATCGTAGTTGGTCGATGTCAGAAATGATTAATCACCTTAGGCGGACATTAAAATACGCCCGGACGACTTCGAAAGCCACTCGGATCCAATACATCATGTGCCTAACCTTTGTTGTCATAAAAATGGATGGCAGGAGAGACTGGCGATAGTTAAGGCCGAGATAATAACGGGACGAAACATTACGCAAAAATAATATTTTGCCAAAGAAAATATTCATCATATCAACCCATAATCATCCCACTGCAGGGATACGGGTCTCCCTTCAATCGAAGGGGACTAGAGCGTACTCTGCCACGCTGCTCCAATATCACATCAGCACTATACATAATATGTATATTAGTATGGGAGAACTACAGGTATTGGGTACTACTGGGATGCACCCATATTTATGCCGGTGACTGTAGACAATTATACTTTTACTTGAATACGTCAAAAGCATGTGACATCGTAAATCCTTCTTGACAGATTACGAAATGTGGAAGTTGAAATGAGATGGCGGGTACGTGTGACAGTGCTAACTGGTTACTTGTTATATTCACACCCCCAATCAATTACGACCACGACAGATGTACGCTTTCCCTGCGCATTATTTACGCTGGACCTAACCCTGTTTGAACTTAATTTATTTGCCCTCAATTTTCTACAAAATATGTTAATTCGCCTGAAATTGGCGGGACAGTAAGCTGAAAAGGTATGTCTTCCACTAAATTGTTTGAATAAGGAAAATGCTGTTATGAAAATATTTATTTTAGCTTTATTTATCTTGGCTTTTAGTTTAGAATCCTTAGGCCCGTGAGGGTCTTGTTTTTAAGGACATTCCTAAACGACTGCGTGAAACAGGGTTCTATGTTATTAACCTTAGATTATTTTATAAGTTTCTTGTATATATAAATTATTTGTGGTGAGAGACAAAGACAAACAATTTAATATTGTTGTAAATAATCAGGTAAAATAATACGAAAACATTTCATTTACTACCACTTTCTCGGAAGTGATGCCGCACGACTCAAAAACCTAAAGATTTTAGGTCGAAAAATATGTAATTTCGCTATTTTACTCTGCCAATCGTTCATCTCTATTTGAAAGTATTAGAATGCATTCTTTACATTTTTAATTCTTCCTATTTTGAACATACTATACTTTTAGTAACATTTATTTTTATAGCGTCGCTTGGACACTGTGTAACAACATCAAATTTCGAAGGAGGCTTTAATATTTATTTAGGCTGAAACAATTAATCAGCGGGGATGGCGCTTAGGACTGTTTAAATATAAACACTACTCTGTTTGAGATGTCACCGGCTTAAGGTTACTTGATTTTGTCTTTTAACTGCCATTCCTGTAGAATTATTAAATCGAATGACACTTCTAGTTAATAACGGCTAATTTAAAAAAAATGTGATGGAAATTAGTTAAAATAATATTACTAGATGATTACTAGGGAATTACAATACAATATATAAATAAATAAATATATAGGGACAATTCATACAGATTGAGCTAGCCCCAAAGTAAGTTCGAAACTTGTGTTATGGGATACTAACTCAACGATATTATATTTTATAACAAATACATTACATTGATAAACATCCAAGACCCGAGGCCAATCAGAAAAAGTTCGTTTTTCATCATGACCCGACCGGGGATCGAACCCGGAACCTCCCGAGGTAACCATTACGCCACGGAGGTCGTCGTTCTTTATTGCCCAAAAATAAAATAAACAAAGCGGTCTTATCGCTAAAGTAAAATTACTGGAAGAAATCTTCCACATCACCTTAGGGAGACAAAGAGACAAGAAATAGAAAAAGATTCATATGTTTTGAAGTAATTATGTCTATATACACTATGTCTGCATAATACCAGAGACGCTGCAAATGCGTTGCCGGTTACAAAGAAAAGAGTGTTGCAAAACCTCCCCAAACATGAGCGTTCGGGCCTGTGCCCAACAATGGACTTCTTAGATAGATAGATAGATAGAATAAGCTTTATTTGCAAATCACAAAAACAGGACACAGAATACATAGATAACTTACAGACTAGTGAAATTGCAACAAGGCGGCCTTATTGCTAACAGCAATCTTTTCAAGACAACCTTAAGGTAACGAACCATTTAATGGACTGGGCAGGGCCAGCAAGATAAGATAAAAAATAAATAAAAAATTAAGTCATAAAAGCTAACAAATATAATAATAACAATGAAATTATTTACATAATATAATATAAATATATATATATATGTCGTAAATGAGGCACCTTTATCGGAATAACTTCGCCGGAAACTACGAGATGGCGCTGTTGTTTACTCAACATTTCTAATAGATGGCGCTGTTTGCTACCGACTAATTTTTATGAAAAATTGTTTAAGTGATTTTTATTCTTAAATTATGTTAGATCAGATTTAGATAATTGAAAATCATTAATGATTAATTCTGAATAATTAATTTAGAAATTGTTTAGATAATATTAACGATGGCAATTGAGTTTTTACTTCGATTTGTATTGTACCGGAAACGCAGGCTTACCGATGGAGTGGGAGGTCTGGACAAGGCCTTTGGCTATAAAAGGGTCTGCAGTCCAGTACTCGCTGGATTCGGATTGAGATTAATATTGCGTTGGTTGACTGAAAGCCATAGGACTTGTCTGTGACCGGGCAATACTTGTCGGAATTAAATTGATTTCCTAGTTATTAACTGTGTGATTTTTGTGAGTCATTGAGTGCTAATAAATCATTGTTATTTATGAACTGTGTTTTCGTTGCCCGAGGGATACCCATCAGAGCCCACAGTATGAAAAGAGACGAAATGCTTGACTCCAACCATCCCATGATGTCGTGCCCGGCCACCCAGGACGCGACATATACATAAATACGTATAATATATATATATATATATATATTCATATAATACATACACATATACGAACATGAAACAAGTAACATACGTCAGAGATCCAGGAAATGACACTTCACCAGGTTTTTAAAGATGTGAATGGATTTCGCATTTCAGAGAGCATACATTATTTGTGGGTGTCTTATACTATATACAGTTACTCATGTACCAGAATTCAAGAAAATTATATGTGTATCTGGAACGTTCCACTGCAGATCATTTACTTGAAAATTTTCAGAATACTCAACTAATAATAAATAAATTAAATAGGTGTTTTAGAATACAAAACGATTGTAAATTATGTATTTCTTAATAAATATCTTTTGAGCGAGACTTTGTTAGTTCAGCGTAAACGAAGCTTAGTTTTAGATTGGCAAGTAAATCGTGACTTTCCATAATTTTGTATATTTTAAAATGCGATTTTCGTATTCCAGCCGTTGTATTGTTTGCCCTGATTAGCTTTGCGGGACTGATTCAATTGTCTTTCAAAAATTTTGAACATAAAATATTTTAATGCAACTGTTTCTATATAATGAACACAGTAAATAGAATTACCGCGTAGTATTAGGCGTGAACCAAGACACTAAAAGTATTCGGGACCAGCCTACCACACATCAAGCCTTGCCTCTTGACATTAAGAGGAACTGGCAGATCACAATTAACTAACTGACGACCTCCGTGGCGTAATGGTTACCATGCCAGACCGCCACCCAGGAGGTCCCGGGTTCGATGCCCGGTCGGGTCATGATGAAAAACGAACTTTTTCTGATTGGCCTCGGGTCTTGGATGTTTATCTATATATGTATTTGTTATAAAAATATAATATCGTTGAGTTAGTATCCCATAACACAAGTTTCGAACTTACTTTGGGGCTAGCTCAATCTGTATGAATTGTCCCTGTATATTTATTTATTTAATTAAAATTTTAAATAAAAATTATGTAGGTTTGTAAGTTTTTAGCAATGTTCTAGACTGTAAAACCTTCAGGCTTCAAGGACACCCACAAATTTTATAAAATGATATGATTTGGGAGCGTTCAATAAGGTAGCTTATGTCCACCTCTGGCATAAAAAATAATAAGAGGAAAATCATTATTATTTCTATCCTCTTTCATAAAAATATTACGTAACTCACAAAATAAACTCGTATAGAAACAGTAACAAATATTGATAAAAAATGAACGTAATTTCCGTATTTTTCACGGATCTGAAAACCGGATGTCGACTCCGTGCGTACAACGGAAATGATGGGACTATGTTGAACGTAATGGAAGTATCAACAAGGCTTTGTTATATTTAGGGCTCCTTCAAATTAATCGCAATGTGTCGCGCGACAGTGCGATTATTATTTACTTATTTATGATTTTTACAAATGAGCGCTGAAAATTTTATTATTTATTAGTGAGAATTTACTAAAGGTTTTTGCTATTGGATGTTTTTTATTATTATTGCTATTAGGCTATAAAAGTACTGCTCCAATGCTGATGTTTTGTAGTGTCCTTTGTTCAAATTCTCTGTCCAGACCGGACTTCTAACAACTTCCAGATGTGCTGGACAGAGAGTTGTTGTATCTCCTCTGCAAGCAAGATATGGTTTCCTAAGGCATCGTCCTAGTAGAACGCGAATCCGCGATCATCCGAGTCAGCGATGGGACCATCGCGTGTTCATATTGTCAGATAGGACACCTATTCGAGTTCAATATGTTTGATCGCGAGTTCGTACCAGTAAAATTCGCGCGAACCAACGATGATCGCGCATTCGCGTCCTATTAGGACGATGCCTAAGTATATACATCTCAACGTGTTTTATGTTGTTTACGTCATGAATACGTACGTTACGTCATACCTTCAAATTATTTATCCCTTGTCTAGTACTCGTAATAGATTAAGCCTAGCCTACTTTGGGGCCAAGTAACGCTTTGTAAATTGTGTAGCTACGGGACTGTTAGTGTTTAACTTTCAAATGACGTAAATTTCACTTTCCACAGCAACTCCTATTTGGCATTGACTTTGAACCTCACTTTGAAACAAATCAACCATTATAATAATTAAAGGCTTTCATTAATGAAGTGTTATTAATCATTATTAATAACAGCGCAGACTGGCATATCAAAACTTGCTAGTATTTCCCTTAAGTTGACATAATTAATTAATAATTATTATTAATTATGTTCACGCCGTATTCTGACATTCGTTGTCAACACAATTTATGATAGAAACAAATTATATTTGAATCGCGTTTGTGTAGTACATGGCCTTCGATTTAGCGCATAACTACTTAATAATTTAGTGGGAAATAAAGTATAGTCTGTGTTTTAGGATCACTTTCTTGTCCGTCTGTCTACCATTCTGTTAAATTTATTTTCTCAGGAACGCGTGAAGCGATTGAGCTGAAATTAATGACAAAAAACTCAGATCTTTAGTCTCTTGCATCAAAAAAATAAACAAAATGTTAAGTTCGACACAATCAGAAGAATTTCACCGCGTTATGGTAGATTTATTAAAGTTAACATTATGTCGTTTTGAACAAAACTAAACGCTGCAATATTATGATATCGAAGTTTCGGACTTGAGCAAGTTCAAACGCTTTTTTTAATCAGAATCTCATATGAGTTCCCTCGTCGTTGTATTCAATTGAGACATGAGACATTTTAATTTCCCGCAGATGTACTAGTATTTATGCCGCTGCCTTAATTAATTCGTATAAATTCGAGAGAGTGAAAATAATAAAGCTATTTCGTTATCGTGTTTCTGAAGTCACAAACATTTTGACTCTGCAACCTGTGTTGAGGTTAGAAAAGTTTAAGAAAAATCAAATTTAAAATTGACCCACATTTACAATCGATAGAATAACGATCGTGCTGTTGCACTTGTCAAAGCACTTTATGCATAGATAAATCTATAAGTTGTATCTCCAAGACACACAGAACGACAGAAATAAAAATATTTTTTAACAATAATAAATTCTAAACAACTCACACAGCTCCACTTGGTTCCAAAGTAAGCTAGGCTGTGTTATGGGTACCAGACAACCATATATTAACCTAAAAATAACTTATAATACAGAGAACACAGACTCGAGACACACACAAATGCTAACACATAAATGCTTGCCTCGCACTCTCTGGTGCCGAAAATAGTCTTCACCAACGCGCCACAGAATTGTACAAAGATAAGTAAATAATGGTCAGATGTTCATCGGGGCAAGCCCACCACACCTGTCTCCTGTATAGCCAGAATCAATAACGGCGACCTCAGATTGACATTGAGAAATAAAAATGAAGCATATTGACGTCCCGGGGGGGAAAGTACCGTTTTCTTAAAACACACAATGAATTTATCCAATAAAAAAATAATTACGGAGTATTGAAATCGTCAGGTGATCAAAATAATTTAATTATGAATATTTTAATTTCAATGCAGAAATATTATGCTATTTCTATTTTAGTATCTATCATAACTTTCCATACAGTACAATCCACAAATCGGAATGTCGGCAAATAATTAGCATTTTAATTGTACTCGCGACGAGCCCACGCCTCGCATTATCATTTTACTGGCAAAATCGCTAACTTCTATTTTCCTCGTTTGCTTTATTGCTATTTATATTTTTGCAATGATAGCTATATAATACTGTAGTCAATATTGTGGTTGAATAATTGAAACATTAATAATATTCTTAAATTTTGTATTTACAGAACGCACATTTTTTGTAAGACATATCCATTGTGAAAATGAAAAGAAAAGAGTTACGCTGAACAGCGAACTTTTGAAAGTGAAGTTATAATATCAGCAAGAATGTTCAATGATAATATTTTACTTAATTAAACAGTTGCTAATTATATTCTTGTAGTGATAGCTGTAGACGACATAGATGCGACCTGTGAAGGTGCTCCTACACCGAAGTTTATAACTATACCAAACAGTTACAAACAATTTTGTTATGTTTTGGGCAAAAATATTACATAAAGCTTTGTTGGTTAATGTGTTGTAACAGTTTGAAGCAGTTGTTTGGAACATTTAGTTACAGTATAAAGCAATGACACCACTTTCCTTGGACTCACTGGAAGTACTAGAGGACTAGAGTATGGGACTCTACATTAGTGGTCCTTCGAGCCGGATAATAATATTTATTTATTTTATTTTTTATACGTCATATAATACTGGACTAAAATAATACGAGTTTGGTATTTAAAAAATATTTGAACATAGAATCGTTCATTTGTTTGGGGCATCCAGAAAATATTTACCTCGAAAAATTCCATTTCGATGTGCAACATGCACAAAAATAAATATATATTTTGTTTAGTTGTATTTTTATCATAGAAGAAAAATTTTAATTTTTTTAGGTTGGTACTCATCATATACATATAGAAAATATTTGGTAATAGAAAATAATTATGAAATAAGTAAATTCAACACAATTCACACGACCACCACCTGGTCCCAGAGTAAACTAGGCTTAAAACCAGCTTGTATAAACTATCAAATCAAAGTCAAAGCGTTTATTTGCAAAAAATAGGTTACAGAAGATCTTAAACTATTACAATTGGTTCATTATTTTGTTAACACATGTTAGCATGCAAACTTGTGGTTATAAAACTCCTGAAGACTATAGAAACATTGGCTGATCAACCATGACCGTAGTAGCTTGCTGTCTCTCACGTAGTTGTTAAGGAGGGAAGTCCTTTCAATACTTCCTACTCCGATCTTCTTTCTGATTAAATTCGTTGTGAGTTCCAAGACAGCTGTAGTTTCTTCCCGGGGACGTCAATAAACTTCATCGCTTATTGTCAATCTGAAGTCGCCGTTGTTGATCCTGGCTACACAGGAGATACATCATCGGTGGGAATGTGTGGTGGGCTTGTCCCGACCGTAGCAGCTTTGCAAGCAACTGATATATTATTGTAAATATGTATATACTTGTAATACATAAAAAAACACTCCGCTAGGGACATAAACTGTTCAAAAAATCTGTTTTCGGCACTCGTTGTCATTTAATTTAATTAACAGACAAACAGTCATTATACATAATTTGAAATATTATAATATGTATGACTGTTTGTGCCATAATAAAGAGAGAAAAAAACGTTTCAAGCGGGAATCAAACCCTGATGACGTCACTGACACTACTGGGGGCTGTCAAATAAATAAGACACACTCGGTAATTTATTTTGGTAGACGTCGAAACGATAAAACAAAGTTCGCTACCAATAATATAATTTGTAACAAGACATGTTGTATGGTAGAACTTTGAAGTAATTATTATAATACTTGCTAGGGGTCTCGCTCTGAACAGGCCAAGTTAGCAGCTACGCCGAGGTCCTAATTATAAATTCAGAAATGTTCCCTTTCGATTTTAAGGGACAAAATTTTCACCTTCAAGAAATTCATTAATATAACTTATTAATATGGTTTAAAACATTGGTTTGGAAATAAAAATAACATGATCTACATTATTATGTAATATAAAACCACTATAAAACTAAATATAGTGAAAAACTACTACTAAGTGGTAAAAAAAAATAAGGGCTACTTTTAAGTCTCAAATGAAATGTTTTTTTTTTAATGGTAAAAACTTTAATACTTTTAAATATGTATATATATTGGCTTTCGAAAAAGGCTGTTTGTTAAGTTTCTTGCGGCACTTCTTCTCAACAGGGTATTTACGTCGAAGTACTGGAAGGACAAAAAAAATTGATGATATATTTTTTTACAATACGTTAAGTAAAAACAGTAGTTGTTTATAATAGATACGAAATTTCGAATGACCCTTAATTTGTTTTGAATACTTACCCGTTTACTAATAGACGTTGTGTAATACACAACAGTGAATAACTATATACTCATTATACTAGGTAAGGGCGTTAGTATATAACTCCTTTTCGATATCAAAACAGAACATCTATGCAAGTTAGACGTAACTTTACCACAATCTATGACCACACTCGCAGCACCGATGAATGACCAATGCAAATTCCCGATAATTCCTACCACAAACTAACTGTTTGCTATACAGATCTAACAAATTAATAATATTGATTTGTTTATTACTAGGTGTTGCCGGCGATGTTACCCGCGTTTTATAATAATTTTATTCACAGCAGCGCTATTGAATATTAGACTTTTGACCAAATATTACGGGAATCACGTACTTTTCGGGATAAAAAGTACCCTATGTGTTCATCTAATGCGCAATGTATCAGCTAACTACATACCAAATTGTTCTTGTATTTTAAACTATCGCGTTTTGAACTAAAATAAAAAATCGTCATACTAATATTATAAATGAGAAAGTGAGTTTGTTTGTTTGTTATTCCTTCACTGCTTGACTAAGCAGCCGATCATTATGAAAATTTGTATACATATTTTCAGGGGTATAGAGCCCAACATAGGCTAATTTTTACGCGGGCGAAGGCGCGGGTAACGGCTAGTTTACTATAAACGGGGCGTGAACGCGCACTTAAGCTTACTTGATTTTTCACCCGACGTTTCGTTCGACAGAGTTATATATCAAATATCGTAAAAATTAGCCCAGCCATTTGAGCGTGAGAAGTAGACATCGGATTATATGCACTATCAAAATGCCAAAATATGCATGCAAATATGCACTAAAAAAGGGCGAAATATGCACAAAATATGCACAATCAAAAACCATTTATTATTACAATTTACGTTTATTTTAACATTATATTTATATGTCATACATATATTTATATTAGTTATTGTTATAATTTTTGTGACAATAAACAATAACATATTATTCCAGGTTTTTTAAAGAAAACTTGTGACGTATTAATTTATAGGCTGAAAATGACCTTTCGACGTCAACTGACGTTACGAGCGTGTGCGAGGAAGACGTGTCGACAGCATAATACAACCCGCCTTTACTGAAATATGCACTATCAATGAAAAAGTACCAAAATATGCAATAACGCTATAAAAATGGAATTATATGCATTTGCATTTGCAAACATGCAAATTCATATAACCCGATGTCTAGTGATAAGTAATAAACAAACTCACTAACTTTCGCCTTTATAATATTAGTGGAAAGTGTGATTATAATATTCTGTTTGTATTTTGACGGTCCGGTGGTGCATTGGTATGGGAGTAGCTCTACCTTCGGCACCAGGTGCAGGTTGTATCCCCGCTTGAGAAAAACATAGTGATGGCAATTTGTGTTTATCTCAAGTCGAGTGTTTTCTATGTAATAATTCTATGTATAAAAATGAGTAATGTATGAGTATTAAAATGTATGTCACCGTAAAATTGCAAAAACCGTTAGATTGTCATGTGAACCGTAGCATACTGCTAACCTGCAACCGTAACATCATAGAGTGACAGTAGGTTCGTTAGGTTTTAGCTTGTGGCCCCAAACCCAGAAATAGGGGCGTCTTTGTCGACTTAGTGTAATTACATTTTACGATGACATTTATACGAGTCAGAACAAAGAAAGAGCCACAAATTTTAAAAACGTATTTTTTATTGGTTTCCTTTTGAATTTATTTCACACTTGAAACATTACAGACAATAATAATATAACATTAGAATGTAAACGTTAAATAAAAGTTGTTGTTGTTGATTATATTAGGTACGAAAATTACGAGCGGACCTTATTTTGTACCTATTGCGTATTATTAACAATAATATTTCAGACTATCTTACTTTGGGATCAGAAAGTAGTAGTGTAATTAAATATGTCAAAAAAAGACATATCAAATCAATAAATAGTAGCTATGTCAAAATTTAAACCCATGTAACCTTTTACCACTGAAATAAAATTGAATCTATGTTCATCGGTCACATTGCAGTTTTTCAATCCATTGATGCTTTACCATTAGCCTATAAAAATAATTTAGTACAAACCTAGTGTTGTATGCAGAAGTGTGTGCGACTGAATTATTTGATTCATTTGTTTGTTGGAAGTAATCCAAAATGCAGGAAACCCTCGAGTGCCTCGAGGCCATTAAAAGTTGTGTTCGAAAACGAAATTTTAAATTGTTTAAAACCTATTGTTACGTTATTCACGAATAAACATGGAAACGGACAAAATGTACAGATTTATTTTGCATTATCATCTGTGCTTTTATCAAATTTTGTATTAAATTTTATTGAAACAAAATGCATTATTCGAAATCATTGTTTCTGATTCGGTATGATTTTTCCATTTTCGGCGATTAACAGAATTAATAATGGAATCCCATTCACACCGCATCCCCACCGCATTGCGATTTTTAATGTATTTTATGGTAAAGAACTTATTCGGACTATAGAGCAAAAAATTGCCGCGGCTAATAAAAGTACCTAATCTGAAAAAGCACTTATATTCGGGACAAGCCCACTACACATTCCCACCGCCGTCTCCTGTATAGCCACTATAGCCAGGATCAACCAATCAGATTGACAACAATATTATTTTCATATAAACATATTATATTTTCAAAATAATAATGGTTAGTACCGTAACAACCACGTAACAATAGTTAGTTCGTGGCTGTTTTTAACAAAAATCATAAATGTACCAATTATTTTATTTTCTGTTTAGACTAAATTATGTGATGCCGTCGTAGATGAGATACAAATTGAAATCAGTAAAAAAATATTTTATGTTTTTATGTGATGTGAAATTCACTTGGCAAAATAGTCCTTAAAATAAACATTTAATTATTTTTTAACAACTTAAACATAAAATCAATTAATATAAATTCCATCGCTAAATTGCAATCACATCAGAAATCAATCAGAAACAATTCCCATCACGAGTGAACAATCAAACATCTATTAGGAGCTAAAACACTAATCTCCAATAATCTAGTTTTGACGGAGTTTAATTTGACTCAAACAAAAACAAACTTACAGTGAAATCAATTAAATAGTTAACCATTAAGGTTGGAGATTCGAAAGATTAACGGAGGTTTGTGTGGATAACGTACAGGCGTGCTAAACATTTGGCCTGATAGCGAAGTAGTGCTATATTTCAAGCGTTCATCTGTGGAAGACCAGCGCCATTTTAGTCAGACGACCCAACAGTTTATGTTGACTAGATAGTTATGCACGGCGCTACTCCACCGCGTACGGTCCTTATCAACGCTTAGTGCATATTCCTCGTACTGCCCACGCATTATCGGACCACTTTTGTTTTGTCTGGCATTTTAGCGGACTAGCATTTTGCAGTCCTTTGTGTAGACTTATGTTAGATTTTAAGTTAGTCTGTAACAAGCTCTCTTAAAGAAAATACACTTTTAATTTTAAAATTTGTGTTTTTAAAAAGCTCCCTCGACGCTGTCGAAACTTAAGTGGCGCAGCCGGTAGGATATCCGTCGTTATCCTGCTGCCGAGCTAACGCTTGTAAAAATCCAAAAATCGATTTTTTACGTCAAGTTCGGTTCAGCGCGGATTCGGGTATCCTCGAACCAAATAAATAACTTATAGAAGACGCGATTACACTATAAACTCAGTGTTACATCGGGAGAGAGCTTCGAGCAGCAGAGCAGACTCACCGGAAGACATGGGATCGAGCAGCGCGTGAGTAGACCTCTTCCTGACCCTGTTTTTCATATTCCCTGTTTTTCCACATTTTGTCGACCCCAAATAGTCGACCTAATTAAATTACGTCTATCTGATTTTGTATGATACAAGTGTCGTAGTATTCGTAATTAATTAGTTATTATATAGTGTTAGTAACATGACTACGAAAATCGAGTCTTGTTAATTTTATATAGGTAAATAAATATAATATAAATAAAATACATATAAACAAAATTTTTATATAAATATATAAATAAAAATGGAACACTTAACTTTGATACCTAGAGAAATTTTAAATATAATTCCCAAATATGATGGAGATGAAAAATTGTTGAATTTGTTTATATCTAAGTGTGAATATGTCCATAGAGCTTTCTATAGGGAAGGAAACTTCCATCAAAATATGTATTTATTCCATTCCATAACTAGTAGGCTTATTGATAGAGCTGCGACTCTACTAAGTGAACATCCAAATTTAGTGAATTGGGAACAACTTAAGGAAGTCCTTTGTCGACATTTTGGCGACCCGCGCTCTGAAGAGTGCATTGCTATTGAGCTTGAAAGTTTAAAAATTAAACACGGCGAATCATATATTCAGTTTTGCCACCGCGTTCAGAATGTTAAAAGTTCTTTGTTTGCAAAAGTAAATATATTACGAGATGAAGGAATTAAAGCGGCGAAAATGATCATTTACAATAATACAGCGTTAAACGTGTTCTTATATAATTTACCGGAGGATATGATACGTATAGTGCGGTTAAGACAGTGTGTTAGTTTAGAAAATGCGCTAAGTGTAGTAACTGAGGAAGTCAACTTTTTAGAACAATATAAAGCTAAGAACACTAAGCCAAGACCGTTTGTAAGTCCAACTACGCAAACATTTTCAAGGCCTTTTGCCAGTAGTCACTTTAATTTTACGCCTAATCAGCAGAATTATAGATTTGGTATTCCTCAAAATCAGGAACAGGTAAATTTTAAACCAAACTTTGTACCAAATAGAGTCATGCCGTTCCAAGGTTACCGATTTGGCGGTCCACCACAAAACCAGAATACACTTCAGCGTAATTTCAACCCTAATCCTATGCAACAACCCCGTGCACCCTTCCAGCACAACGGTTTTAGATTTGGGATCCCTCAACAACAGTCTAACCCCAACCAATTTAAATTTGGCATCCAAAAGCAACAAGCGCCGCCCATACTGAATGAAGATACAGACGTCTCTATGCGGACCGCACCTGTAAGACAAAATATGATTACTAATCAACCTCTTTATAGTAAACCAACACCCTCGAGTTCCGAATATTATCCAGATAATTATGATTTAAATTACACTGTTAGTGAACCACATATTGATTATGTAGAGGACTCTACTAGTTATGATTATGCTAAAAGTCCTGACATTGCGATTGACAGTGAAAACGCAACTTTGAAAAATTTTCACACAAACAGCCTAGGACATTTAGGTGAAATAATTAACCTTAATTGTTGCGATAGTACCCTTAAATTACCTTACATAGAGCTACCGGAAATTAATTCGAAATTCCTTGTAGACACCGGAAGTAGCAGATCATTTATTAGCCCAGCTAAAGCAAACAAATTTTTTAACAACTTTAAGCAGTACGAACCCTATACCGTTGTTAGTACCCATGCTCAAAGCACCCATGATGAAATAATTTGTATTCCGTTATTTAAAACATTTAGGAGTACGCTTACTCATAAATTTCATGTATATGACGTAGACGGTAGATTTGACGGTCTAATAGGCTCTGATCTCCTCACAAAATTAGCAGCTAACATAGACATGGGCAATCGGGTTTTACAGACGCCCAACGCACAGATTCCTATAATTTATAAACCTCCATATCAGGTAGTTCTAGAACCGCGAACTGAAACAAGGGTGAAGGTCCCTACGAATTATCAAAACGAGAAAGCTGATAATAATCGATCACGTTCTCCATCCCCTATATCAATTTCTTCCGACGATTCAGTAAAATCAATAATTGAAGTAAGGCCACGCCGACGATCTCCTTATTCCATCCCATCAGTAGATAGCAGCACAGCATCCGCATCTGAAAATCAAAACAGTGATGACATAGATACAATACATTCCGCGATGCACTCAGAGACAGAAGGTATACTTATCTTGCAAGAAGCTGTAGACACGAAGCCAAACCAAATACTCGTATACACCTGGAACAGAAATGAAATGTCAGTTAAAAACTTATCTAGGAAATCACAAAAAATATTAAAAGTACACTTACCTGAAGATAATCCCGATCTTATCAAACATTTTCTTAAAGAATACACCAGACCTAAAATTAAATATTTCTTTTATTTTCAGAGTGATTTACACCACAAGCAATTTTCACAAATAACCGCGACTCTATTTAAAAAGGGCACTGTAAAATTTTACGAGTGTACTAAACGGGTAGTAAATGTAGATGATGAAAACGGGCAACGTCATATTGTCATTAAGTATCATACAGGTAGGACTAGCCATCACACATAGGAAAGTCAAAGAAACTCTAGCTCACCTCATACACACGTTTTATTGGAACTGTATGGATAAAACTGTTGCTAGTTGATAATTGACAATTAATTTTTGTGAAATATGCCGAAAAAAAAAAAAAAAATGAAATACGAGCGTCAACTTTTAAAACCAGAACTGCAGCTATCACAGACCCAGATTAGACCATTCCAAGAATTGTTTATCGATACTTACACAATTGAAGGAAAAATTTACCTTACAATTATTGATGCTTTCAGTAAGTTAGGCTAATTCATAGAAATGTTATACCTATAATTACACGAAATCGTAAAACTAAGGTTCCTATTAAAGACATTAAGCGCCCTCTACAGGTGGTTACTTCTGGTCATCCAAATGATCCGAAGCCAGGCCCTTCTACTGCACCGGATTGACAGGAATCCGGGACTACTTCCCGTTAAGGAAGGTCAAGCATTCGTCAGCTACGACAAATGGACTATAATTAAGGTTTTAGATTTAGAAAACATTTATGAAGAAATAGAGTTAAATATAAATAGGTATGTAGCCCTTAAGGATGATATTCATAGTTATATAGGCATTAATAGTTTTAATTCAGATTTTATCGACGTAGAGTCACAAACTGATTATATTATGTATAGAGCTATAGAGAAGTATAGGCAATTAATTCCTTCAACTAAAATTAAACGTGGTTTGCTTAATCCCTTAGGATCTTTCATAAAAGCTATAACTGGCAATCTGGATAGTGATGACGCTATGAGATATGAAGAAGCAATTAATAATATTAAAACAAAGCAGGATTCCTTAAATGCTAAAATGACCATTGTCACTGAAATGATGGATGCTTTCACTAAAATTGCAAATTCTACTAGAAGCAACTTTATAGAAATCGGAAATACCGTACGAGAGTTAAATCTTTACTTAAATAAAACTAAACTAGATGAAACAGCTAATGAAGTTTTACATATCTACACAACATTTTTACACAATTTCCAAATGATCTACATACGTCTTAATGAAATAGAAACCGCAGTTGCTTTTAGTAAAATTAAAATATTACACCAATCTATTATTAATTCTGATGAATTTTTGTTAATATTAAAGGAAATAGAAAATAGTGATAAGCTAGTGTTTTCTGCCACTGCCGAAAATATTGTTAAAATAGAACGTTGCACGGAGATAAAGGCCTATATCAAACAAAATCAGATAAAGTTTATTATGCATATTCCATTGATAAGAAATGAAATTTACATTTATTATAAATTAATTCCATTGCCTATTTTTAATGAAAATAAAGGTCAGACTTCCATTATCCTTCCAAAATATCCATATGTCCTTGTGAAGGGGTTGAAAGTAACGCCGCTCTCTCAGTCATGTCCTGAAATTGATGAAGACCGGTTCCTGTGCTACGAAGATAATGTCTCTCCTTTATCTAGAGACGATTGTGTCGCTGAACTTTTACAGTTTTCCACCAGCACGCCGAGTTGCCACCCTGTTCCTGTTGTCATTAATGATGTAAAAATAGAATCAGTACAACCAGGTCGTTGGGTAATTTATACAAATAATGAAATTGTACTTACCAACCACTGCGGTGAAGAGATAACCCAAGAGGCTATCTGTGGAACTTACCTTTTGACTATAGACAATAATTGCTCTGTGAAAATTCAAGGGGTCATTCTGAAAACGCACATTACAGAAGGAAAGAAAATGTTTGGAGATAAAATACCACTAATCCAGTTACCAAGGGTAAACGATACTTCGGAGCTGCCAAAACCCATCAACCTGGATGAAATCAATTTGACCGATGTTAAGCTTCTCAACTATTTAGTGCATAAAAGTGGCTCACAAGTTACCAGTGATAGTGTAGAGCTACAAGGTGTTGTGAAAAGTGTTAGCATAGGAAATGTAGCGATAATTCTGACTCTAGTTTTCATAGCTCTATGTTATAGATATAAGTTTTGGAAAAAATTATATAAGAAAAATATTCGAGATAATCCTAGGGATGATCTCGAACTTGGTGAGGGAGGAGTTATGCACGGCGCTACTCCACCGCGTACGGTCCTTATCAACGCTTAGTGCATATTCCTCGTACTGCCCACGCATTATCGGACCACTTTTGTTTTGTCTGGCATTTTAGCGGACTAGCATTTTGCAGTCCTTTGTGTAGACTTATGTTAGATTTTAAGTTAGTCTGTAACAAGCTCTCTTAAAGAAAATACACTTTTAATTTTAAAATTTGTGTTTTTAAAAAGCTCCCTCGACGCTGTCGAAACTTAAGTAGATAGATGCCTATTTGTTTTCTTATCTACATTTTTTTTATTGTAGCAGTTTTTTTATTTTATTTTGCGTGTAAGTTAGTAAAGCATTAAAATAAAATATTATCTTTCTTAATAACTGACGTAAAAAAAATAAAAAAAGGATCTTAAGAAATAATATTTTTCTCAATTTGCGACAAACTACAATTAAATTCGTTTCTAGCTTCAAGCTACAATTATTTCTATTTGGTTATATTATAAAAACTGCTGGTTGATGAGACTGATTTTTGACCGAGTCCATACTGTGTCCGGCAGCTCCGCTATTCCTGGCTCCGGTGCGTTTGGGGGAGGCCCATGTCCAGCAGTGGACTTCTTGTGGCTGAGATGATGATGATGATGATGACTGTGTCCGATTATTTCGAATAATAAAATAACTACATTATATTACACTATATTATTAACTACATTATATTATTAACACCATAAACAAAGTGTTTTCAATTAATAGACACCAAAATAAGTCGATGGACAATATTCTTAGACTAATTATAAGTTTAGGCCAAAGAAAAATTACTAATTACCTAATCGCTAGGTCGTAAAATTTCTAAGTAGGAATTACATAGGTATTCATACTTTACTTAATAAAATTTAATTATAATTAACACACTAAGAAGTGCCGATTTTATTACAATTATTATATTGCCAGTGTTAATATATTCTGATCACTCGCGCGTCGATAAGTACCAATTATATGTATACTGATTCAATCAGTGTATGTAACTGATTGCTCAAATGGCTTAATTTTGTATCCGGATACATCAATAGATTTTATGATAAATAATTAATTATATGACTTTCTTTAATAATGAATTTTATTTAATTGATTAACGTTAATTCATATTCCGTGGAAAACTGAAATATTCCCCGATGTTAAAGATATCCCATAATGTCAATCTAAGTAATAGGTACATTGAATTGAAATCACGATAATTATAAAATTTTGCATTGGAGCTGTGTGGCATAGTACACTCTAATCACCTTCGATTGAAGGGAGACCCGTATCCCAGCAGTGGAATGATTATGGGTTGATACGATGATATAGAGCAGTAAATACATTTTACCAGTAACCCCACATTAGGCTGGGCTTGTATCGTGGGAGTTACGAAATAGATACCTAGTTTATATTTTATTTTTGTCTTTTTTTCAAAATGTTGTCGACCCCTGGACCTTCAGTACTACGCGCGGCGTCCACTGGACTGCGATAACAGGCTTACTGCCCATCCGAAGATAACACCACCGAATAGAACTACTAACCATTTCTGAGCAAGTTTTCGCCATTTAACTGAGTTAACTATTTTTAGTGGAAATTGTGGTAGAGCATTTATGAAAATGGGACGAATCACTGCAAAGAAATTATTTATTTAGATAATAGACCTTCACAGGCACTTTATCTGGTCATTTACAACTTGTATACTTAATTAAAATAAACTACCTACCACCATTTCAGAAACATGCAAAATGGCCACCGGTAAAAGAAATGGTCAAAGAAAACCGGTTACTATCTTTTGTATTTTTTTTTTTTTTAAAACTATGAAATAATTCTACGTTATTTGTACGCTTCGACTGGACTAAGTGCTTATGACGTTTTAAAAGAATGAAATTGGATTCTGCTTACCTCCTACAAAATTACGGGCGTTTAAATTAATTCAATAACCCATTTAATTTTATATCTGATACTAAAATCCATTTACGTGAACAGTCCAAATTACATAGGCTGAACACAATTGAAGTACTAGCCCAAAGTGGATGTAGAATAATGAGAGATGCCCGGGCCTTTTCTCGAACGAGTTCCCGGATTAACGGGATTCCGGGCGCAGTAGCAGTAATTCCCGGGATGGGGAAACGTTTAGTCGCTATGTCGACTTTATATGATTTATACTAAGTTTCATAGTGGTTTTGTGATAAGTGTAATGTTCGATTTAAAAATTCATCTGAATCTGAAAATATAGGGTTGTTCAACATACAGGGTCGGCAACGCGCGAGTGATACTCCCGGTGTTGCAAGCGTCCATATGCTATGGTGACCGCTTACCATCAGGCGGTCAATTTTTGTGCCCCCCCCCCCCCCCCCTCTCTATCTCCTAAACTCTTGTGTTTAGAAATTTGAAAAAATTCATGGTAGTAGTCCATATAGTGAACCTACAAGGAAAACTATAACGGTTGAGTAGGCACTAGTAGTTACCGAGTAATAGCCGACGATCTTATGAAGTCAAATTTCTTTGACTAAAACGTACAAATAAATAAATAATAAATAAATATATAGGGACAATTCATACAGATTGAGCTAGCCCCAAAGTAAGTTCGAAACTTGTGTTATGGGATACTAACTCAGCGATATTATATTTTATAACAAATACATATATAGATAAACATCCAAGACCCGAGGCCAATCAGAAAAAGTTCGTTTTTCATCATGACCCGACCGGGGATCGAACCCGGGACTTCCTCGGTGGCGGTCTGGCGTGGTAACCATAACGCCACAGAGGTCGTCATAGAATGTGGCATTGTACTCATCTGCAAGCAAGAAATGAGTAGCCAATACGGAACCCTACATTGTGCGTGGCCCAACACGTACTTGCGCGGTTTTTTTAATGCTTACGCTTATGCTAAACGCTTGCAACACCGGTACTATCAATCGCACGTTACCGAGCCTGTAAAAATCTTTCAATGCCCCTTTTGAAGAACCCCATGTTATAATCTAAAGGAAAGACCCCGGCGGGGATCTCATTCCACAGCTTCAGCGTTCGCGGGAGGAAACTCCTCTGAAACCGCGCAGTACGCGACCATTTTGGTTCTAATGTGTGAGGTTGGATTCCCCGCCCGCCGATGATATAAAAAAAGACGTTCCAAACAAAGTTAGTTAAGAATCTAGTGCATTTACAACAACTACCTACTACTATTACTAGTGTATTTGCAATAAGACGGCCTTATTGCTGTCAGCAATAAGATCGTTAGGTAAGGCTGGAAGTTATCTGTATATTACCTACTGTATTTTGTTTGTCTGTGTGTATTGCACATGAAGTTTATTTTATTTCTCTATCTTAATTTTCAAGATTAAATTGTTGTGACGTCGTCGTGATTGCAATATTGCTACTTATACGATATATCTAGGTCGAACATGGTTGTAATAAAAATAAGTGACCAGAAATAGAGCCGAGAATAAGAGCAGGGGAATTGCTCTGATCAAAACGCGAACGTGCATAAAATTATATCGCACAAATCTGATAACATGAATTTTGTACATAGGATTAGAACTAAACACCACTATAATGGCTTTATTAATTCTATCACCGCTGAAAAATCTCTAAGTACACAAATAATGACAATCGCACAGTATTACACTTGAATAAGTTCACCCTACAACACAAAGGCTGCATTTTAGAGATTCACTACAAAATAACGTTCCCATGCATTGTAATGGAGTCTAGAAAATTCGAGTTAGTCTTTGATGCCAGCAAATTTTCTGTTTTCAAACGTGAATCGCTGTGCATAGATATAGCTCAAAGGAATCGACGCAGAGCTACGAATATCGAATATATGTTAGTTTTTCTCGCGAAGTTGAGCGAAAACGCGAGTGTAGACTGGCTCTTCGTTTTCCGTCGCTTTCATTTTTCCTTTGTCTTTTAATTAAGATGTTAACTTCACTTCACTTTTGTTAATTTCGCGAGACTGTAGAGCTAGCATTATGGCTATCTATGTCAAATAAGAGTAGGAAGGTTAAGAAGTAAAGTGTCAAATTACATAGTTAAAAATATGTAGTATCATCCCAACTACAAAAAGTCCACTGCTGGACATAGCCCCCCATCCAGTTGAAAGCTCACTGCGACCATATCACATAAAAACTACTTTTATTTCGTTGCAAACGTTTCTGATTTTATTGTATAAAAAAAGTAACATCAACGAAACGTCCCGAGCGAAGTGGTCGGACTAATACTACAAATTATTAGTAGAACCATAAAAAACGGAGGATTTCAACACCTTATTTTTCACTATTATAATAATCTTCGTAGCTCCAAAACCCTCGGTCACATCTGCGCAAATTTTCTATGCACACAAAGTACGATGCGTGTGACGGACAACTACGGAATCTCAAACAGTGTTTGGTGCGTTGTATAGCTCATATTGCTCTGTATATGGGCCATAAGTTTCATTACGACACAATTTATGTGACATAACAACAAAATGGATACTATTATGTGGTTGTTGCAATGAATTTTTAAGTAAAAGGTCGTAGGTAGTGCATGGAAGCTGTCTGCCAGCAAAACGGCTCTGCGGTTTCACGAAAAATAAATATGTAACTTAAATTAGCTTGGAAAACATAATAAACAAGAGAGTATTGATCGTGCTTCCTTACTAATATTATAAATGTGAAATTGAGTTTGTTTGTTTGTTTGTTATTACTGCACGGCTTGACTAAGCAGCCGATCATTATGAAAATTTTCATACATATTGTTAGGGGTACAGAGCCCAACATAGGCTACTTTTTATCCCGTGAAAGTATCTCGTTCCAATGGGAAAATAATTTTTCTACTATAGTAGAAAAAATATTTTCGGCCAAAAGATGGCGCCACAAGTTGCGCTATAGGTTGTTTTGTTGTCAAACGAGATCTATACCGTCATAAAATTAACGCGAGCAAAGCCGCGGGGAAAAGCTAGTGTTTTTATAAAATAAGAAATGATTGCAGGTAATAACGCAAGTGTCCACAAGTATATAAATCAATCTATTAACTAAAAAGCCATGTTCCTTATCTAAAAGACAATAGTTGTTTGTCGGCAAACATTGTCAAAGCAGCAGGATCAAATGTATTGAAACAACAGTCTATTTGAAGTAGGAAACCGTGAAATCGACCGGACATAGTCTGGCACTGACACTGTCCGGTACCGTCCGGTGCCAGCGTCCGGTGTATCGGGAGATTTACTTTGAACCAACAATAGAGTATAACGCCCAATAATCAGCACCCTAGTGCTATCAGCACATTATTTTACAGAGGTTATGCAGATGAAAACGGAATATAAAACAGCTACTTACTTACTCTGCATAGCAATCGTGATTTTAATTTCAATTCTGTATAATTTTAAATGCAAAATTAACAGCAAATCCTAATTCGTACCATTGAAATTTTATACTTTACTAACTATTTTCATTTTGTTTAGTATTTAGTTAGCGCTAGTTTACCTGTAAAGAGTACCTAAAATTAACAATCCAATGGCGATCGTGCGGAATTATCTTCAAGAGTAAGGGGGCTGATTGGACGGACGAACTGAAGGAATTTGATAGAAACTGGGAAGAAAAAACAGCAGAAAGGGATCATCACATCAACCCATAATTATCCCACTGCTGGGATACTGGTCTCCCTTCAATCGAAGGTGATTAGAGCGTACTCTGCCACGCTGCTCCAATGCGGATTGGCAGACTTGGCTTAAGACTATCATCCTCATCCATCGACAACAGCCGGGACCGACAGCTTAACGTGCCCTCCGAAGCACGGAGAAGCTCGAGATAACGAAACCCATCAAAACGCTGGCTAGTGTAGACGTCTCTTAACTTGCGTATTCATATTAGAGTGTGACACACAGCGACGACGCCATCGAGCTCCTCCGCAGAGAGAGCTAGTTGGAGAACCAGCCGTGGGACATAAATGACTATTAAGAAAGCTATTAAGAAGCAGTTGAAAGGATGTTTTAATTACGAATAATTCGATAATGCTTATTTATAAAAATAATATCGATATCAAACATTTCTAGGTACAACAAACAATAACCGAAATTATTGGATTTTGGATCACTGTTGCTGAGTAAATAGAAAACTGGTACTGTCTGCTACCAATTCTTGTTTTACAACCTCAATGATTATTCATCATGAATACTCTTTCCCCTAAACAAGAAGTTAAGGGCAACTATTTTTCTGTGTCGAGTCATCGCAGTTAACTAGTTGCGTTCGTCAGCCAGTCGTCAAGTTAACTAATGGTGTCGGTAATTAGCGGTGAGCCGTTCAGTTCCGCGATACAAATTCATAGGGTTGTTCTATTTCCGTTAAATAACGGAAATAGAACAACAAAATTAAAAGAAAAACAATGCTATATTTATATATTTTACAGCTTTTATTATACCTATACACATACATGTATTTTATGCACAGCAGCGCCATACTTTTTAAAGCGCCATTGACCATCAGACTTTTGACCAAATCCTGCGGGAATCGCATACTTTTCTGGATTAAAAGTATTCTATGTGTTAAACCAAGGTATCAGCTACCTACATACCAAATATCATAAAAATTGGCCCAGCCATTTGACCGTGAAGAAGTAACAAACATTCTCGCAAACTTTCGCCTTTACAATATTGGTGGGATATATGTGAAAATTCAAAATTCAAAATATTATTCAGCGAGTCGGTCCTCACAGACATTTTCTCTCGGCAATGATTACATTACAGTATTCAATTATTTGTGTAATTAATAAATAGACATCGGATTATATGCATTTGCATGTTTGCATATGCAAATGCATATAATTCCATTTTTATAGCGTTATTGCATATTTTGGTACTTTTTCATTGATAGTGCATATTTCAGTAGTTATACGTGTTAGGCGGAAAGAAAATTGACGCATTTATCAACGGCACCGGACAAACTCTGCCTGAAGAGGTCTCTGCAGAATTTTTTTTTTTTTGTAGTTTACTAATTTATCTTATGAAATACGCTAATATAATTACAATCTAGCCTTAATACAGACTAATGAGTAATTTTACGTTAACCTAGTTTTATAAAGTTCTAATATAAGAATGTGTCCATCGGCACTTTTCTTACTGTCTCTATTAAGGGGAAGTCACTTTGTTCATGTGTCTTTGTTTACACTATATTAACACTGTTATATTGTTACTAATCACTACACTAGTTCGAACGGTTTGGTTCTATTGAGTCTTCGCACTATATCCGTATTATCGAGGAGCTGGATCGCCTCGACATTCACATGATGAAGCAGTCTATATTCGTGTGCTTCTGCATATTTTTTTATAACTTTATTGACGAACTGTATATTAAGGTCCCGGTGCAGGTCGTCGTTTCTTATATACCAGGGAGCATTCACTATTGCTCTTAGCACTTTATTTTGAAATCTTTGGATAACTTCGGTATTACTCTGTTTAGTACAGCCCCACAACTGTATCCCATAGGTCCATACGGGCATGAGGACTTGTTTGTATATAAGTAATTTGTTATATACTGATAGGCTGGAGTGTCTTCCAAGCAGCCAGTACATTTTTTGGAACCGTAGTTCCAGTTCTTCCTTTTTTTTTTTGACATGAGCTTTCCACCGAAGCTTAGCATCAAGCGTCATGCCTAGGTACTTGGCGGAATTTTCATGTGGTATTATCTTTCCATTTATATATATAGGAAGGTACTGTTCATGTTTGTTTTTAAAATTCACGTGAATAGATTTTGTTTCATTCAGCTTTATTCTCCATGTCTTTGACCAATTGTGAACTCTGTTAACAGCTAATTGAACCTTTTCTGCAGCTTCAGCTTTAGTTCCAACCGCCATTAGAGCCGTATCATCCGCAAATGTTGCAATAGTGTTTTCTTCTAAGTCAGGGATATCACAGGTGTATAAAAGGTACAGGACCGGACCTAATATACTTCCCTGAGGTACTCCAGCTCTTATTTGTTTAATGGCAGAGTAAGCTTCTTCTTGCTTTACTCTAAATACTCGATTTTTAATATATGAAGATAATATGTCTGCATAGCTTTTAGGTAGCATTCTTTTTAGTTTTATGATTAGGCCTTCATGCCAGACTTTGTCAAAAGCTTGCGAAACATCTAAAAAGACTGTAGAGCAAACTTTTTTATCTTCAAGACATTTTTCTATTATTTTTGTAATCCTATGTACCTGATCTTTTGTGGAATGTTTTTCTCTGAAGCCAAATTGATGTTCTGGAATGAGGTTTATAGGTTTTAATCTCTTTAATAGAAGTTTCTCGAATAATTTGGACATCACAGGCAACAAAGAGATCGGTCTGTATGAAGTTGTCTCATTTGGCGGTTTTCCTGGTTTCGCTATCATGATCACCTCAGCGATTTTCCATAGATCTGGTACATATTTCAGTCTCAGTGCTGCGTTAATAAGATTAGTCAGCTTAACTATAGCTTTTCTCGGGAGTTTGTGCAATAACTCACCAGGTATAAGATCAAAGCCTGGTGACTTTTTAGTTTTGATTTGATGTTTAATTTGTTGTAACACTTCTCTTGGTGTTACAAGTTTAATCTCTATTTGTTCCTCGTGGTTGCAATTGATGGGTTCGTCACCAAAGTTTTCATGATTTGGTTGACTTTCGTTTGGTTGGAAAATGTCCTCCAGATATTCAGCAAACCTTCCGGCTTTCTCTTCATTGCTAATTGCCCACTTACCATGATCCATTTTTATTGGCGGGATTTGTGTCAGTGGCTGCTTCGTGCGTTTGGTAGCTTTCCAGAGAGAATAGTCAGTATTTCGATCACTGGTTAGCTTTTGGAGGTACATGCTTGTACAATTATCAACATAACTTTGAATTAATCTTCGTAGACGTTTTGTGAGATTATTCAACTTTTTCTTGTCTACTGGTGACCTAGTTTGGTGCCAAAGTTTACGTTGTCTTCTTTTTTCGGTAATCATATTTCTAATTTCTAATGGGTATGTACATATTTTTCGCTGTCCTCTTTTTAATAATGGGTGTATTGTCCCAAGCGGTTTTTTGTACTAATTTAATAAAATTTTCTAAATCTATATTTAATTGATCTGGTGT
Source organism: Endotricha flammealis (assembly GCA_905163395.2). Classification (NCBI taxonomy): domain Eukaryota; kingdom Metazoa; phylum Arthropoda; class Insecta; order Lepidoptera; family Pyralidae; genus Endotricha; species Endotricha flammealis. The sequence goes on from LR990860.1 coordinate 15,906,360, forward strand.
TTTTAATGGTACTCTGAGATCAATTTTATTAACTAACTCTAATTGAAAGTTCTCCCAATCAGTGTATCTGTTAATTAAACTTTCCTTATTCAGTACATTCTCCATTATTTCTAAATATATGGCTGAGTGATCTGAACTCATGTCATAACTTTGGAGAAATGGCGCTAAATTTCAAGGCCTGTCCGGTAACGTCAGTTGACGTCGAAAGGTCATTTTCAGCCTATAAATTAATATTAAGTGACAAACGTCACAAGTTTTCCATAGAAAACCTGGAAAAATATGTTATTGTTTATTGTCATAAGAATTATAACAATAACTAATATGAATATTATGTATCCTTACATATTATAAAACAAAGTCCTCCCGCGCGTCTGTCTGTCTGTCTGTCTGTTCGCGATAAACTCAAAAACTACCCAACGGATTTTCTTGCGGTTTTCACCAACGGATAGCCTGGTTCATGAGGAAGGTTTATGTATAAAATTTGTCAGGATTTTATGTAAATTGGCTGAAATATAAAGATTATTGTTAGGAGTGTCGGAAAAAATCAACCTGCTTGGGAGCTGTCGACGAAAACGCTGGCTAAACCCTTTGAGATATAACAAAACAAAAATTATAGGACATTCCTCTTATTTAGGTCTCCAAAAAAGTCCGCGATAGCATATATTTATCGTTTACGGATAACTTACTATAAAATAAAAAGCGATTTCCGAGTAATAATGCGGAAATAGCGCCATCTAGCGTAGAATAGAAAGAACTTGAATTAATTTTGGCAAACGCGTTAATTTTTTGCTACGGATTTTCGTGCGGTTTTCACCAACGGATAGCCTGGTTCATAAGGAAGGTTTATGTATAACATTTGTCAGGATTTTATGTAAATTGGCTGAAATATAAAGATTATTGTTGGGAGTGTCGGAAAAAATCAACCTGCTTGGGAGCTGTCGACGAAAACGCTGGCTAAACTCTTTGAGATATAACAAAACAAAAATTATAGGACATTCCTCTTATTTAGGTCTCCAAAAAAGTCCGCGATAGCATATATTTATCGTTTACGGATAACTTACTATAAAATAAAAAGCGATTTGCGAGTAATAATGCGGAAATAGCGCCATCTAGCGTAGAATAGAAAGAACTTGAATTAATTTTGGAAAAGTGTATATTTAAATTATATGGTGTAAAGATTATAATAATGTACATGAAATGCTTAAGGTAACTAACGTAGTTAACTGGATAAGATAACTTTTTATTTTATAGTAAGTCATCAGTAAACGATAAATATATTATGCTATCGCGGACTTTTTTGGAGACCTAAATAAGAGGAAGGTCCTATAATTTTTGTTTTGTTATATCTCAATCAAAGGGTTTCGCCAGCGTTTTTGTCGACAGCTTCCAAGCGGGTTGTTTTTTCCGACACTCCCAACAATAATCTTTATATTTCAGCCAATTTACATAAAATCCTGACAAATTTTATACATAAACCTTCCTCATGAAATAGGACTGTAAGTGTATTATCGCAGGCGCTCAACCTAGAAAGCTGGAAATTTTATATAGAGGTTCCCTTTATGATGTTGACACGGACAAAGATGGGGTTTTATAGAATTCCCACGGGAAAGGGAGTAATAGGACTATAAGTGTATTATCGCAGGCGCTCAACCTAGAAAGCTGGAATTTTGTATAGAGGTTCCCTTTATGATGTTGACAAAGATAAAGACGGCAATTTATAGAATTCCCACGGGAAAGGCAGTACCCACGCGGGCGAAGCCGCGGGTACAGCTAGTAACATATAAAAATAATGTTAAAATAAACGTAAATTGTAATAATAAATGGTTTTTTGATTGTGCATATTTCGCACTTTTTAGTGCATATTTTGGCATTTTGATAGTGCATATAATCCGATGTCTAAATAAATCTACTCTACTTATTACCACCATTTCGGAAAGAAAAGCAATATGACCACTGGTAACAGAAATGGAGAAAGAAAACCAGGTACGGCCTTTTTGTCATATAACAATACATTTCAATTTTTTTTATTAAATATTTATTTTTATAAAATACAGATCTAGGCATACAGAAATTAAGTACTAAACGTGATGGTTCAGGTTCGCTCGCTGCACGAGGGAATCATTTATGTCATGGCATTTTGTATTTGACTCGAGTTTGGATGTTTATATAAGGTCCTAATTTATTAATGAACTTCCTTTTAACACATGACTATATACGTTACATATGATCATTTAAGCAACGAAATAATGGTCTAGTATTCAGTAAAAAATGCATTAAATTTAGAAATACTCGGTAAAATGCGCCTCTCTTGTAGCAGCCATCCGTCAGTAGAAAAAAAAGGTTTAGGGGTGCGGTGCGAAGGGCGCGTCAACGTGTCTCACATATCAAAATGGTTGAATATGGATGAATTTATGTAGTAAGCAAATTTTTCTAACTACTTACAATACAATCTATTTTTTTTACTGAATACTAGACCATTATTTCCTTGCTTAAACTAATGTAACCTAACTTATGTAACCTAAGAAAGTGTATAGTAATGTGTTAAAAGGAAGTTCATTAATAAATTAGGACCTTATATATGTCGGATAGCCTAGCGGTTATTCGATTTGCAATTCAACATCACAAGGGCGTATCGAGGGTAGTCGTGATATGAGAGAAACAACAGTTTTAGTTTTACTTAAAGAATGTTTATTGAATTTACTAGCACTTCGGAATGACCACTGATGGAAAAGAAATGCCGCAAGAAAAACCTCAGTCTAGGTCTTTTTTTTCAATGGAGTTCCGTGACTACGAGTACTACTCTCGGTGGCGCTCGATAACGAAGTCCCTAGTCGAGCTCGCCTTCTGCATCACGACTCCGCCAGAGCGCGCCAAAGCAACGTTTTCTCAACACGCCGCTAGATGGCGCACCCTCGTTTTGCTTAGCGTCCATGTCCATACTCATGACCGTACGCGACATATATTTATAATAACATGTTAATATTTCCGTTGTCTGGTACCCATAACATAAGTAGGTTAACCCTAGCTTAATATGGGACCACGTGGGCTGTGTGTATTGTTTATAATTTATTTATTATTAATGACATTAGTTAACAGAATAGACTCCCTGTGTCGTTTAGAACAAACCACAAAACAATTTTATAATAATTACATAAGGATCTCCGGCATCGCACTAGCCCCTCGGGAAATTATCTCCTGTCCCTCACATGTAGTTATTACAGCGTGAAGATATCCCGTACGCTAAGAGATTTCTGTTTGGGCCTTTGAATATAAATAGGGCACGAAATATGTAATATCATAGTATTCATATCTCCTGGGTGTTGAATTGAATTACAAAACTGCTGGTGCTAAACTCAGGAGTCTGATGAAGTCGTCTTGTCAAAACTAACACACAAGGTACGCAAACGACGACACCTGTCGGTCAGCTTGAGAGAAAGTCTTCTCAGTTCATGAAGCAAGTTTAGGATGAGAAAATACGATTCGAAATAGTAATAGGCTTCGAATAAATATATTTTGTAGGTATTTGTTCTCCCACTTCTAAAACTAGAAAACATTTTTTATGAGTCCAAACTCGTAACGGCTTCCCAAATGGGACGTCACAAATAAAACAATAAATAACTTTTAATAATAAAAAAACCAAATCCATTGATCCGACATTCACTTCTATAGGGACAAAGTAATAAACCAGTAATTCCCTTATAAAAACTTCCACGTATTTCACGTAATTTCACTCACGTTCTATCATAAAACTCCACACTCAAGCTACCCCTTCGCCTGCATCGGATTGATGATAAAATTTTATCGACGCAACAGTTTAGCTTTGCTCGTAAAATTCGGCACTTATTTTTACAAGTTAGTTTTATTACGGAATCATATTTGACGAGTCGACAATAGCCGCTGTGTCTACTTCGACCTGACGATGTCTTACACTTGTATAAGATACTTTATTGACTGGCATATTTTATGTGGCATACTGCACGAGTCTCCGAAGAAATCTCCTAGCTCGTGGCTATGTTTTAATTTTAATATGTTTTCTGTGCCTGCGAATATAGATTAGCAAAAATATATCGAAGTGGAGCAAAAACGAGAGTATGGACGGTCTCTTCGCCCTACTTCGTCTTCACTTTCGTCTATCTTCTAACTTGAAGTCTAACTTCACTTCACTCCGACTTCACGAGAGTGTAGAGCTAGCATAAGAATGTACATTACTATTTAGAATTTGAAACTTTATTTACAATTGAGACCTGTCTAAAAAGGGTTATAAATCACGGCATTTTCTACTTAAATATCACCTTGACTGTAAATCCATTGTACATTAGAGACCTTTATATTGAAACTCTATTTACCCAGGAGTCTTATTCCACTCCGCCAGTTCGGTACGGTACACAAACAAGACAATACTGATCTGATAGGCAAATACATCTTGAGCGCCGCGTACAATACATTTATCCCATTTACAGATTCCATTCAATATTTCTCGTAACGTTACACCACAATATAAGAGTTAAAAGTGGGTTCAATAAATAAAAATAAATATATAGAGACAAATCACACAGATTGAGCTAGCCCCAAAGTAAGTTCGAAACTTGTGTTATGGGATACTAACTCAACGATACTATATTTACATATATGTAACAAATACAAATATAGATAAACATCCAAGACCCGAGGTCAATTAGAAAAAGTTCGTTTTTCATGACAACCCGACCGGGATTCGAACCCGGGACCTCTTGGGTATCTGGTGTGGTAACCATTACGCCACGTAGGTCGTCAATGTCCAGTTGCCCTCTATAATTTTGTTCTATAGAACTGTTGGGACACTTACCATGTGTCGGGAATTGCGAGTAACTCATACTTAGAACTAGTTTGTTTATTGTTAAAAAAACAGACTATCCTTCTTCCTTCTAATATTATAAACGTGAAAATGATGTGTATATTTTGTTACTTCTTCACGCACAAATGGCTGGACCAATATTTATGATATTTGATATATAAGTAGCTGATACTTTGGATTAACACATAGGGTACTTTTTATCCCGAAAAGTACGCGATTCTCGTAGGATTTGATCAAAAGTCAGATATTAGGTGGCGCTGCTGTGCAATAAATACACTCAAATGAAGTTGCGTGGTTTCAACACTATGTGACATAAACCTACCCTTTATTTTTTGCACTTATCTATTCCAAATATTCCATAAATTCAGTATTTATATTTTATTTTATGACAGAGGAGGGCAAACGAGCTGGCGGGTCACTTGTTGGTAAGCATTCACCGGTGCCCGTGTACAACCACAACTACAGGAACTAAGAAGAAATGAAAAAGGAAGAACGGGGAATAAAGGTGAAAAAAAAGAGTAGAAGTAATTATAAAATACCAGTGAACCCGCGCAACTTCGTTTGGGTGTATTTATTTACGCACAGCGCCATCTATATCAGAAATTTGATGAAATCCTACGGGAATCGCGTATTTTTCGAGATAAAAAGTACCGTATGTGTTAATCCAAGGTATCAGCTACCTGCATACCAAAAATCATAAGTATTGGCCCAGCCATTTGAGCGTGAAGTAGTGTCAAACATACACATAACTTTCGCCTTTATAATATTAGTAGATTATCTAATACGCAATGGGCTAAGTGATCAATCTACTCAAAATTAACAGTAGGTGAGTTATATATGTATTCGTTTTCCTCGTGTAACTCAGATACTGTAAATCCTTTATATTAAGTCGAAGTTACTCAATTTGTGGCAATCGGTGTTCCTCGGTGGTCGTTTGATCCAAGCTACCTTCATATCCGCTCTTTCTTTTGGAAGTCGGAACACCGTGAAATTGACTCGGTCGATTGTGTGTCCGTTGTAAAAAGACTTGTTTGTGGAAACTCAGATCGAAATTACTTCCTCCACAGCCCTAATTCTAAGCCCACCTTTTATAGATCTCAGAATTGACGGATGATCGATTTTGTTATTACGAGTTAAGTAGTTTTTGTAAAGATTTGGTCAATTTAATGAAGTTCTCGAGTCTGGGTGTTTTCTATGTATTAGTTGGTATATATTTACAATAATGACAGACAGGCCCGGTGGTCGAGTGGCTAGCAATGGTCACTTTATCCCAAGGGCCGCGGGTTCGGATCCTGCGCAAGGCGAACATTTGTGTGCATGAACAACTGTTTGCTTTGCTTTGTCCGTTATCTGGCACCCATTACTCAAGCAGTCTAAGCCTGTTTTACTTTGAGACCAGGTGGCGCTGCTGTGTGAATTATGTAGAAATTATTATTTAGAGTATAGAATAGACTAGGTATTGATAACTGAATAAAAATAACTACATAAATAATTTTCAGTTTTTATTTAAACATAATAATATCAAAACGTTAAGAAATATGCTTCTTTATGTATAGTTCGTACGCGATATGAGAGGAAAATGTTATTAATAAAAAAACAGATAATTATAATGAAGCAGTAGTACATGACATGTTGTGTAGTTAACAATCTTCTATGATTCATAAAGATCTTGTTTTTCATAATTTTAAGATTGCTTTTAGGGATTTACAAGACCAATAAGATTGGTGACGATACAATATAATGTCAGCCAATTAAAAAAATGAGCAAGGCCAAAATATGACTCAAGTTTTCTAAATTTTTCGTGAAAGGATTTACTCCAATTTTTCATCTATCAAGAGTACTCATATTGTACTACATTATTATAAAGTTTCTTACTACTCTTTACAGACTGTCGACATTTATATTACAAGATGCTCGAGTTGTAAAATATCACGCAGTGAAAAACTTATAAATTATAATTCCTTTCAGTTCTACATATAAGAAAATGCACAAATCTTAAATAACATTAATTTCCAAAGAAATAGCTTATCATATAGATAGTCTCAAAGGCTGACCCAAGATAGTCGCGGCAACAACCCATGTCCATCAACGCGACTCCAACAGATCCACATTTCGAAATCTTCAACTGTAGGAATAGGAAAACCGTCACTAGCACCACAGTAGGAGTTTTAAGAGAGGTAGAGCACAGCGGATCATCTGCTCAAATCGGAGCAGCCCGTCTGGGGAAGGACCTCCACCTTACAGAAGATCGTAGCCAAATAGCATTGGTCTCGGCCATGTTGTTTTCCTACGGTGAGTAAGGTCTCCAGAGCTCCACTTGGGGAGGGATTGGGAGGGTTGGCAACTCGTGGGTGATACCCTCTGTACTGCAAGCGTTAATAGGCTACGGTGACGGCTTACCATCAGGCCGACCGTATGCTTGTTTGCCACCTTTGTGGTATAAAAAAATGCTTTAGAACTGCAGCTTCACGACATTTATATAAAAATTATCGAAACATAATATCTTTGTATCGAAAGATCACTTCTGAAACTGTTCAATCACTTTGCAAAACCACGGTAATATAAATTATCGTAATATCGTTGTCGTATCGAAATATCACTTCGTTTTGTTGGTCATCTAAACAGTTCAATCACTTTACAAAACCACGGTAATTAGAATTTCTCAACTAGAAACTTCGTCTACAAAAACCAAGTCTATCCCGTCTATATCCTTCAGGACACTGATTAGGTATAGCCATTATAAGTAAAGCTACACAACGACCATCATGACTCCTATAAGAACCATCGGGGCAATCCACTTCACCAGAAACTTCCATACATTCGACACATGTTTCATTATTTCCTATCACTTCCACATCTCGACTTGGATCTAGATCAAATTCAGTATTAATCCATTCATTATTCGTTTCATTAACATGATTAAATAGTTTATCATAGACATATATTTTCGATATGTAAAGTGTATGACTGAAAAATGCTGTTAATGGACCAAAATATTTTTCAATGTCTTCATAATCTTCTAGATGTAGGAATTCTTTGATAGAATCTACAACTGCTGCTGCCAGTATTTTGTTCCACGTGATTTCTGTATCTGTGTTTATATCTGTGTCAGCTCCATTTCGCAGATTTAAGATCTTTATATCTTCACTTTCATATCTTGGCGTAGTCTCACAATATGTGTCACCAATAAGGATTATTATCACTAATAATGTAATGTCCATTTTGTTAAATTTCAACACAAACAACAACACAATTGCTTTAACCGTACTGCAGATAAAACTATGGAGACCTGCAGTTATTTTTGTACAGTCACAGAGATAATTTTGTACTACAATTTTAGATAGTGCGCACCTCCGACGTCTCAGAACGATCATATGATAAACATTATTATGTTTACTTTGGCTGAGATTAAAGTAAGTTCATTTATTTCACAATAAAAATCGTGATAAGAAAAATTGTTTTTTTTAAAGAACAAATAAATAAATTTTCACTTCACAATTAACACAATCACAGCGCCATCTAGAGAAAACGGATATAGTTATTATTGTAAAATACTTATTATTCATAGAAAACACTTCAGACTCAAGTCAAAACATGAACAAATTATATTTTATTTTTGGGTGAGTACTATTGTTTGAGTGACTATCAATTTCCAACAACATTTACCTAGATTGAGTTTGTGTTTGTTAGTGAATTTATTGTAACTACTCAGAGATACGTACTTGATCCCACTCTCATAATATTGTACGTAATGGCAACGAAGATGCTTGACCCTACTCTAAATAATGTTGAATAATGTCTGTTGACTATTTTAAATAATAACGAGATCTCGTGAGGCGCATTACATCTACCCCAGACCAAGTCTCTACATGACGATTACGACCATTCTGTCAAGAGTGACGACCAAGAAGAAAATATTGTTATCTCATAAGTAGCAATTTATATCTTTGAAGACAATAAAGATCTTTAAACCTAAGCCTAAGTATAATTAGGTTTACAAATTGTAAAGTTCGCAAACGTAAAAAGCCTACTAGTGAAATTCGCTATCATAATGTTTTTCCTACCGACTGTACCTTTTATCTATCTGATAACGATAACAAGAAGAACAAATATTGACTAACTGACGTTCAGCCGACGTAGTAGCTGAACGATGGAAACTAATTTTTATCGGGAGTTTTCAAGTACCACCAAAATATAATCAAGGACGTTTATTATACCGTCACATTATGGGACATTGAATAGAGATAAGATTTTTCATAACTTTTATTTTAGTATTTTATTTGTGTAGTAGTTAGAATCAAAGAATCAAATATTTTGTTCAGAGGCTAGGTCTTCACAACATCTTTAAAATTAAATAAAAATTCATTATAATAAAAAGTACGTAATTTATAATAAATACTCTAGTAACTTTCCATCATTTCGGAAACAAAGCCAAATGACCACCGGTAACAGAAAAGGCGAAACAAACCTGCCCTGCCCATCAGATATTTTTATCTCAAATACAAAAAGGAAATTATACATGTATGGAAAAATAGAGCATTATGAAATGCTCTACCAAATTAAAATAAAATGGACCGACAAGATTACTAATGAAGAAGTGCTGCGGAGAGTAAGTGGAAAGAAATCTTTAGTGAAAGAAATAGAAACATAAGATTTGCTACCAGTTTCACCCTTCTAAAGACCGGTTGGCAGCGGCCTGCATCCAGCGGCTACCTGCGACTTTCCATTTAAAAAAACATTTATTTTCAAATTAGATTTACAGGCAATACTTGTACGTCAAAAAAAGATTTTAATCCTACCCAGCACTTCGACGTGAATGGCCTGTTAAAAAAATCGTAGGTCGTGTTATTTTTGTGTATCTGAAAATTTCGCTAAATTATAACAAAACATAACCTGTTCATTATTCCGATTACTATAACAAAATGTTATACCCAGTTTTCCGAAACTCGACCCGGATAAACTTGCACACGCGTCGTCGTAATTAGTCAAACCTTACCAACTTTTAATGAGCGAAGTGCAGCTGCAGTCTGCGAGGGATGCATTTTTATGTCACCTTGCTGTAAACACTGACTTTTATATATCTATATTAATATTGAGAAGCTGGACGGTGTTGCTGTGTATCGCACTCTAAAACACACAAGTCAAACAACGTCGACACTAGTCAGTGTTTGGCTCGACAATGAAAACACACAACAATCAAATCTTTCTTCTTTATAATATTACACTCGCGAACAATGAATGCGGGTCACCTAAAGAAATCTATAAATCTCGGAAACTAATGCTAGCTTAATAAAATAAACAATGTTTAATAGACAATACAAACCCCTAAATGAAAGTAATAAAATTTATAAGTCACAGCATTTTATTTATTAAAAATTACATGAAGGAAAAAAATCTGCTGATCTCGCCTTAAAACAAAATTAGGAAACATGACATTTTTGTGCAACAATTATGATTTTCTTGAATTGAAGCTTCCGAGATTTAAAGGTTTCTTTAGGTGACCCGCATTCATTGCTCTCGAGTGTAGTACCATCAACTCATAATCATCCCACTGCTGGGATACGGGTCTCCCTTAAATCGAAGGGGTTTAGAGCGTACTCTGCCACGCTGCTCCAATGCGGATTGGCGAAGGCCTGTGTTTACAAGTCGTCTGAAGGCCACCAACTTGACTTAACGACTTAGCAACAACAGCTCCCGGCTGTTCCGCAACACGGAAAATCTCGACATAACAAAACCCATCCAAACACTGTGTAGACTCGACGTTGCTTAACTTGCGTGTTCATATTAGCTGCCGTCGAACTCCTATTAATTTTCCATATTTAGTTAATATTACTACATTGCGCATTTTCTCGTAAATTACAGGTGTTACAATATACGTAGAAAATACCCGGTTATCTAAAACACGACCCGGGCGAAGTAGCGCCCACGCTTCGTCGTAATTAGTCAAAACCTACAAACTTTTAATGAGGCAAGTGCAGCTGCGGATAGAGCTATGCATTTTTATGTTGTCACCTTTCTGCAACGATGATAAAATTTTAATTAATATAAAAATTCGCATATAATGTAATAAAATATACACCTTATAAACGGGACTTGAACGCGTACATAAACTGGTTTTTACACCCCACGTTTCGACAGAGTTGCAACGGTTGTGTCTCCCCGTGACCACGGCAGATGCAACTCTGTTAAAACGTCGGGTGTAAAAACAAGTAAGTTTATGTGAGCGATAAAGCCCCGTTAAAACAGTGTTTATAATGTGTTCAAAGCGCGATATTGGTGCTAATTCTGTTGTACATTTAACTAGACTAAACTAATTTTGACAGGACTAGAAGTGTTGCTATCCTTGTCACTAATTGTAAACCAAGGAAGGACAACAACACCTTTGGTGCTGTCAAAATTAGTTTAGTCTAGTTAAATGTACAACAGAATTAGCACCAGTTTAAAATAAATTATATACAATTCACACAGCCCCATCTGGTCCCAAAGTAAGCTGGGCTTAACCTCGTGTTATGGGTACCAGACAATGGATATATTGTTGTTCTTGCACAAACAAAGCCATCACATAAGTGTTTGCCCCTTTCGGGTATCAAACGCGCGCCCTTTGTGACGTAGGAGTGCGCTCAAGAACTACACAATTTAATTCCCCCTGCATCCTTTCGCCATCGGACTACGCTGCGTGGACAGGGATCCCATGGCTTGTGGTCGATATTCCCACCTACCATACCAGTCGATTCGCCTCCACTTTCATAACGCGAACGTCTAAGATATGGAACTCCCTCCCCGCGTCGCCCTTTCCCGATTCATATAATTTAGGGATTTTCAAGGCAAGAGCGAATAGGTTAGGTCTTTTTTGAGTTTGCACGTGTACCGTCCTAGACCTCATCTTTGCTTAACATCAGGCAAGAATGAGGTCAAACGTACTCAAACCTACTACACTGGGCGTCAAAAATAAGTAGTACAGTTTTAAAATTGCAATTACTCTTAAATTATAGAAGTTAGAGTTTTGAAATAAAAGACATTTTATAGCAAATTTAACAAAGTTTTCTAAAAATAATATTTTATTTAGCATTAGTAAAGTTTTACACTAAAAATCAAGAAAAAACTAAAAAGCTAACCATTTTAAAGGAACAATCAAGAACTTAATTTTTACGTTTTGGGCCTTGTTCCCACTTTAGTAACTTGGTGTTGCCGCCTCGGGCTCTGATGACAGCTTGGAGCCGATTTGGCATGCTGAACACTAAGTTTTGGAGGCGGTGTTGGGGAATATTCACTCATTCTTCTATCAAGGCCTGTTTAAGGGCTCTGAGGTTGGCGGGGGGTGGTCTGCGTCTTCTGACTAGCCCCCAAGCTCGTCCCAGGCATGTTCAATCGGGTTAAGATCTGGACTTCTTGATGACCAAGTCATGAAGCTGATGCACTCTTGTACGAGGTGAGCGGTGTATGGCCGGGCGTTATCATGCATTAGTATCGCTCTATCACTCATATTTACTAAATATGGCCCTGCATACTCGTTAAGGATCTCTAATGCATATCTTTCACCAGTCAGAGTGCCATTTTCTATGACCACTAGCTTTGTGCGACCCTCTGAAGAGATGCCAGCCCATACGTGTACAGAGCCCCCGCCGTATTGAACTCTTTCCGAGATGCAACCTTGAATGTATCGCTCACCAGGTCGCCTGTATACTCTCCGCCTTCCATTGGAAGTGAATAAAGAAAACCGAGACTCATCTGTGAACAAAACTCTTGTCCATTCTTCTTCGCCCCATTGTACGTGTTGACGGGCGTAGCGTAGTCTTGCTACTGCCCTGTCTCAAGCTTGGGGCCATTTGCTGGCCTGTACGACTTCAGGTTGGCTTCAGCAAGTCTTCTCCTCACTGTACTCTCACTAACGTAGTCTCTTCGGGTCTGAAGAAGCTGTTGCTGGACCTCAACTGCATTAAGGTGACGATTTCTTAACAAGTAGAGACAATTAAGCGGTCTTCTCGGGTACTAATGCACCTGGGTGCCATTACTCTGCCATTAATTGGTCTCCTTAGATGGTTTCCAGTCTCTTCGTACCTTCGCTTTACTTGCTGGATCGTTCTTAGAGTTACACCCACCGTTCTTGCAGTACGACGCATACTGATGCCTACTTCGAGTAAAGTTTTGATTCTTGCACATTCTTCTTGGTGAAAGAGGCATGATTAGTAAAGTTTACTAGCTGAAGACACATTTGCTTTTGAATTGCAATTGATTTATCAGCAATAAAGAAAACAATAAAAAACAAAAGTACAAGCCAACAGTTAAAAAAAATAGTGTTTTTGTTTATTAACGTTTTTTTCAGTCAATCTTTAAAAATGATATTATGCATGAAATTTTTATTAAATGAAATTAAATTGTCTTTTAACTTTTTTTTATTTCAAAGGTCTAGCTTCTGTAGTTTAGGAGATATTGCAATTTTAAAACTGTACTACTTATTTTTGACGCCCAGTGTATATAAAAAAAGGTAGAATCAGTAAATCAAGTGAGCTCTGAATTGGCCATCACACCTTTCACACCTTTTCCATATGAGAGTGTTCGACGTTTAACATCATATCAAGGACGCGGACGATATGACAAACATCACACTAATATTATAAAGGCGAAAGTCGAGTATGTTTGTTACTTCTTCACTCTTAAATGGCTGGGCCAATTTTTATGATATTTAATATGTAGGTAACTGATACCTTGGTTTAACACATAGGGTACATTTTATCTCGAAAAGTATGCGATTCCCGTAGGATTTGATCAAAGGTCTGATGGTCAATGGCGCTTTATAAAGTTAATAGAAATTTTTTGAGTTTGCGTGTACCACCCTAGACCTCATCTTTGCTCAAAATCAGGCATCATCAGGCATCTACTATAAAAAATATAAAAAAATAAAAAAAAGTTAATGGCGGGCGCTGCTGTGCAAAAATACACGCCAAAGAAGTTGCGCGGGTTTCGCTAGTATGATAATAGTAAACATTTAACTAGCGGAGATTGAACCTAGGCCCTTCAAGCATTTACGTACCAACTAGGCCATCATATATCTAACATTAAAAAAAAAAAAACTCATTTAATTCGTGCTAATCTTCAATCATGCAATTAACACCACATTAGCCGTCACACAACTGATGTATCCCCCGACATTCCAACAGCGCAAACTAACCGACACAGTACCCAATAATCACTCACTATCCATTCTAAATTACACTCTGTGTCTGACACAGAAAGTCCTGTGTCGCTTCTCGAACAACAACTGAAGTTATACGTTGCAAACTTAGCTGAACACAGGTGCTAATTATGACTTTACTGTTAATAACCGCTAGCATAACTTGACCTACCTCTCCCCTCTCACCTCTTATCACAACACTATAAAACAACGCTACAGTACTAGAGTTTAGAGGTCACCTTACACTGGTATTTCAGTAATAACAGTTATCGACTAGGTATAAATTAGCGTTCAATTACTCGGTGAATACGTACTGCGAACGTTTCTATATGCATGCTATTCACAGGTGCGTGAGTTTTGACAACTTTGAACAATGTTTGAATTATTGCGGCAATGTATTAAGTTTGCTTTGAATTTGTGATAATTTTAAAATAAATTTGTATTATAAGTCAAGCGTTAGAATTATAACAGGCAGGCCACTAACTTGTCGTTGCGGAAGTATCACCAGTGCCCGCGACCCCGCCACGTGAAGGCGGAGAAGGTGGCAGACAGTCAGGTCTTTAGTCGGTATCCCTCATTGGCTAGAGAGGCGAGCCCGACAGACCCCCGTCGCTTCCCCAAGTGGCGGGACATGCAGTAATGCATTTTCACTTGTCGTTATCAGCGGCAGATCAGGTATTCACTAGGTGATGTTTTTAACAACATTTAGGATCCTCTCCATGGTGAGGTCAAATGAATTTTATTAGACAAAATAGAGACCAGGAACATAATAGTAATTATTGAAGACGTTGTCAATTTCCCGAAACTAAAATGTTATTTTTCCCTCGTAATTCTTACTTCAGCTATTTTAAGTCGATATTTAGAGCAGCCTCCTTTCCTAGTATTATCCCTTCCGGCCATAAACCGTAACATAAAACGTAGGGCAGCTTTAGTAGTGGGTACCAACAATAACTATGGGTTTATTCGCTCGCCAATGACGTCACAAATCCTAAGGGTACGTATAACCATAAAGTGCAGCTTCGTTGGCTACCAATTGTTTCTTGGATTCAGTCAAACTACTTGCTTTTTGTCGTAATGGCTTTCATGAATCTCTTCTACTCACTATAATATACTCATATCAATCCATAATTATCATACTGCTGGGATACGGGTCTCCCTTTAATCGAAGGGGTTAAGAGCGTACTCTGCTGCTCCAATGCGGATTAGCGGAGATCAGTCGATCGGAGCTGCCCGTCTGGAGAAGGACCTCCATTTTACAGAATATCGTAGCCCAATAGCATTGGTCTCGGCAATGTTGTGTTCCTACGCTGATCTCCAGAGCTCCACTCGGGGGGGTTGGGAGGGTTGGCAACGCGTGAGTGATACCCCCGGTATTGCAAGCGTCTATAGGCTACGGTGATGCTTACCATCAGGCTATGTATGCTTGTTTGCCAACTTTGTGGTATAAAAAAATAAAATAAAACTGTGTTTTAAAGCCACCTAAAGGCTACTTGGCTTAAAGATTGTCATCCATCGTCAACAGCCGGCACCGACAGGTTAACGTGCCCTCCGAAGCACGAAGAAGCTCGAGATAATAATACCCATCCAAACTCTATCTAGTGGAGAACCCTTAAGTTGTAAGGTTAGATGAAAGGACGTTTGTTACTTTTTCACGCAAAAACCACTTTTTATGTAAGAAGTTGGCAAACGAGCAAGCCGGTCACCTGATGTTAAGTGATCACCGCCACCCATGGAGCACAGAGACAGCGGGAGACAAGTCATAGTCATTCGGAAACACCGCTGGCGGGAGTTGGTTCCAAATGTTTACTGTGCGTGGAAGTGTCGACACTGGGCAGATTTGCTTGAAATTTCATACACAGTTAGTTTATAACACGGATTAACACATAGGGTAGTTTTTATCTCGTATATCAGACCCTGACTCCTCCATCCTTTCAAGATGACCTTGGCTCGGTCATCTTGAAAGAATGGAGGAGGGTCCGAGCGTCAAGGCAGCATATGTGGGGAGGGTGTCGGGCAGGCGTCCGGTTGGCCGCCCCAGGTAACGCTGGAGCGATGCAGTGCTGGCTGATCTGCACGAGATGGAAGCAGTGAACTGGCGGGACTTCGTGCAGAGCAGAGAACTCTGGCGCACTCTAGTATCAGAGGCCAAGATCCACTTCGGGTCACTGAGCCAGCGGAGAAAGTAAGTAAGTAAGTATCAGACCCTGACCTCCCCATGGGTCAACGGGAACAACCGAGTTTCGCGGACAATACCGGTATCTATTATTTAATACTTCAAACATAAGGCTGCCCATTGCAAAAATATTTAATAATCGTTACAAAATTATTTACAGAGATTAACGCGTACATACAATGAATAAATAAACTCTTTAGCTTTATTATTTTAATATAGATATCTAAGAATTTTCAGTAACGAAAATCAAATGTTTGCTAAAGTGTAATAGCGACTTGAGACGATCCTAAAATATTTATTTAAGCCCTCACTAAGTAGATTTAAATAAAATCAGGACTTAATGCTTGCTTTTAACTATAAATCTTGTTTGTATTACGCGTTGCAATTTGCGACACGTACACAATTTATATATAGACAGTTTTTCAATCTATATAATCCGTTGCAATATAACTGGCACAAATGCTTTAAACAGTCAGAATACAATATGACATGAAATAAACAGTGGCGCAATTATGCTTACAGAAGATGATGTCGTTTAGATGTCAATATGATGTTGATCCCGAGTTGACATTGTTTTTAAATGGTATTATGCTATATCAATCATTTTTGACATTTACGTGATACTGTTTTATGTCAAAAAGTGGAGTGTAAATTTAAGTTGATATGAAGTTGATATTGATATCGCATATTTCGGAGAGCCTAATACGAAATCGTCTGTAATGTCAAATAAACATCAAAACGACATCATAATTTGTAAGCATAATTGCACACCACCGGAATCACTTTAATGAAATAAAAGCACACAACATTAGGGTTACCATAGTAAGATATGGTATGTATGACTAACTATGTAGTTCAAACACTTTCATTGAATTTTTCTCAAAACCTTCTGCTAAGTATAGTAAAATGCATTATCCTGAACTAACGAAACCCGCGCAACTTCGTTTGCATGTATCCCGCTTTCCCGTGGGAATTTTTTAATGTACTATACTACCCCGCGCTGGCCCTCACAGCGTAGGGGAGCGTCCCCAAGGTGGTGGACTCGCTGACCAACGACGGGTGTGGTCCTCCAGCATTTCGGGGGTTGTGCGGCGGGTTGACACCTCGCCCATGTAAAACCAATGTTGCTGGTGAAGCGTATCCCGTTAGCGCTTCACTAGCTTGAAAAATTACTATACTTAAAAAAATCTTCCCCTTGAAGCACTTTATCTACTAAAAACCGCATCAAAATCCGTTGCGTAGTTTTAAAGATTTAAGCGTACATTGGGACACACAGACGCACAGACTGACAGCAAAAGCGAGTTAATTTTATTCTATGTAAAGATGACTGACGGAGTCCCATTCGATGGTCAGACCAGATATCCAGTCAGCTAAATATTACTGTCAGCGCCGCACTACACCAGGCGTCTGAGCGCAACCGATATGGCGGCAACTAGTCGATAAGGTCGTGTTGAGTCGCGATCCTCAGCAGTGGAGGAAACGATCAAGAAGAAGAAAGATGACTGACTAATGGTTGATCCATTAGTCGCCTGATGATCGTAAAGACCTGAAGCTTGGATGGTGTTTTTGTATGACGTTCCAATGTTCCGAAATTCCTACGAGAAAGCTATTAAATAAACAAAACAAAAGGCAGACGCGGCAACGCGACTACGACGACGGTATGATGTCATGTACACGAGCGCTTAAATTACAAAATATAACGTATTAATTTGGACGGCAAAGCCTCGATAGCGGTCGCACCGGAGATCCGCTACTATCGCCGCTGCCAAATCCCTGAGTACCTCTTCCATACGTTCCGATATTATTTGGCAGATATCCAAAATAATTACTTACGTAAAACCAGTCTAGCTAGGACGGATCGCGACGTGGATCGAAGAAAAGGGATTAACTAGAGATGACACGTTTTAAACAAAAAAACCTCTTGGGTTCCATTCGATTTCAAAGCTGGAAGGTGCATGGATATTGAGTAAAGGCCGTGATCGACGAGCGAGTAAAACCGCGGCTTTATGGCTCGGCGGTAAAGCTCACCGGTGTATCACTGCAAAACCGCGGTTTTAAACACCGACAAGCCTGGCTCGTGGCTCGTCATGTTTGCTATATTTTTTACTCGGCTCATCATGTAAATACGAGATGGCGAGATAACACAAAGCTTCAGACTCGGAACAAGACATGTTACCTCTCTCATTCAGGCGCAACTGTTTTGCTCGCTAGTCGGTCAGCACTTACGAGCCGCGAATAAAACCATCGTTCTTTAAACCGCGGTATAGGCTCCTACGTCAATCAGGGCCTTTATAAATACATTTTAAAAAAATTGCAAATATTTTTCTACTAGCGCTGCAGACGTGAATGGCCTGTTGAGTAGAAATGCCGCAAGAAACTCAACATTCTCAAAAATGACTTTAAAAAAAAGAATGTTGAGTACATTCTTTTTTTTTAAGTCATTTTTAACCATAAATGTGTTTAAATTTTTTTAAAGCCTTTGCGTAATTCTGAACAAAATCGACAGCCGAGTGGCGTGTTAGGGACTCTACCTTCGAAACCAGAGATCACAGGTTCGATCCCCGCACGGAGTTAATGTTTATGTGATCGCATTTATGTTTGTCTCATCTGGGTGTTATCGTCTGTATCAAACATCCAGAACAAGACAAAATATAGACATGTTCGAACACGCGGCTCTTGGGATAACATTCACATTGCTGACCACTCAACCACCGAGTCAGTCTATCCCATTTATTCCTAGAATACCATTTTTGGGAATCTGAAACTGACGATAAATTTTGAACTAGCGAAACCCGCGCAACTTCGTTTGCAGGTATCTCGCTTTCCCGTGAGAAACATCGGAATGTATATATACATATAAATGATGATGATGATTGGAACAGACAGACAGACAGCGCGAGTTCATTTTATACTATGTACAAAGATTTTATATGTTGAATTAAGGAATAAATAGGTATTGTAATTGAGCACATCTATAAATTCTAACAACGTTCATTACAAGCCTCTATACTGTTGTATCAAATATTCATTATCTCATCGCAAAGGGCTCGTATTTGCGAAACGGCCAGTAATTTGCCATCACTGAAATAAAACTAAATAGATAACGCAACTTAAACTGCTTGAAAATTTATACATGTCGCTTTGTTTTATTACAGAAAGAATGAAAAACTATACATTGGTCCACACCCGTTTTGGTATTAGTCGTGGCCGTGGTCATGTGACACCATGTAGCTCCAAGCTCTATGCTTGCTTAAAATACAGTACAATTTAAACTAACCAAAAACTACCATCATTTTGGAAACAAAGCAAAATGGCCGCGTAAAAGAAAATCGGTTACGGCCTGTTTTGTCCATCAGATATTTTTACATTCTTTTTCCCTATTTCACAAAAAAATATACAAGTATGAAAATCTGAAGTGACATAAAATAATAGTGTTGTGTTAGGTTGATTCTTTGAGAGGGTGGTAAGTCCCCGATCGAACTGACCCATTTCATATACATATGAGATATACTCTACCACTACATCCTAACTAATATTATAAATGACAAAGTGAGTTTATTTGTAAAATCAAATAATCATAAAACGTTTACCTAAATAAAATATTACAGTTTTTTTTTTTCATTTAGTGATAGAATTTATTTTATAAATGGAACATATTTAAAAGAAATAAAACTCAACTATTTATTTGTTTCTTTATTCCTTCACGGCTTGACTAATCAGATGATCATTTTGAAAATTTGTAAACATATTGTCAGGAGTACAGAGCTCAACATAGGCTATTTTCGAGTGAAAGGATGTCATTCCAATGGGAAAATATTTTTTCTTCTATAGATGTCGCTGGAGATGTCGGCCAACAGATGGCGCCACTAGTCGCGCTATGGATTGTTTTGTTGTCAAACGAGATCTAAGTATGTCATAAAATTAACCGCGAGCGAACCGGCGGCGGGGAAAAGCTAGTCACTCATAAATAAATGCTCTACCACACCATAATGCTCTACCCACAGACAATATAACCTATTACCTATAGATTATTATTGTCTGTAGCTCTACCACTAAAACTCTATTGCGATTTATATCTGCGTTTGGCAACGACACACTCCTATTAAACGCCTCAGTGTCTCCCTCATTCATAATTCATTCCGTCACTGTGTTAGCCCTTCGATTAATTTATACTATGTAGATTCAGTTACCGATACCTGATATCGAATAATCTGTGCCGTTACTGCCGATACAATCGATATGGCCTGTTATCGATGTTCATTGAATTTTGGTAATTTATAGCAGAATTTTAAAGGAGTAAATGCTGCTTGTCATTTATTCTTAGTATGATTCTGCAGTCAGAGTGCTTAGTATGAGTTTTTTTGTTCACTTTCTTTCATGTCGACGTAAACGAACCGACCAAATAGAGACGAACTCTCATGTTGCAAATTTATAAGACACGTGTTACATATCAAAATTATGCGGCTTACGTTCGAATGTGACCAAAAAACTTGTACTAAGCACTAAGCACTCTGAAGGTGGTAGGAAAAAAGTGACGATTCATAACAGCTTGTAATTAGGCCTATTTCAATAAAAATCTTTCAAGTTTGAGTTGTGTTGGAGTTTGGTGTTGAACTTTTATTTAACTGCTAACGCTCAAAGCAGCCATAACATTGTCATTCTGTCAATCCGATACTTTACTCGGATCAAGATTAAATTGAAAAGAATGAGTTTTGCCCTAATTTATACCATCACATAGAAACCATATTGTAATAATGTTCAGTGAACTGACAGCGTCGCATTTCAAGAAACTTTTATGACACATTCATATTTTTAAATAATAAAAAAGAATATTGATGCTGGCTGATCATAATTCAGACACAATAAATATTTGATAATTCCATACATATTCCATTCCATAATTTTCTAAATGGATGATATCAGTTGACCTCCGTATCTTCCCACATTTACATTGTATTGTGTGGTTAGCACTAGAGACCTCAGTTAAACCATTTTAGTAACAAATGTATATTGTCTAAAATGTCCCAAAGTCCCTCTGTATCTGTTCCGAATCTCTTAAATCGATTGCCGCTTCGTCCTTCAACGTGCGTTTGAGTTCAAGAGTCGTGTCCATTGTATTTCGTCTGTTATTATTTGCCTAAACTGTCTCACTGTTGAGATTTCTATATCACTACATAGTATAAAACAAAGTCGCTTTCTCTGTCCCTATGTCCCTTTGTATGCTTAAATCTTTAAAACTACGCTACGGATTTTGATGCGTTTTTTTTAATTGATAGAGTGATTCAAGGGGAAGGTTTTAAAGTATCATACATTCCAAAATTCCCACGGGAAAGCGGGATACACGCAAACGAAGTTGCGCGGGTTTCGCTAGTATGGTTATATATAGATAGTTTATAGAGTAGATTAATTGCACAAATAAAATTACTGTATGACAAGAAAAAATGTCTGTGAAGATACTCCCTAAATAAAGGTATTTCATTTTCATTTCTCTATCCATCCATGAATATTTCTCCGGAATATCCCCCTGTTATTTAGTTACATTTAGAGTCAAGGAAGATATTGTAGCAACTTGGTTACCCTAGAATCATTCAACAATATTCTTAAGCCGTTGGCATCTTTCTACACTGGATTAAAATTAAATGAATCAGCGGTTATCGTGTCAATATGAAAAAGCAACATTGTAAATTATGGCTTTTTTTATTGTTTTATCATAATTTATTAATATTGCTACACATAGTTTTCTACTATATTCTTGTCTCCTAGACTACATCATACGAACAGTTCTAATTAAACAAACCCATTGAATCCAGCTCGCAACGTCGCGTCCACGTCGCGTGGATGTCGCTGGAACGTCGCGACTCCAGAATCCAATTTAAAGTGTCGTAAGAGATAAAATACTGTCGCTATAAAATCCGCAATGTCATACTTTTGAGCAAGATGAATCATAGGATGTCGAGACAGGAATCCTGGTATAAAAAGTTAAAAAGGCGTTATTTGTCATACATACCAAATATTTATTTATTACGTAATTAATAATTATGTAACTAATTGCATTGGGATTAATTATACCAAATTCACATCGAGTCATCTGGCTTACTTTTGAACAAAAGCAATTTTGATATATGTATATGAATTAGAATTTCAATTATTTACTTATTAAACTTTATTTTGTACATATTTAAAACTTTGGAGCCTGCGGATATCAGTTTGATATAGAGATTTAAAACAGTGTAGACAGTGGCTTCATACCAAAACTTCTTGTCAACTCTGTTTTAAAACCAATGTTTATAACTGCGTATGAAAAATGAAAATGTCTTTATTTAAATAGACCTATAAGAGTCTGGCAATCGAATCGTGTCACTTGAAAACAGCGGCAAATTCAAAAAATC
Organism: Endotricha flammealis; assembly: GCA_905163395.2. Classification (NCBI taxonomy): domain Eukaryota; kingdom Metazoa; phylum Arthropoda; class Insecta; order Lepidoptera; family Pyralidae; genus Endotricha; species Endotricha flammealis. Next base: position 15,928,928 of record LR990860.1, read on the forward strand.
TTGAGATGGCAACCCTTTTTTACAAATGACTAATGAAAAATCTTAACTTGGCAACCCTCTGAATACATACATGCAACCACTTTTGTTACTTGATTTTTTTTCTATTATCTTATAAACCCTAGGATAGATAACGTAAATCATTTAATATGGCTTCCGCAGAAATCAAAAAACGTAATTACGAACTTAGTTTTCTTTACATTGCCGCAGCATTTACGGACTTTTAATGTTACCATTATCAACTTTGCTTTACATTGCTGGTGACACGATTCACTGGTCTTTCGAAACGTATGGTACCATAACCCTGAAATATTTACAACTAGCTGCTACCCGAAGTGTTACCCGCGTTTAATTTTATGCACAGCAGCGCCATCTCTATCAGACTTTTGACCAAATCGTACCAAATAAATCATACAAATATTCCCAGCCATTTGAGCGTGAAAAAGTAACACAAATATCACAAAAGTTCGCTTTTAAAATATTACTAGCTTCCGCCCGCGGCTTCGCCCGCGTGGCCTCGTAACAATTAGCATATCTTTCTTCAGAAACAAATTCCGGTCCGGCATGGCCCAGTACGGTACGGTTCCATCCGGTCCGATCAGGTCCGGTCGATCCGGTCCGATCCGGTCCGGTTCGGTCGGTCCGGTCCTTATAAGGACCATACATGACAAATTTGGCATCTCTAGACCCAGCGGTTTAGGCTGTGCGTCCCCTCTCAACTTCGTTTGCGTATATCTCGGTTTCCCGTGGGAATTTAGAAATATCCTTTCTTAGTACACCCCTAGACGTCGCCGTCGTAAGGAACCTACAGTCCAAATTTGGAATCTCTAGACCCACCGGTTTGGGCTGTGCGTTGATATATAGTTAAGTCAGTCAGGAATTTTATATATAGTCCGGTCCGATCAGGTCCAGTCAGTTCGGTCCGGTTCGATCGGTCCGGTCCTGATAAGGAACCTACATACCAATTAGCATAATTATATTTCTTCAGAAAAAAAATCCGGCACGGTCCGGTACGTTGCGGTTCCTTCCGGACCGATCAGATCTGATCCGTTCCGGTCCGGTCCGGTCGGTTCGGACCTTATAAGGACCCTGCATGCCAAATTTGGAATCTCTAGACCCAGCGGTTTGGGCTTTGCGTCCCCTCGCAACTTCGTTTGCGTATATCTCGGTTAATTTTGAAAAATCCTTTCTTAGTACACCCCTAGACGTCGTAAGGAACCTACAGTCCAAATTTGGATTCTCTAGACCCACCGGTTTGGGCTGTGCGTTGATATATAGTTAAGTCAGTCAGTCAGGACTTTGAATTTTATGTATATAGATTAGGATAATCACAGAAAAAAACTTTTACTAGACAAGAAACACACAGCACTAATCAAATTCAAAGTTCTCACACGATAAGTCAATTACCTGAATGTAATTAACATTTGATGTTTGGGAGCCATCTTCATTCTAAGCGTAAATGGACCATAACGTAGAGCCGAGTGGCTCCGAGCCATTAACAATTTTATGGCTGCATACTGGTGACACTCGAGATTCGTGTTAATAAATTGAGTCTACATAGATTTGATAAACCGCTCCAGTAAGAAGTATTATTAGAATGTATATTATAAAACAAAGTCCATTGCAGCGTCTGTCTGTTCGCGATAAACTCAAAACTACTGAAACGTTTTTCATGTGGATTTCACCAATAGATAGAGGGGCTTTTGAACGGAACGCCGCCGTACGAGCCGTGCGGTCACCACGCGACAAGTACGTACGTGGTCTAGTCAATAAAAATAAATAAGAATAGATTTATTTGAGGTGATTATTTACCTATATTCTACAGTAATAAAGTTTAATTTGCTATGAACGAAAATTTTCGCGTTTTCGCGTCGTCAAAACGCGCGCTAAAAAGCAGTGCAATGATAACAAGGCGGTCTTATTATTGACCGTATTTTTTTCTAAGCCACCTAACTGTAACGAATCAAATGGCGTCAGAAACACACATTATTTCAGATCAAACAGAATAAATTACATGAATGAATACATATAGACATTGTACCCTATATTTTATATCAATAATTGCCGTTGTAAATCTCTCGAATAGATATAGCGGTGGTAATGAAGTCGAATGCCGGCGTCGCAACTTGAGGGAGCAAACAGTGACTCTGGCTCCAATCCAAGCAATTAAACTGTCGCTTACGAAGGATGAGCCCCCGCCTCCGTTCAACGTATATAAAAAAAACATTGGTTAAAAAAATACATACATTTTAATGCAAGTTTAGTTTTTAGTTAAATTTTAATGACGTTGTGTAATAGTTTGGCTTATTTTTTAGTTAATAAAGCATTTCTCTAAAAAAAAAACACCTTGGATTTAAAAGCATTTTGCTTACTGTTGTTCTGTGTTTTCTATGTATAATAAGTATTTATTTACAAAAAAAAAGTATTTAGGTAATTTATATATTTATCAGCAATCTTAGTGCCCATAGTACAGTCAGGTGTACGTCGAGTTTTACACTTGCAGTACCATTTTGGCTCTTATTACATAGAACTTAAGAAAACAACCAGATCAAGACAACCAGACATGTTCATGCACACGTTACTGTTCGCCTTGCGCAGGATCGAACCCGCGGCTCTTGGGACAAAGTGGCCATTGCTAGCCACTCGACCACCGGGCCTGACAAAATAATCTTTATTTATATTATAAAGAGGAAAGATGTGTATTTTTGTTTACAATATATCCCCGGATAACATAGGCTATATTATTTTTTTTTATATTAGGGATTCTTACTTAAATCCATGTAAAGCCGGGGCGGACTGCTAGTACAGTATTGTATAGTACGACACGTTATTTCTCGATCGATCGATCGATATGGTTGCGCTGGCAACTCTAAAGACTAGACGTCAAAAAACAGCTGTGTAATTTAATAATTTAAAAATTAAGAATTTAATTGAAATAATACTAAAATTTTCTACTAATAATATAATATTTTGTGTAATAAATCATAAAAAGTATTTTCGACGTATAAAAACATATAAAAGTGTTAAAATAAGTCTAATCATTGTACCGGACCGCAGCTGTCAAAGCAACGGATTCTCTTCAAAAAGAAAAGGACAAATCTTCATAAAACCCGGGGAGTACTAGTGTTTTTTTCTCATTATTATTCCCACTTATACTAGGTTTTCCTTTGGGACTAGTCTTTAGATCAGTAATTATCAGTTTGTCAAGTTATGATAACCTCAAACTTATAGTGACTTTTATTCAGAGAATAAATTAGTTAATCTACTCTTTATTTATTTAAACAACACAATAGTTGTACATTCTATTGTTTTATTAATGTAAAATCTAATAGCAGAGTATTACAAACTTTTATACAATAATATAACAAAGACTCAAACATAACTTGTTTTCATTTAATAAAACTAATAATTTATATCTATTCATAATAATTTAATAAAATAAACCTAACAACAAGTAAACTAGGTACATACCAATAAACTGTCCCCAAACATTTTCAAAATATATATTTTATTAATACTTTTACAGAAAAATAAAAATGGCAATGACTCGCAGAGCTGAACTCGACTCAAAACTCAAGGCTGCCTTACATGAACTTAAATCTACTAAAGATACGTGCAACCAGCTGCTGGAAGAAAGAGAGACCGCTGAGAGGGACCTCCTAGATTTGATCCAACGCAACACATCGCTCAAAAGCGATCTGGCTGCAATTACAAAACAGTCCGAACAAATAGTCCTGGAACGAGACCAACTCCAGGTTATCGTCGATTCGAGTCGAGTCGTCTCTTTGCAGGCATCGCTCAATAGCATGACCTCTAAATACACCTCTTCGCAAAATGAGATTAAGGAATATAGTTTAGCGCTAGACAAACTTATAGGCTTAAGTACATCTAATTTAGAAAGGTTTGATTCCCTTACTAGCAAATATGACTCATCCATGATAGTATGTGTGCCTTCTGTTGAAGGTCCCACTAGCCTTCCACAGGAAACACCTGTTGTGTCGTGCGCGACTGAAGGAGGGCTACATGGAGACCCACCAGCAATGACTGTGACTACTGACAGACTGACTCGCCGCACATTTATCCTATCCGACGAAATGGGTAGGGGCTTAGGTAGTATGCTGTCTTATTTAACAAACCATATTGTGGTTAACTATTGTAGTCCTGGTGCTAGCTTGACTAGTTTACTTACTTGTATTAAGTCAGAGTCTATAGATAAGTCTTGTACTATTATTATAGCTTTAGGTAACTCTTGTAACACATCTAAACAAGATCTCATAGATGGCTTCAAACAAATTGTTGAGCTTGGGGCAGGAAAAATAATTATTTGTGCCCTGCCTTATATAAACAACAAATATAATTTATTAAATAAAAAAATATATAATTTGAACATGCATATTTATAATATGACTTGTACTGATAGTAGGATGCTATATTTAGACACTAATAAATTTATTAGTTATTGTTTTTTGACTGGAGGCAATTTACACCTCAATTATAGATTTAGGATGAGTATTGCTAAATTGTTAGCATATAATATACATTTTACAAATTCTTTTACAAACACAGTCATTAGTATAAGTACTAATGACTTAAAAAACTAGGCTGTAGGACAATGATAAAACCTTTATCACAAATACATCTTGTTCATCAGAACATACAAGGTTTTAACTACTATCCTATTTCCAAAGTAATCGATTGCTTCACCCGCGTCAATACGGTTTCACTAAAGGTAGATCCACTACAGACGCCGCTGCCATGTTATTTAAAGTTATAATGGAGGCCTGGGAGGACAGCAAGAACGCTGTTGGTGTTTTTTGCGACCTTTCCAAGGCTTTTGACTGTGTCGATCATCAGACCTTAGTAAATAAGTTAAAATTCTATGGCTTGGACAGTTCCTCAATCAATCTTATGTCCTCTTACCTTAATGCCAGAATTATGAAAGTGAGAGTAAATGAAGCGACCTCTGTAGGTTGTCCTGCTAGTATAGGCGTTCCTCAAGGCTCAATATTGGGCCCTTTTCTTTTTTTAGTATATATAAATGATTTGCCGTACTTAACTGAACATTTATGCGACATTATTTTGTTTGCTGATGACACTTCTTTAATTTTCAAGGTAGACAGAAAAAATCCTAATGTAGATACTATTAACAAAACGTTATCTCAACTACATCAATGGTTCACAGTAAATAATTTGGTGCTTAACGCCAGCAAAACCAAATGCATAGCTTTCTCACTCCCGAATGTATCCCAATCTATTACATCAGTCATTCTTAACGATGAAAACTTAGAATTGGTCGAAACTACCACTTTTCTGGGCATTGTACTTGATAGCAAACTACAATGGCATCCTCATATTAGAACACTAGCAGGTAGACTAAGTGCTGCTGCTTTCGCTGTTAGGAAAGTTCGACAGTTCACCAATGTCGACACGGCACGACTAGTTTATTTCAGTTATTTTCATAGTTTGCTATCGTACGGCATTTTACTCTGGGGTAAAGCAGCTGATATAGAGACGATTTTCGTGCTGCAAAAGCGTGTAGTGCGTTTTATTTATAAATTAGGTTACCGTGAATCACTTCGCGAGTTCTTCAAAAGCACTAATATTCTCACGGTGGCATCACAGTGCATTCTTGACAGCATTATGTTTGTTCGTAAAAACATTAATGACTATAACCAGGTGTCCGATATTCATAATTTTAATACGCGTAATAGAAATAAATTAGCTGTTCCTAAATTCAGGCTTAGGAAAGCGGGCAAGTCATTTATGATCCAAAGTTTGCATATGTATAATAAAATTCCAGAATATATTAAAAACTTGCCCAATAATAGATTTAAATTAAATGTAAAAAAATTCTTAACCAGCAAAGCGTACTATACTATCAACGAGTATCTAAATGAAAGGAATCCCTGGCCCTCTTGTGAAGGTGAAATGCTAAAACTTGTCGTGAAAAGCCAGTCAATGTTCAATAAACTACATGAATAAAATTTGTGTTCAATATTGTAACATGTACGTCGTAGTGTCATCTAAGTGGTGCTGTTTTTCTTATTATTTACATTTTAATATAAATTAATATATGACAAGGATGTTAATGTGTATGTGCATGTCATGCTCGCAAATTGTCCAAACTGGTGGTGGTGTTGGGGGTCGGGTTACTGTTGTTCCCTACAATATTGTTCATAATATCGTGATGGTGAGCCCAGTAATGGAGGCTGGAAGGCCGACTTTCACGTCAACTCGAAAATACACGAGAACTATTGCTGCCTTGCGGGCGGTCTGCTCCTATCTTTAACACCGATTTAGCATTTAATATTTAAGATTTAATTTTATGTTGAGACAAATTAATGGCACTATTTATTGACATTCCGCGTACGTAATGTATGTATGTACCTAGTTTTAAATTCTATGTTGAAAAAGAAAAGAAAAAAGAAAATTACGATATATTTTTAAATGACAAAAAAGGCCGTAACTGGTTTTCTTTCGCCATTTCTTTTTACCAGTGGTCATTTTGCTTTTGTTTCCGAAATGGTAGTAGTATATAGAGTAGATTAATTTATACAAATCATTTATTACTGTATACTCTGACAAGAGAACGTGTTTGTGAAAACCTATTCTCTGAATAAAAGTTTTGAATTTTGAATTTTGAATTTTTGATCACTTTTCAATATTGACAACGAAAATGGCACGTAAGTAATATAAAATCTCTGTGATAGACAACGTTTCAATATTTTTTTATATTAATACCATCATGATGCGAGAATCTATTGTTTCGAAATATGGAAAAGCTGTCATTCTTAAAGCTTTGAAAAAATTAATGAACTGTGGGTGCTTTGTGTATCGAGAACAATAATAATTTATTCATATCTAAGGAAGTGATTTTTGAATAAAAATTATTAAAGACTAGCTTTTGCACGCGGCTTCGCTCACGGTTAATTTTATGATTAAGATCACGTATAGCGCGACTTGTGGCGCCATCTGTTGGCCGGCAATTGAGATTACAGTATTTTCCCATTGGAATGACATACTTTCACGGGATAAAAAGTAGCCTATATTGGGCTCTGTACCCCTGATATTATATATACAAATTTTCATAATGATCGGATAATTAGTTAAGCCGTGAAGGAATAACAAACAAACAAACTCACTTTCTCATTTATAATATTAAGTTAGGATATTTTTAACGGCCCGGTGGCTCGTTGGTCGTTGTACCTCCGGCACCAGAGCTAGAGGGCGCGTGTTCGATCTACCCTTGAAGGCTTTTAAAAAAAACACTGAATTAATGAAGGACAAACTGTATTAGATATTTCTGGGAAACCCTTAGGCAACCTACGAGCTCAAAACCAGGCTGACTATTAACGCGTTGAATAAAACTGCCTCTGGCCGCCTTGCTCACAGATCCCAACACGGGGCAAATATTTATGTTGGCATTTACATTTACACTCTGGGTGTTTTCTATGTATTTACATCAATATATCCATATTCTGATACCCATAATACAAGCAGGTTATCCCTAAATGCGCTGTGAAAATTGTGTAGAATATTTTTATTTACTGGCGAAACCCCAACTACGTTTGTATGTATCCCGTAGGAAAGTCAGACAATACTTTCTTATCAAGTGCCTACGTTATACAAAAAAAACGGTCAAGTAAGTGTCGGGCCACGCACAATGTAGGGTTCCGTATTTGCTGTGCTTTGCTTGCATTCAGTTGAGTCCAATATCAAATTCTATCACATTTGTAAGTTTTCATCAAATAAATTTTATTTTATCGTTCGTCGGCTATTATTCGGTAACTACACTTCCGGACACTTGAATCGAGCCACCCAGCAGTTTCAACTTTGATTGCTGGTAACTTAACAAAAGTATATGATCAACGAAAAAGTTTTTATGCAATTTGGAAGCTGGTACACTTTACATTAATAAGGTATACTTAATTCCAAATTTAAATTTCAATAACTTGATAAAATTACAATTTTAAGTGAAACTTGTCCTGTATAACCTTTCTCAAAGACAAGACTCGGGTTGAATTTTTGAAAAAAAAACGGAATTATTGGAAAAAAAAAAATATTCAGAAACTTGTATTGCCTCCGAGAGCGTTTATGATTGCAGTCATGCGATTTGGCATGGAGTTTATCAACGTCATTATGAAGTGTTGTGGAATGTTCTCCCATTCCTCCTCGATGGCAACTCTCAGCTCTTCCAAAGTTTGTGGTGCTGGTTGGTGAGCTCGAACACGCCTCTTTAATTCGTCCCATAGACGTTCGATGGGATTCATATCAGGGCTCCTTGCTGGCCATTCCATTGTCGTGATTCCAACATCATGAAGGTATGCCCTGACGATTCCTGCAGTGTGCGCTCTTGCATTATCATGCATAAAGATGAAGCCTTGGCCTACAAATCCAGCATATGGCATCACATGAGTCTCTAGGCAATGGTTAATGTATCGACGGGCATTTAGTGTTGGTAGACGTGGTCCTGTCACAACCTCTAGCCCAGTTTTACCATCGGCAGATATTCCTCCCCAGACTATCCACGAGCTCCCGCCATAACTCACTCTCTCTTCAATACAACACTGAACAAAGCGCTCTCCCCGCCTTCGGTAGACCTTCCTCCTTCCATCATTACCATAAAGCATAATCTTAGTCTCATCAGTAAAGAGTACTTTGCTCCATTGGCGTTGAGTCCAATGCAAATGTTCGCGTGCAAACTGTAAGCGCGCATTCGGTGAGCTCTTGTCAGTTTCGGCCCGTTGGCTGGCTTACGTTGGCTCAGACCACGTTCTTTAAGTCTTCGTCTAATTGTTCGCGCGGAAACAGCCACTCCATGAAAGTCTCGAAGCTGTTCTTGGATCTGTACAGAGGTGAGGTGACGATTTCGTAAACTGGTTGTCGCGATAAATCGATCCTGTCTTTCTGAAGTTACCCGAAATCGCGGTCTTCCTGGACGGCGCACGTATCCACCAGTGTCGAGGTATCGATGGTATACCCTTTGCACAGCAGAACGGCTTAAAGCAAGCTGTGATGCTACATCGCGCTGACTTCGGCCCGACTGTAGAAGCGCCACAGCTTGCGCGGCTAGAAGAGGCGGTGTATCCATAATTATAACGTTTAAATGGCTCAAATTAAAAAAACAACAATTTTACGATGTCTTAATTTCAAAACAATTACGGTGAATTCAAAATTATGGAGTTAAATAAAAAGAATATGTTAATTTAGATCAACTTTTCTTTTCAAAAGAATGCACTAATTTGGATTTTGTTTCGTTTTTCCATTTGATAAATTCAAAATTGGAACAACAGCACTTCAAAATCATTATGAATATACCAGCATCAAAACTGCATAAAAACTTTTTGATTAACTTAAGAATATTTTTATGTTCTATGTCATTACACATAAAAATGTAGGGTGGCTCGATTCATGTGTCCGGAAGTGTAGTAGAGCCTACTTAACCGTTATCTATAAATAACATATGGACTACTACCATGATTTTTTTCAAATTTCTAAACATAAGGCTTTCGGAGATAGAGGGGGGGGACCACCATGCAACGAAAATTAATACGATAAATGTAAATAATTCCGAAACGGATCATTGTATCGAAAAATGATCTTTCCACACCCCTCAATGTTTTGAAGAGACCTATCTAACGATACGCCACAACATGGGGAAGGCGCGAAAAAAAATTCATTTCCACTCTACACGTCATAGGGGAGGCACCAAAGAAAATATTTTTCTAAATTTTGTCCCAGCACTTTGTTAATATTGTTAATATATGTATACATACCAAATTACAGCTTTCTAGCATTAAGCGTCTTGGCGCTAGACCGCGGTCAGACAGACAGACAGACGGACATGGCCAAACTATAAGGGTTCCTTGTAGTTTACTACGGAAAAAAACAACCTCCAAGTTTCAGGTTTCTACCGACCCGTCATTAATTCAGGACAAAGATAAAACTCGTTAAATATTTTAAACAGTATGAAGACCTTTGATTATAATAGAGACTTAAAAAATATTGAATATTAGTATGGATTATTGCCCGTCAAAAAGTCAATAAGATCTAATAATACCTTGCAAATTGGGTTATGCTTAGAAAAAAATATTTTACCTCTCTCTCAAGAAGTAAGCAATTTCTATTCCATTCTAAGGCATCGTTTAAATATAGCATTCAATTGGACAGAGCAATCAATAGGTACTGATGAAGGCGCTTCTTCTAATCTGTAATCGGGGGCGCAATTGTGTTTTGATGCGGGACTCAACGTGGAATCTCGAGGCCGATCCCGTGGAACAACAGCGTGTAACATGTTAGGAGAGGAAGCGGAGAAAATTATTATTAAATAATAAACGAAGATGTTCATCATTGACAGTTAGAGATTGGCTGGCTCAAACCCTTTATGAAACACTAGAACCCGATTAAAAAAAATATAAAATATCCTTTACACGCGGGGGTAATGTAAGCCCAACGGTGAAAGAATTTTTGAATCGGTCCAATAGTTTTAAGTTTATTTACATAAACAAACATACAAATCTTTCCTCTTTACAAAATTAGTATGTATACATACAGGCACTTTTAAAATCTAGTATTCTAAAAGCAAACCAAAAAACAAAAGGATACTACAAAATATTTTCAGTAATCTTTCTTCGCGAAATAAGTAGGTAAATCGGAAAATTTAAATTTTCGAGATAAATTGGTAATCTCCAAAGTGCCATTGCTTGGCTCCTATTTAGTCACAGCTGCAATTAGGCTGAAATTGTAGGTAATTTAATACAGTTTATATTGTGTGTAGTATTGTTCGCAAACTGTGAAATAGATACTAATATTTCGAAGTTTTTCTCGATTTTCTCAGTTTCCACAGGTTTTCGAAGTTGTAAATTTTAATTCACATTACTCTAACATACCTATACATATACATACCAAAAATGCAGAACTACATAACGCTGTACGAATTTAATTTCACTATTCCACTAATAATGTTGTCTTGTGTCTCATGTGCTGTACAGAATAAATGTATTTTCTTTCTTTCTTCCTTTCTTTCTAATATTATAAAGGCGAAAGTTGTATGTATGTTTGTTACTACTTCACGCTCAAATGGTTGCGCCACTTTTTATGATATTTGGTATGTTCGTAGCTGATACCTTGGATTAACACACAGGGTACTTTTGATCCCGAAAAGTACGCGATTCCCGTAGGATTTAGTCAAAAGCCTGATATAGATGGCGCTGCTGTGCATAAATAAATACACGCAAACGAAGTTGCGCGGGTTTCACTAGTGTCTTACATTATTTCTAACGGTATACCAATCACATGTCAAAATACGGAGCCCGCTTCATCCCCGAATTCACGCCACAACTTGGACCGGGATTACCCGGGATTTTTTCCCACTAAGCTGGACGTAATTGGATCCTAAATTGACCGTGGACCGGGACAGTTTGGCATCGAACAAAGGATTGTCATTTGTATTCTGGCAATAAAAACCTTTCCTAATTGAACATGCTTTTAAAGTTGTTCCCCCATCAATTCCTGATTCTGTACATGTCTTCAATCATAGCGTTATGTGGATACTTTATTATAAATAAAACATTTTCGATTCTACCATACAGTGGAAACAGAAATGAGAGTCTTTTTTAAACTGACAGTAAATAAAGTGAGCCATATTTTAGAATTTATTAGAGTCGAACTAGTCCATTTCATGTATGCTCTACCAAGACATTTTCCTTCATCACCGCAAATTACTTACCTAAATAAAAAGAATACATATGGAAACTAGAATTTAGTGATAAATGCCGTCACCAATATTTGAACCATGGGCAAGTCTGTCGATAAACTCTACCTCACTTTGGTGAGGACTCACCTCTCTTACCTCGATTAACTTCTTTCTGTGAATATTTAGTTGGTTTTAGTATCAAGCTGGTTGCCATTGAACGTGCTCCAAAGCACGCAGAATCTCGAGATGACGAAACACATCCAAACACTGACTATGGTGGACGTTGTTTAACTTACGTGTTCGTTTTAAAATACGACACACAGCGACTCCATCGAGCTCGTGAAAAGTTGTTAGTGTAGCAAGTAAATTAACCAGTACCGAGCTCTCCAACTATTAAACCTCACAAGAATTCTCCACATTTTTCTTGAACACCTCTCTGAAGACCCTCACATATTTCGCTCGCCTTTATGAGGGAGCTATAAACATTTTGCTCGGAGTACTTTAAAAATAACTTGAACTTATTTTAAATGCACTGATATCGTTTGAAAATATCAAACATTTTATGTGTTACATTAAAATTATCTGATTGTTGTGATGTTTTTATGGCTTTGTTTATGATTTTTATCTATCTGTTACTTGTATTCTTACGCATTTCTTGCGAGAATCTCAAAAACTTTTCATAAATAAATAAAATCCTACTAATATTATAAAGGCAAAAGTTATGTGTATGTTTGTTACTTCTTCACTCTCAAATGGCTGGGCCAATATTTATGATATTTATATGTAGGTAGCTGATACCTTGGATTAACACATAGGGTACTTTTTATCCCGAAAAGTACGCAATTTCCGTAGGATTTGATCAAAAGTCTAATATAAATGGCGATGCTGTGCATAAATAAATTTTACACCATCACAGGTATAACTATAAGTTTCATTAAAAAAAAATTACAAAATTAAAATCTAAATTAAATAGAAAATGACATGTAACTTTTAAAACACAATAGAGTTAAATACAGATTAGAAACCATAATACTTTCTTAAAAAAAATATAAAACTTTTCACCAATAAAATTACATATATTTTCGATTTCAAGAAAGAAATTGAACGTTCGAAACGAATGGAACACTTGAACGGTTTCATTAGAGGTATAACTTGGTTTATTTCGAACTGTACTTAATGCGACGGACTTGGGATGGGGAAATATGAGAAAACTTGGCCAATACCGGGTATATTGCCGCGCTCCACTTTTTTCCCGTCCCTACAATTGCCTCCTCAAATAAATAACTTGGTTATTATGGTGATTTTTGCATTCGACGTTTTGTGTCGTGTCGCCATGGTGACTTTTATAGTAGACGACTTCTTCAGCCAAGAAGTTTTTACAAACACGTTCACATTCAAAGAGTACATACTTACAGTAATAAATGATTTGTGTAGCCATTTTCGGAAACAAATTTTGATTTTAATTCCACGTTAAGTCTCCAGATTTTTTTTTCTTCTTAATTTTGTAACAGATAAATTCACTAAAATTAAATAAAAATGTGTTTCAGAAACTGGTTCTTTATTTATTTTAATAGTTTTTATCAAATTAAAATTCTTGATTGTTTTTATAGGTTGTTATTACTAACCATTCTTATTTGTTAAAAATTTAATCCCAAGATAAAATTTATATTTTTTCATTTAAAATATTTTTCATTTGAATTATTCCTTTATAGAGCATCTAAGATCTTAAACATACGGCTCGTTTGTCCTCTATCAAAAAAAAATATTAATGACATAATTAATAATTTCTAATAAGATTTAATACAAACACACTTCACACATAGCTGGAGACAGTAACAAAATCGCCAATTTTTCTCGGCGATTCTGAACCTTCGTGTCCCTTGGTGTTCGTGGTTGTAAACGTCCCACAAACAAATATAACTCCATGGCGATCGCAAACATGAAAGTTTTGAGCGTACTTCCCACTTTTATACTTCTCTGAATATGTATGAGCGGGGGGTATCAGAATTCGTTTTATGGTGGCGGCTCACTCATTTTTGACACTTCCGAGTTTTTCTACAATGTTTTTTATTGATATAGGGTATGTCAGTATTTTGCAAGTGACATCAAGTTCAACAGAAAAGTAAGTGGCAGTGGGCACGGCATATAGCGCAAAAAACCGATGGCCGCTAGGGCAGGGAGATTTTGGAATATCGGCCACGTGTACCGGAAAACTCGGCATATACGATCGCCGAACCTCGTCGCAAGAAGTTGCTGGATGCTGGCCATTGACAGCCCGTCACACGGAAAACGTTTGGAGAAAGCTTATGTCCAGTGGACTTCTTGTGGCTGAGATGATGATGATGGTGTTTGTATTTTGCAAGTCAATAAAGCAAAAATCTCAACGCGTTAGCAAGCTTAAAAATCTAAAAGATTGACAATCGAAAATCCGGGTTACCTGATTGTTAATGATCACCGCCGCCCATGGAGCACTAATTGTTTTTTATCAAACTCAAATCATCTATTCACAGACTCAGCCTTTCCAAGGCTTTCTCGAGTCATTCACAACTTGTATAATTAAATTAATATAAAATAAACTTTAAAAGCTACCTCCATTACACGTAAAATGGCCACCGGCATCGGTAAAAGAGATGGTGAAATATTTAAATGAATAAATAAATATAAATATAATAAATAAAAATAAAATATTTCATAGAATATCGATGGATTTACAACGAAATCTCACAACAAAATGGCTAATATTTTGTTATTTATACACGAATGGCCGCCATCCGTAACATTAAAACATAAACAAGTTACCCGTAGCCACAAAAGCGCTTGTTTGTTTTACGGCACTTCAAAAAATATACATTAATAACATGAAACATATTTGTTCACATATTTTACACCAGCATGTTCCATTAGAATTATCGCGAAATAAAATATTGCTCTAAATATATTTTAGGGATACGTGGAACATTAAACCGAATCCTGCATTTAGAGTCAGAAAGCAATGAATGTTCTTGGACGAATCACACAACACCATCTAGTCCCAAACTAAGTAATAATATAACATTGTAATCTAGACTTGTAAGTTTATTTTCTGTTGTACATATAACTAGACTAAACTAATTTTGACAGGACTAGAAGTGTTGCTATCCTTGTCACTAATTGTAAACCAAGGAAGGACAACAACACCTTTGGTCCTGTCAATATTTATTTATTTATTTATTTATTTAATACGTTTACATTCCATGAACATTACAGACTCCTGTCCAAGGCGTTCATAGATGATATAATTTATCAATTAAATACAATTCAATATACTTCCAAAAATCAATTCAAAATAATAAAAAACAATAATAATAAAAAAAAACAAAATAATAAAAACAATACATTACAAATTAATCAAGGTCTTTGTTGTTCCAAGTAGGCTTTCACTGTTAACCTGAACTCTAAATTGGAACAATGAAAGATCTAGATTAGTAACCGAGGTACAACTATTAAGGAGGATCAGCGCTCTATTAACAGGAGCCTGATATCCGGCGATATTAGTTTAGTCTAGTTAAATGTACAACAGAATTAGCACTAATAACGTAAAATTATGTTATGAAACTCTAAGCGATCAACTGTTGTGTTTGCTAAATAAATAAAAAAGCTAAGTTTGTATGGGTACGGTCAGCCAATGAAAGAGATGAGCAGAGACTTAAATATAATACTTTCTAAGGAATTTACTCGAATTTTCGTTTGTCTGTTGTAGTACTTTATCATAATTATTATGCTATTATAATCACAAAGCTTACATTCATCATATCAACCCATAATCATCCCACTGCAGGGATACGGGTCTCCCTTCAATCGAAGGTGATTAGAGCGTACTCTGCCACGCTGCTCCAATGCGGATTGGCAGAGGCCGGTGTTTTCAAGCCGCCCGAAGTCCACCGACTTGGCTTAACGACTGTCATCCATCGACAACAGCCGGGACAGACGGCTTAACGTGCCCTCCGAAACACGGAGAAGCTCGAGATAACGAAACCCATCCAAAAACTAGGGCCGACGTCGCTTAATTTGTGTTCATAGCGTGTGACACACAGCGACGCTATCATACTACCAAAGCTAAAATTATTAGCATAAAATTCTTTTTTCTACCCTGGTTACCTCTTACATTTGTTGCTGTATGATAGATGCACAATTTATACGATAAATAGTGGTCGTATCAAGCCACGGAACCTCTCTCTCTCGAGAATTTAAATATTAACACTTGTCTAGTACATCGACATAGGAGCCGAGCGCCGCCCGGTCTAATTATAAAAATCTCCCTAATCTAAAATAATTTTCACTAATTAAATTTTATTACTGTAACAGTCATGACACCTGGGACCAAGAAAACTCGCTAAACATAACTCCCCGCTCTGTTTTTACAGCTGAACACAGAGATAAACTTACAATTTGTAGAATAAAGCGAGACATAAACGGCGAAGATAGACTACTTATATTATTTTTTGTTAACGGTTTTTTTAAATAGTCATGCATATCCCACTGCTGGACAATAGCCTCCCCTTCCTCCCTCCACCACGTCCCCGTCCAGAGCTGTCACGGATCAGTTTCCAATAAAGGTTTTTATGGCGTCTGACCTTCTCATCCTTGGTCTTCCCTTTTTTCTGTGCATCGTAAGTGAATCATTGGTGTGTTTTACTTTTTTTTCTGTTTTTATCATGTAATCATTCTTATTGACTATAAGCAGATATATGTGTGAGGATAGTACTCTCAACGGAGCCAGTTCTTGAAAGTCACGTCGCTTTAGACGCGACGTATGGTTTCTGGGATGGTGAGTTGCCTCGCAACCTGATTCGGGTGCATTTTCAGTCACGAATATCTACATAATAACACATATTTTTTATTTGCATTTTAGAAGTGAAAGTCGTGCAGTATCGTGTGGTATCGTATTCGATCAAAAAGGGGTTTTAAGGTATTAGTATGAATAACATAAAGCAATTAACTTCAACCGCGCGGTATAACTTCTGAAATAGACTGGGATCGGCGGATTTGTATCTCAAATTGCTATTTTTATTGCAAATATTTGTTTTGATTGATTGAGTTTGTGTGCGGTTGGAAATTGATAGGCGTCCGTCCTATCAAATATTGGCGAGTTTTATTTGATTTTGAAGGATTTCATTTGTTTTCTATTGTTTAGGGCTGCAGATCCATGTGGAACTCTGAAGGATTTCGACAAAACTTGTGGTATAAATAAAGCTTAGGGTGCTTACATAGATAGGCAGGTTTCATCGTATAGTTATTTATGTATCTTAATGCGATCACTTATAAAGAAACAGGTTATCGGTGTCGACAAACTTTATGCAAGCCCCGTGCCAATCGTTACGGCACAGATTTGTCAGCGCCAAAAACCTGCTGCTCTATGTAAGCACCACTAAAATTACAATCTGGTGCGTATGAGTAAACATACCAACACATAACTATAAACAACACGTGTTTACATTAAATTCGTCACTCAATAATAAACACGAAACTTATAATTACTTGAGTCTATCCAATCTCGGCAAATAACCATTGAACACCATTCGTAGTGCCGTTAAATTAACTTCAGCCCTTTACCGGCAACCATCATGCATACAGTTAGTCAAGTAAATCCCCGCCCGGGTTATACGGCCCCAAAATTACAACTTTATAGTCCACTATTAGTGAGAGATGACAGGTAAAGTTCAAAGTGTAAATTAAAGGATTACGAGCTACATGATGTACTTAAAATTATATAATGTTTGAAACAATGATTTATATGCTAACTAGCGAAACTTGAGCAAATTAGTTTGCTTGTAAACCGCTTTTTCGTCTGAATTTTGGAAAGTCCTTGTATGTATTTTTTTTCATACAAACCTTCTTCATGAATCACTTCTCACACATCTAAACAGCGGAAGCGAATGTAGATGGATGGAAGGTTGAAGAAGAGATGGTGTTTGCGTGAGAAATGACATGAAAGTAGTAGTAGTGTCTGAGGGGGATTTGCTGCAAATAGAGTGCTATGGAGAGAAAAAACACACACTGCCGACCCCAAATAAAAAATAGAAAAAAGGAAAAAGGCACGAAGAAGAAGGAAATAGCGGAAGCGACTTTATTTTTTACTATGTAAAGATATATTATGCTTTTATAGAAACTAACAAAAAAAAAGATAAGAAAACATTTACTATACAATCCGTACAGAATATCATGATCGAAACACCATTTCATAATAAAAATACGAAATATAATATCAAAGGAGTCTTTACTCACGTACAAAGTGCCTCCGTGATTCTCTTTTGGCGGAGTTGCCACAAAAATACAGGAAAATGTTCCCAAACCAACGGGGAGTGTATCTCGTTAATGCAACACCGTAATGATATTTGCATTAAAAATTAACCTTATACTTATATTATACGGAAGGGAAATTGATACGGTCCTGTTAGTCCAGTAAACCGTGCACGCCGCGCGCACCGGCGGGCGCGCCACCGCGATAGAAAAGCGAAAAATAATTTTATAAACTGTTGAACACACATGCGTTTCACAGTCCAAACCAAGTTTCAAACCTTCATATACAGGTGCTCCTAAAAAGATATAACCTTAAAAAACTTTGCGACTTGAAAATGCTGGCCTCTGCCAGTCCTGTAATTGGAGCAGCGTATCAGAGTACGCACTTATACGTTTGAAGGGAGACCCGTATCTCTGAAATGAGATGATTATGGTGATGATTATATAATTTAAAGTACTATTTCTCTTTTTGTAATAAGTGTAATTATGTCTTTGTTCAGAAAAACTGTAATTATTGTGTTAAAACAAACTTGCATTTTAATTTAAACATGAAATTAAAACATACCAGGAATAAAATCTAAAGAAATCGTTTTGGCTACGCGTCTTTCCTAATGACAGCAAACAGTCGTTGTTTGATTAAACGCGGTAAAGACATCAAAAGATTTGCTAACCCTTGTTTGAAGAATGCCCTGAATTTGAATCTGCTTTTTTGCTTCCCATCGCTGAAATAGCTGTATCCGCAGTTGACACTAATTGCAGGAGCACACGACAAGAAAAAGTTTGTAGTGCTCAATCATTTATTTCTTTTCTACAAAGTAATTATATGTGTTGACATAATATGTAGGAGGTACATGTTGTAGACTCTGATGGGCACAGCGAAATAAAAGTGAGGCTCTATAAATCTATGGCAAACTTATTACTATAATAATATGCTTATACTATACTATACTTACTTATGAATGGAAGCAGTCGTGCGTGCCGGTATTGAAATAACGCTCGTGTGTTTCCATAACAAGTTCTGCCCATCTCAGATTTTGTCCTCCCGCTTAAAAATTAACACTTTCCCGACCTCTGTATACTTTCACCCAAAATCTTAGGAGCTTCTGAATAATAAAAATGGTTCGCGGCGCTCGATTCTAATACTTCACAAGTTTAACAATGTTTTAATCATATTTGTGGCTTCAGACCTTTGGGGTCGTTTCTTTGGATACAAATCACCGAAATAATACTCATTTATTTAACAATTCACGTCCACAGTGTACAAGTTGAAATAATGACATTATTAAAATAACAAAAGTAATGAGGAAAATGGAGTCTTTGTTGAGTAGAACTTATAATATTTTTCTGTTACCCGCGGCTTCGTCCGCGTGGTCAAGGGAAAATGTCAATAATTTTTCCCATGGGAAAAAAGTTGACATATGTCACTCCAGATTTTAAATCATCCCCGTTAAAAATTATGAAAAAAAATATTATACTTATTTTTCCCGTGGGAATAAGACGTTTTTCCGGGATAAAAAGTAGCCTATGTCACACTCCAGACCATAAAATCATCTGTTAAAAAAATCATGTCGGTACTAAGGTTCCTTTCGCCGTGAAAGAAGAACTAAAAATTATATACTTTATTTTTTTCCGTGGGAATAAGAGGTATTTCCGGGATAAAAAGTAGCCTATGTTACTCTCCAGACCTTAAACTATCCCCAATAATTAAATAAAATATTAAATCACATTTATAATATTAGTATGGATGGATATGAAAAGTGAAAATGTAATGTTTCTCATAATTTTGACTTTACAATTCCCTGCAGTTTTTTTAAACTAAACTACACGTTATTAAGGTATAGAAAAGCATGTAGGATAATATCATAATATCTTCATATCACAGGAATTAGAAGTTTTTCATCACGCGGATATTCTTCAAGAGAATTATTTTTTTGTAATGTCTCTTGACAACTTGACCAAACAGAAGAATAATTATTTAATGAATCTAAAAATCCTCAAATCGAAATACTCGTCCGCAACATGAGTAACATTGGAATGATCTAATGGCGATATTATGATTTTTAAGTTAATAAATGATCTTTTCGACCACAGAATGAATAAGGTTACAATATTTACGGCACTTGGTGGTAGAAGTCAACAAATTCCATTACAAATGTAACTTTAAGCAGTAACTTCTGCAAGGGTCGTCAGCCAAAGGATCCTGAAGTTTGTTTCTTTGAACGTAGCTCCTTTATCTATTGGTTAACTTGTTACAAGCTCTGTCTGTGTGTTGGTAACTTGTAAAATTTGTGCTGCGAAGTTATTTCAACATTAACTTTATGGATATTTTTCATTTTATACTGACTTCAAAAAAGAGCGTTGGCAGATTTTAGAATCTCATATTTTGTTGCATAAAATAATTAATTATTACTTATTTTAATCGAATAGACGACAAGAATTGGCACAAAAATTTTAAGTGTTTTTAGGTTGGAAGTAAGTATTTTTGATCATATTATTTTCACATGACTATTTGGGCAAAAAGGTTCTGGAATTGTGACCACGTCACCACGTAGCTTCGTAGGACGGGGCAGTCGTCCTGCAGAGAGATCAGACGGCCTAAGGAAAGTCACAGGAAACCGATGCATGCAGGTTTTTCATCTTTATATGGAACACAAATTAAATGATGAACCTAAGACGCGAAAATGTGGTAAAAACTAGACACCGTTTGCATATAGAGTGATTTTCTTTTTCAATTTTCGACAAAAAACACAAAAGTATACATTGGCCTAAGTGAACCAAACGGGTCATTATCGTTGTCGGGAAAATACAACCCCCATGAATGTTCGCGCCGCATTAATTATATTTTAATTGGCCTTTAGATTAAACCAACGATACCCCTCCTTGATCTTTAAATAATTAAAGAAATTAATTAAAAAAACAATGAGGTAGGAAGCGAATTTAAATAATTTAAAAGTTCGCCCGGCCGATTTGCAGCCAAATACAAAACTGGCGGACCTTTGTGTTCCTCCCTCTTCCGTTTTTTTCCTTTAATTGTGCCTACAAAGCGGAACGGAGGGAATTATTGAAAAAGTTAGCGTTATTCCGTTGCTTTTGGCTATACAGACGGGCGTTTGAGAAGCTGTTAAGCAGCGGTTTTGAGTGCACTCGTTAAGAGTGTACTCGCCTGCAATCTCTTTGACATCGAGTATCGATTTTATATTTTTCACCTAAAAACTGTTATTGACGAATTTCTTTTTGACGATTCTATAACGATGCTAGTTTTTAATTAAAGTAAGAATATGAAAGAATATATTACGCCTACATTGATCGGTTTATCAGAAAATACTTTCTTACGTTTCAAAATAGTTTTTAAGCTTTTTTATCATAACTTACAGCCAAATTCTAAAACGCATTTTTAAAGTTTATCTATCATATTAAATCAAAACTGTCACTATCAACCTAAAAAAGAAAAAGAGATAACTTGAGACGACGCATTTCAGAACTTGGCTGTTTATATGAAAAATAAAGGACAAAGAAAGGAAAATCCTAGAGGTAAAATTGTGCACAGAGGTCCCCTTTATGATAGACAAGGCATAAAACTTTACAAATTTTCAAACGCAAAGTTGCGCGGCAGTAATAAATTGCCAGTCTGCAAATTATACGAATTTACATAGATACAAATAGTCAGTTTCATCGCTATTATTTAACATGGGCTGTAGTGTTTAAATTCCAATAATTGTGAATTCCCACGCGACCGTAGCACAGCGGACTGTTATTGGGAAATATTTCAGGGTATCCATTATTAGAAAAGTTATTTGTGGGCTTGTTATATTTCCTTAAATTTGTATTCATTATTTTGATCAAAATAAATTTTACTGTCGAACCACTATAAATTGTATCGACCGGAGAAGTAATAATACTTAATACTTATGGAATACTACCATGGTTTTACATAGAATACTGGCTTTTGACCGTGACTTCGCCCGCTTGTACTTTTATCTCTTGTGGCACCCTGCAAGGGCATATCAATGTAGACGGAAAGCGATCGAATTTAATCGATGTCGTCATAAATAGTTTATATTTCGTTGAAAATTTTATTTATGTCGTAATAACTTTTAGTAAGTAATAAGGTTATTAGACTAGTTATTTAGAAGTTAAAATCCAATCGCTCAGAAAAAGAAAATCTGTTAGGATTAACGAGGTCCCTAATCCTTCTGCCTACAAAACCTGAAGATTTGCCAAGTATACATATTTCTACAGGAAGCATTATTGCCGTTAGACCTTCACAATCCAAAAAGTAAACTAGAACGTTAATCCTCGATGCAATAGAGGGGTGTTATAAGTTTGTCGTGTGTATTAGTGTCTGTCCGTGAATGGTCTAAGTCTATGATATCGAAGGTCCCAAACGGATCATCAGAAAATGAAATCGTTTATTAAGAGAGTTGGCCCTCACATACCCATTTTCTAGTCATATTTTACATATTTTTTCAATATTATTGAGTGATATATTAATAAAATAAGCTACTTTAAAAACTACCAACATTTTGTAGATAAAGCAAATTCATAAACCCTCGGGAGAAGAAATGGCGAAAAAATTTGATAAAATTAATAATAAAAATTCATCTCGATCAGCTCTTTTCTAGATCTTTTGTATAGATAAATAAATATATAGGGGCAAATCGCACATATTGAGCTAGCCCCAAAGTAAGTCCGAAACTTGTGTTATAGGATACTAACTATATTTTATAACAAATACATATAAAGACAAACATCCAAGACCAAGGCCAATCAGAAAAAGTACGTTTTTAATTTTTAATTACGACCTGACCAGGATTCGAACCCGGGACCATTACGCCACAGAGATGATGATATCAGTGTTTTGAGCTAAGAGTTTCTTACACGTTAATTCATATGACATATAAAAACAATACAAATAAAATAAACTAGGCACTCAAATTTACCTTTGACCCTAATAGTGGGTAATACAGAATGGATGTTTAAAGCAATCAGTTCAATATCGGTGCCGGCAGCAGGTTGCGATGATAAACGACGCAACGGTACTGCGACGATCCGTCTTATGTGCAATATGAAGCATATTGATATATTTGGAAATATAAATTCACACTTAAGTTTTCAAGAAAATGTAGCTACATAATGCGCGTCCGGCGACCGAAACCGCATTGATTCATGAACATTATTCTATTTTATTGTATTATTTTTTTTATCTTCTGTTTGATTGAAATATAATATTGTAAGTGTTTTGGATAATAATCTGTCAGCTTGTAAGACTTTTGGAAAGATAATAAAATAAATAAAACACTAATTAGTTAGTGACCGAATACGAGCGGTAGAAGAATCGCCCAAAACGATCTTTTTTGCGACGGACAAATGCCCCACCGGTCTGGAAATATGCGGTGACGTTAAACCGTCGAGGTGCCTAACGCATACCCGTGATGGACGTCCAAAAAACTTGCGTCTATGTATTGACGGTAATAAAAACGTGTCAGTGAAACGCCTGTCTGTGCAGTCCAAGAGCGGAATCACGCCGGATTCGGCCCCGACTCGTTTGCGTTTCCACCTTACCGGCGGTGCGTAATAGACGCGAAAATCGTAAGGAAAACAACTTTGGCCATTACGCGAGCCCTGTTACCGAACTACGTGCGTAACTCACAGGCGTGGGCGGATAAGGAAAATATAATATTTGCTACAATTTTTGTAGCGATGGTCCGATTATTAAACGGGGCGGGACTTTCGCCTAGTGTGTAACTAAAAACCTGACTGTCTACCACCCTTTCCACCTCATGTGCAGGAACTATTTTATTAAAACTTCCGCTGATCAAAGCGCAGCCTTAACCAGCATAATTAAGTTAAATAAACATTTTATGAATGTTTGTAGAGTTGTTACGGTTCAACCAACGATACTTATTTTGAACATTATTATTATTATTTTATACCACAAACAACCGGCAAACAAGCATACGGCCAGCTTGATGGTAAGCCATCACCGTAGCCTGTAGACGCTTGCAATACCGGGGGTATCACTCACGCGTTGCCAACCCTCCCAACCCCCAACCCCCCAAGTGCAGCTCTGGACCTTACTCCCCGTATGAACACAATGCTATTTGGCTACGATCTTCTGTAAGGTGGAGGTCCTTCCCCAGGCGGGGCGGGCTGCTATGATTTGAGCGTATTCCCACCAACCTTCGCTGTAGCTCGTTTGGAAGAGCACTCATCCAGATTTGAGTGGAAGTGGCTTCGAATCCTACCTGGTGCGAGAAGATGAAATTATTCGTTAAAATTTTTCGAACACTTCAAACCAATTCCTCTGATTAAATTTCGTTGTGAGTTCAAGACATCTGTAGTTTCTTCTCCGGGACGTCAATAAGCTTCATTGCTTATTGTCAATTTGAAGTCACCGTTTTTGAAACTGGCTATACAGGAAACACAGCAGTGCGATGGGCTTGTCCACAAACCAATGATGTTGCTGTCGCTTACATTTGCACCACAGACATAACATTGTTTCCAACAGTTCCCAATTCCAGTACGAAAACGTAAATGTATTATTAAAAGGAATTGGTTGCTTAGCCACTGGTTACAACTGTTGCTTATGTACTAAAGTATCTTTATGACTCCAAAAGTTGGCCTCCAAAACGATGTAGTTTACAGAATTTACACTTAAAGTTACGCTTTTAAAGAATATTTTTATGGTAACCGGCGTAATGGCGGCATTAAAAACTGCGGAGTGAACGTTTATTTTTTAACTTGAAATTTTAATTCGTTAAGTGGTCATTATTCTGCGTTATACAAAACAGAATGGTTACTTTAAGTTATAATTTAAATAATTCATAAATAAGGGCCTAGAAGACTAGCTAAGT
The DNA here is from genome assembly GCA_905163395.2 of Endotricha flammealis. Taxonomy (NCBI): domain Eukaryota; kingdom Metazoa; phylum Arthropoda; class Insecta; order Lepidoptera; family Pyralidae; genus Endotricha; species Endotricha flammealis. Next base: position 15,953,753 of record LR990860.1, read on the forward strand.
ACTTTTATGGCCAGTTTCTGAAACCTATTTTATTTATAGTCTCAAGCTATCTCTTAGTTTGACAATTGACAACCATAATATAAGGTCCAAATATATTAATGAACTTCCTTTTAACACATGACTATAAAGGTTACATATGATCGTTTAAGCAAGGAAATAATGTTCTAGTATACAGTAAAAAAAAACTAGATTGTATTGTAAGTAGTTAGAAAAATTTGCTTACTACATAAATTCATCCATATTCAACTATTATCGCACCCCTAAACCTTTTTTTCTACTGACGGATGGCTGCTACAAAAGCGGCGCATTTTACCGAGTATTTCTAAATTTAATGCCTTTTTTACTGAATACTAGACCATTATTTCCTTGCTTAAACGATCATATGTAACCTATATAGTCATGTGTTAAAAGTTCATTAATAAATTAGGACCATATATAATGTCATTAAAAATGGTTTTGGACACTGTTGAGTCGTGGTGATTAGCGATTTTATCACTATTGGCAGCTGAATACAGTGATCTGTTATTTACTATAGATTCGTAATGTTTGACACATACCCGCTGCCACGTCGACTGAGGCCACAGTCTTAGTTGAATTTCTTCCGACTTAGTCGTAGTTTGACGTTCAGTGAATGCGTATCTCACAATAATATCACAAAAATGGTTAAATGCACTGTTAAAACATGTATGTCGTGATCCCAAACTAATAACAAAGCAAGTGGTATCACTTTTCACAAATAAGAATGCTTAATTATGTTAAAATTATACCAAAATAGTATTAAAATCGAAATTAATATATTACGCATTGTTTTTGTCAACAGTGTTGCCAGTAAAAACGATTTAAGTTTCCCAAATGTTGGGAGTTTAGTCAATGACGAACTCATACGCCTTTATGTATCGTTAGTAACACAGTAGAAGTAAACCTACAACCAGGCTCAAACTAGAATTAATTATTTACTTAGAATTGATTGATACTAAAATCAATCGCTAGTGCTACGCACGTCAAGACAAGAAAAAACAAATCATTTTCCTCTTTTTGATATGGCTTTTAACTGACATTTGACATAATGATATTATTACTATGACAGTGAAATAACAATTTCATCTTTTTCATTGTGGTAACGGTGTTTAATTTAAATTGTTTCTGCAATTATCAAATGTTCGATTGAGTACAATAGTTTTTTTGTTTTATGTTGTATTTTATTCAAATTATTTAAATTTATTATTTTATTTTATTTAAATTTCATTTTCATTTCTTAACAATAAAAAAAATCTACTGAAGACTTGGCTGTATGGGCATAGTTCCCTTTGCCTACCCAGAATGGGTGAAGAAAACAAAAAAAAATCTCTGCTAAAAGAATATGTTTTACGGTTGGCGCCATTTTCCAAAAATACGTTCAGTGAATGCGTATCTCACAATATTAACACAAAAATGGGTAAATGCGCTGATAAAGCATGTACGTCGCGGTCCCAAACGAATAACAAAGCAAGTGGTGTCACTTTTCACAAGTAAGTATGCTTAATTTTGTTCAAATTATACCAAAATAGAATTAAAATCCCTCTACACTATCGTGTGTGCCTTTAGTCGCCCATCATGGCCCATTGTGAAGAGGAGGCTTTACAGTTAATGAAATACATAGGTACAATTTATAAACTAACAATAAGGCCAATAACAGGTTTCCCTGATTATGCCGATAGTTGCGTACGCGCGGGTAGAAGTCGGTATCCGACTTTATTAAAGAATTTACTTACAAAACTTCTATATTACAATTTGCTTCTGAAGACAAATTTAAATATTGTTCTAAATTACCGTGAATAACTTTCATCAGTATTACAGTCTTGAATGGTCTATAATTTCCTAAAAATTTTTTTTCATCCGCGAACATAAAAAAATTTGTAAGTTTAGGTACTACCTACCTATTCATTTCGATAAAATGTCTTAGTTTCCTTCCATTTGATATTATTTCTACTGTGTTAGTTAACGTAATTTCACTCATCTTTAATTTGTTTACCAGAAATAACGAACTATTAATATTATTTAATGATTTTTGGAAAAAAAAAGGTAAAATCATTCATTCATTCAATGGGAAAATTATTCATGAGCTGGCAACTCTGACCATTTTTCTGGGAGTAATGCTTTTGTCTCATTTTGACATAATTAGTTTGACTCTAGAAAAAAAGAGACAAACATATTTTACTTTGGCATATGCTCGGAATATGTATCGGTTTCAAAGCTACGTCTTTAACACTCTGAAGTGGTTGCGGCTTTTTACGAATGCTTTGTATGGCGTTACTTCTCTTGTCTTAGAAGAATATATAAAACCTCATTGGCTGAATACATCAAAAATAGAATCGCAAAAAATTTGAATAGGTGGCAGGCAGCTGAATGCATCAATAAACAATAGAATAGAATGTTTTATTTATGAAACATAGGTATACAATAACGTCAAGGTTGTCAAATAAAATAGTCTCCCTACATTTCCACATTAGAATAATCCTTAGTTAAGGTAAACAAAATAGAATCGTTTAAAAATTTACAGTTTACATTCGTCACAAAGTAAATTCGTCACGTTATAAAGCAAATTATTTTAATTTGTGACGAATGTACAACAACACGGAATGGGTAAACCCTATATCCTATTATAATGTTGAGGATTATTTAACAAAAGTTGGGTAAGCACCGAAAAAGTAGATAGAAGTGCGTTTTATTGACAGAAATATATTCAATTGAAACACACAATAACGTCATCAGGTTCCTAGAATTGTTAGCTGTTATGTAGCTCGTGCAGCTCAGTAATGCAATCCCCTGACGTTAATTCACACTGCATAACGGGATATTGATACTATCGTGTTAATACGATATAATCGATATTTGCTCGCCCTCGGGGCTAATGGTGACCAATTAACACAATGGTGACCAATTAACACCATAGTCTATTTGTTTTAGATAATAATAAATAATGAATTCTACACAATTTACACAGCGTCACTTGGTCCCAAAGTAAGCTTGGCTTTACCTGCTTGTGTTATGTACGAAACAATGGATGTTTTATTGTAATGATATAATTAAAACACATAGAAAACATCCAAACTCGAAAAAACATAAATGCCATCACATAGGAAGAAAAGAAATTCGCGTAGGATCCATTGAGGGATCAAGCAATGAATCCAAGTAGAAGGAAGGTATTTGCCAAATTTTGAAAAAAGATATTGTTTGTTTGTCCTTCTTTCACGTCGAAAGTAACTTATTTTATTATAGTTTGTTTGGAATAGATTAAGGTCTGGAGAGTTGCGTAGGCTACTTTTTATCCCGGAAAAACATCTTATTCCCACGGGGAAAATAATATATTATGTCAAATCCTCTGCACCACGCGGGCGAAGCCGCGGTTAACAGGGTATAATTTTTGAGTGGTAGAGAGATTGCTTATCATCGTGTGATCCTCTGTTTTTCCTTTTCTCTATAATCAAAATATATATATATATATATCGGAAAACTTTACAAAATTGTGAGATTTTTTTTTTTAATGTTTTGAACGTAGTGTTTCCAGTTTTCCACCTCCCCCGATAACGAACCCTTCAAAGCATTGACAGCTGCACGAAAAATTCACACAAATATTTTCTGGACCAGCACAATATACAATCATATCTTTGTTTCTGACAATGGCTTCAGTTTCGAAGTTCACGGGAAAAATCAGTATCTATTCCAGTTCTTTTGTTACAGCCACTGTTGTGCTGTGTTTACCTTGTACGCCGAATATAAAATATTATTTTATCAAAACAAAATATTCAAACATTTTATAGTATTAAAATATTTGTGTTAGAATTAGTTTTAATTAATGTTTTTGATAAGAGATAGCGCCACAGGACAAAAAAATTTGTTCTATGGTTTGCTTTTCGAAATTTTACTAAAATAACATTATTTTCACTGTGGATACAGTATCCAACTTAGGGTTTGGTATGGTTTGGTGTAATGGGCCGTAATGGCTGTCAGAAAAAAACGTAAAAAAAACTAACACTTTTTTTTTCTTTTGGCTGACTGGCACATATTGGAAACCTATATAAAATCGGCCCATAGAAAAGTAAAACTATTACATAATTTATGTTAACCACGTGTGCACAAAAAAAGGTATATAAATATGACCTTTGCAAAGTAACCTTTTTGAGAAGGTCGACAATTTGTATATTCAATGAAAAATATTTTTGTTATAAGTAATTCTTTTTACGTATCTAATCTATTATTAAAACATTAATAAAATGGTACAATTCATAAAGGTACACATTAGAACGCGAGCACTTTTACTCTGAAATATGTAGGTATTACTATTTGCACTTCGCAAAGCTCAATAGAGTCATCTCGATCCACGTGTCAAATTGAAAGGACAGGAGACGTAAGCAACGACCCAGTATCCATACTTCCATAAATGTGAAAGTGTGTTTGTTTGTTTGTCCTCTCTTCACGTCGAAAGTAATAAACGGATTGAGATGATTTTTTATTGGGGATAGTTTGAGGTATGGAAATTGACATAGGCTACTTTTTTTTCCGGAAAAACATCTCATTCTCACGGGAAAAAAGTATAACATTATTTTTCCATAATTTTTTAACGGAGATAATAAATTTAAGGTCTGGAGAGTGATAAAAGTTTTTTTCCCATGGGATAAAGAGAATTCCATGGGAAAATTATTGACATATTCCCTTGACCATGCGGGCGGAGCCGCGGGTAACAGCTAGTTATTTATACATAGAAAATGCATAATTCTGTATGACTGACTGACGAATCAACGAAATCCACAGTCAAAAAACCAAAGCAGCTTATCGTTGCTAACATAAACAGTAATTAACAATACTTAATTAGTGCAAAAATGTGTATGAAATGAACGTATGAAGAGAAGAGAATAAATAAATATTTTTTATTGTATTGTACATATTTTGTTAAAATAATCATAATCATCTCAGACATAAGAAGACTACTGCTGGACATGGGTCTCCCCCAAAAGGGTACAGGACGATCAGAACTGTCTGCATCCAGCGGCTTCCTGCGTCTTTCCATTTAAAAATTTATCATATGTCAAAATCCACTTGTAACAAAGTTAAAACGAATTACATTTCGATTTCCCGTAATTGTTAAATGTATAAAGTCAGAAGTCGGAGCGGAGCGACTCCGACATCGCTTTGCAATCACAGGAGCCGGCAAACCCGATTTCCCCGGTGGTTATAATTTTCCAGAAATAAAATTGTCGATACATCACTCCATCGATTCAGTTAATTGGGTTTACTCCATTTTGTATACCTATTGAAGAAACTATTACCTACGTGAATAGTTTTACTCGAATATATTGTGACGCGTTTAAATCGCTCACGCTCTTTCTAATATTATAGACAAGCTATGCCCGTAGTTAATTTTATGCACAGCAGCGCCATCTAGAAACTTTATAAATCGCTATTGAATCTGACTTTTGAACAAATCCTACGGTATTCGCGTACTTTTCGAGATATAAAGTACCCTAGTTACTTACATAGCAAATATCATATAAATTGTCCAGCCATTTAAGCGTGAAGTGAAGAAGTAACAAACATAGCTACTCACAAACTTCGCCTTTATAATATGTGTGGGATTTGTAGGTAATTCTAAAATGTATGATACTATCTTTCGACAGAAAGACGAGTGAGTGATGTGTCGCCACGACTATTATACATATAAAGGCAGTACTTAATAGTTAACGTATGTTGTCTCGAAACTTTCGCTAGCGACAACTAAAATTTTAAAAATGTACTGTGCCTTTTCGATCTTCTTTTCTGTGATCAGAATCACAATTTATTCATAAACACTTTTCACTACACTGCCGCTGTCGAAACACACAACTTAAATTATATAACGTTTTAGTAAAGAGTTTGATTTAATTCCCCTATAATACCCGCCAAATCGCAGCTTCCAGTAACAAAGTTAAGCTTCTTGCAGACGGGGCAAGGATCAGTGGATTGAGCCGGCTGCAATGCGCCACTGCAATGCTTATCGGGAGCTATTTGCGGTTGGAAACGTTAAAAATATCTTGCACTTTTGAGAAAACCTAAGAATTATGAGTAATATACCGATATACACTTCGAATTCCCATTACTTTTAAATAAGTCTACGTGCAACGCAGTCGACTTTCTGTGATGTATTTTTTGTCTGTGCAAATATGACGCTCAAAAAGTTCGGCACACAAATAATCCGTGTAATAACCAACGTTTCCAAGTGTTAGTGGGCAAACTTGATTACCAAAGACAAAAAGAAACTGGCAAAAGTTGAAGAAGAATGTTACCTAATGTTACCGTGTGGCATTGTGTTGCTTCACAAAAGTTAACTGCGATGTGGATGCACTGACCGCGCTACGCCGCGACGCACAAATAAGTAGAACCATCTGCAGTAGTTAGTTGTGGAAAATGTGCATCGTGTGATATGAGTCTGTGAAAAATCAACGATGGACTGCGCGTCATGCAGACTTTTTGCGCTTCGTCAGTCGTCTCTGACTATTTCCCATAATGTCTAGCCTGACAATGTATGCGCAGCGAAGTTTTCTCGGTGGAAAAATGGCTGGATCCAAACCAGACGACCCAACGCGATCCAAATGAGCGCGGCAGGATCTTGATCCTATAGACTTTCCATGATGAAATGTCTGCGTGGACCGTATAGTACTCTTTAAACAAAGCAGAAAAACGTCAATCGACATTAACAACATCATGAAAACTACTACCAAAAATAGGCATCTGAAACTGGTTTTGTAACGTACTTTAAAATTTTCAAAATTCTATTTTCAATGCACTAGAAATTGTTAGTGAGAGCTATTAGCTGCCTGTCAGGATTTAGGTCACTGCAACAATATATCTGGGAACTCAGCGAATCGACAGTTTTTGTCCGATGTCCCTTGACTATCGTTCGTTAAAATCGATTGTTCTATTCGACTAATTCGGTGAATGGTTCAGCCTTCAATACTTGTCAACATTCTTCATGGGAAAAAAGAACACGCATATTTTTTATGATTTTTTCATGTTGTTTTTGTAGGAATTCTTCTGCGTCATTCGTTGACTACAATTTACAATAACTCTCTTATACCTTCATTACAACCCATAATTATCCCACAGGAATACGGGTCTCCCTTCAATCGAAGGGGATTAGATCGTTCTCTACCACGCTGCTCCAATGGGGATTGGCAAGGGTCAGTGTTTTTAAGCAGCCTGAAAGACACCGACTGTCATCCATCGAGAACAGCCGGAAGCAACAGCTTAACGTGCCATCCAAAGCACGAAGAAGCTCCAAATACTGACTAGTCAACGTTGCTAACACGGCGACACCTATCAAAAGTGAGACCAACTTGACAACGTTTATTCGGCTAACAAACAGCTGGCCCTAATTGTACACAAAGTAAACAAGTAATAATGCAAGGTAAATGTGAAAATCTGAAATGGTATTGCTATGAACGCACCAACCGCACCCCTAGGGACCGACCTTGTACTAATGATGTGTCATAATTCGCTCCAGTTAACTGTCGATCGTATTTACGAGTCGTTATTGAACTTTGTATCTTGATAATCTGGTAGCACAGTTGTACATTTATTTATTACTAGCGAAACCCGCGCAACTTCGTTTGTGTGTATTTATTTATGCACAGACTTTTGATGAAATCCTACGGGAATCGCGTTCTTTTCAGGATAAACAGTACCCTATGTGTTAATCCAAGGTATCAGCTACCTATGTACTAAATATCATCCAAATTGGCCCAGCCATTTGAGCGTGACGGAGTAACAAACATATCATAAAGTTTCGCCTTTATAATATTAGTAGGATTCTCAAAAACCTTACAAGCTAACACATTATAATCCAATGCGCTAGATTATTAAAACAGCAAATAAAGATATCAATACAGGAAAAATATAAAATAATAATAATGAAAAGAAATAGAATAGAGAAATAGTATTCTTATAAATTTTAATGTACCTATACCTACATTGTAACTAATGAGTGGAAAAAAAAAGGAGAGAAACAAAAAGTACAAAATGACAAAAAAAGCCGTAACCGGTTTTCTTTCGCCATTTCTTTTTACCGGTTGCCATTTTGCTTGTGTCCGAAATGGTTGTAAATGACAAGAAAAAGTGCCTGTGAAGGTCTAATTTCTGAAATAAACGATTTCATTTCATTTCATTTCAATAAAAATAATGTTTGTCAGTTATTACAATAATTACTAAGTCATCAATCAAAATTAGTAAGTACGGTGTGGTGCCAAAGTGGTTCGATGTAATGAACATGCCAAATACGGGTTCCATAAAAAATATGAAGTTGTCCTCTGAAGCACGTAGAAGCCAGAATTTTTCAAATCCAACCGTCATCTAACCATCTTTGAACGAATAACGACCTGAAATATATTTTTTTTACAAAACGATTGTCTTTAGAAATTGATAGTTCTGTCTGTTTTACGTACAGACAGAAACAAGTAATTGCTGAAAGGATAGAGCTAGACAAAACATAAATATGTACTCTTCTACATACATATTTACTTTTCTTACTATTACTTACTACTACTTATCTTTTGTTATATGTAAACCTTGTTTTATGATTCCAAAACAATAATTATTATACCTAGTTTGTTTGTTGTATTTTTTTTTTTATTATATAGAAAACTTTATTATTTAAAAAAGTAGTTCGTAGTGTCCATCAAGTTGTTAGTCACATGAATCTCCCGATTAACATTGATTTATTGTGTCGTCTTTATATTTTGTTTTGTCAAGAAATAATAATAAGAAAAACTCAATCAAAAAGATTTCATTAGTCAATTCACAATATTTGGTGCGGTCAATCTCCAAAAGACTTGTTTGATTTTAATGTTGTTTGTACACGGTAGCCATTCTAATTTGATTTTATTCATTTTAATAACGTTCATTTGGAATAAGCATTATAATAAAATAATGTATTTTTAAAACGTTTAATATTCAACATAACATAATTTTAAACGTGTAAGATAATCTAATAAAATAACATTAAATTTCAGCACGAAAAAAGTAGTTGATCTGTGTCACAGTGCAAACTACTCGACTAGTTGCAGTTTGCAGTCTTGCAGTGCCATTCAGTCGTTATAGTACGAATATCTCAATTTCCGCCGCTATGATGGAATCCCGATCAAAGTGGATTTTCGTCTCTTAAAACATTCATTCGTTCTAGATGGACTTTTTAAAAACTAGTCACTTTCGTGTTTGTCTTTCATAGTAAGGGTTCCGTATTTTGTTTTCAAACCACCACTTCAAACGGCAGATTAACTTCGTACTAAGAACTGACGAGTAGGATCTTAGCACTCTTTTAAAATGGTACAACAGATTTTTATCATTATATATAACAAAATATAAAAACAACTACAAATCAGGAATAAAGAAAAAAACGCGTTTTTATATTACTTATATTTTTTACTTAATTACATTATCCTACTAAAATTATAAAAATAAAAGCTTTTAAAAGAGAAAGTTGTGTGTATGTTTGTGACTTCTTCACGCTGAAATGCTGGGTCAATATTTATGATATTTGGTATGTAGGTAGCTGATACTTTAGATTAACACATAGGGTACTTTTTATCTCGATAAGTACGCGATTCCCTTAGGATTTGATGAAGTCTGATATAGATGGCGCTGCTGTGCATAAATAAATACACGCAAACGAAGTTGCACGGGTATCACTAGTATACTATAAAATGCTTTGTCTTGAATGACTGACTGACTTATACCGGTGATCGTAGAGACCTAAAGAAGGGTGTGTTTTTTATATAACACTAGCTTTTCCCCGCGGCTTCGCTCGCGTTAATTTTATGACATAGATCTCGTTTGACAACAAAACAACCCATAGCGCGACTTGTGGCGCCATCTGTTGGCCGATACAGCGCCCTCTATAGTTGTAAAATTATTTTTCCATTGGAACGACTTACTTTCACGAGATAAAAAGTACCCTGTGTTGGGCTCTGTATCCCTAACAATATGTATGCAAATTTTTATAATGATCGGCTGCTTAGTCAAGCCGTGAAGGAATAACAAACAAACAAACTCACTTTCTCATTTATAATATTAGTAAGGAAGTAAGGATAAGGATAAGCACACGCAACAGAAGTTGCGCGGATTTTGCTAGTTTGCCATAAACATTTTGTCATCAAAATGACATCATCACGCTTTCCAATACATCTCTTGAGCAGAAGAACTTCAACTATTACACTAAACCCCTTGAAAGCCTTTCATGCGCTCAGCGAGACTGAATTACACAGCTTATTGAAGTAGCGACTGCTCGCAATTTGCCACAACCTCATTCCTTGTCAAATGTGATTTGTCGTCTTCTGGGCCGTTTCCGAACGCCTTCGATTCAACTCAACAGCATTCAGAGGCCAAACAGAATTAATTCCCCACGTCTCTAATCAAATTCAAACTTTATTACAACTCTTCAAAGAGCTTTATTCCCTATGGACGTAAGCCAACTTGCTGCGATTTGAGCCAATAACGTCGAGTTCGTTTGCATGATTAATTAATACTAATATTTTGATTACAAATGTTTAGTGGAAGGAGAGGCGATGTCTTTATCATAAATCAATTATATTTGCATTTTCAACGGTGTATTTTGTTTGGGTTTCTTAAAATCTGCTTAGAACGGATTGACGAAGTTTTCTTAAGGCTTTTTGGGTGAAATAAAGTCAACATTATATAAACGTCCTTAAAATAAGGGTAACAAACAATATATTTTTTATATGATTACTTGCTTTACTTACTTACTCCGTTGGCTCAGTGATCCGGAGTGGATCTTGGCCTCAACTTAACTTATTTATAATTTTTTTATAAAATATGATGTAATTTTGTTAGGTACTAAGTTAATTATTATGAATTTGTTTCTAGGGAAATGTTTCAGATATCCTAGATGTTATATGGTCTACAGTCTCGCGAAATTAAATATAAATGATGGTGTAACGTTATGAAGTTAGAAAATAAAGGAAAATTAAGGCAAAATTAAAGTAATGAGTCAAGAATGTAGAGTTGGGCTTATTAATTGTTCAAAGATATTTCGTAAAGAAAGTTAGTAAACATACATATCTGTACTAATATTATAAAGAGGAAAGATTTGATTGTTTGTTTGTTTGCATTGAATAGGCCCCGAAACTACTGGACCGATTTCAAAAATTCTTTCATCAGTAGAAAGCTACATTATCAGGGAGTGACATAAGCTATAGCTTTTCCCGAAATTCAATGTGGTTCCCACGGGAACGGGTACGGAACTTCACGCGAACGAAGTCGCTGGAAAAAAAGCTAGTTAACAAATAAAGTAATAATTATTATTGTTAATGACAGTTCCAATTCTATCGTTAAAAATATAGGTACATAATATAAATTAGTCTCTGAGAAAACAAGAAAAATCTGAACACATTCGATTTCTCTATTCACAAATTCAAGACTTATTTTTCTGTTGTTGGATTGAAACCACAAAAACTTAAAGTAAACAAACTTACTTGAATTCAATCGTATAACTTCCAAGGCACTAGACACGATATACAAAGAGCCAACTCAGAAACCATTGCAGCCCCGCAAATACAAATGCAGAGTAATAAGTAACATACAGCAGAATAGAGCCGGTAATGGGTGTGTTTTGTGTAAATCGCCATCTTTTCTTAAACCCGCCAAAGAGTTGAAACTATACAGATACTCCACTATCATATTAGAGTGTTAGAACCTAGCCACTGAGAATCGCCACGATAATAACGTAGGTGTTCATTGTCTTCGGGGTTGCGGAAGTATCACCAGTGCCCGCGACCCCGCCACGTGAAGGCGGAGAAGGTGGCAGACAGTCAGGTCTTTGGTCGGTATCCCTCATTGGCTAGAGAGGTGAGCCCGACATACCCCGTCGCTTCTCCAAGTGGCGGGACATGCACTTCCAGACATAAAAAAAAGGGTATGCATTGTCTTAGAACGTGTTTCCACACGGCGATTTTATCGCAGCTAATTTCATTCGGACTCGTCGTGATTCTCTCGCTAGTGGATATGGTCTCTACTTTGAACTGGTAGTGGCACATAAATAGGATAGCTCAACCGGGACAGTACCCTCTCACAGAATGTCGCCGTGAAATAGCGGTGACATGTCACTGTTTCGTATGATGAGTCAGAGAACCAGATGTCTATAGCTCCTGCTTTCTACTCCCATTTTCACTTCCCTACCCACGTCCTTCCTATTTCATTGTTTCATGGGTGGGCATCCAGCGGTGTTTGCTTACCATCAGGTGACCCGCTAGCACGTTAAAGTTTGTTCTCCTGCGTCATAAAAAAATGCTTTTTAGTTATTAACTCTCATCAATCCATTACCTCACAAAATCAGAAGTAAATATTAAATTAAAAATTCTCCATCACTTCTTGACCTTGACACGCGAAATACTCGTGGCATCTATTTAGAATATATCTGTGATTACCATCTTTTCTTTTCCCGCGCTTCATGCGCCGCCATCTTGGAGAGGACCGGACGGCGGCACGGCGGCGCCTCGTCCGGAAACGGCGGGTCGGCGTTCACTGACTCTCACTTGAGATTCAATCGACCGTGAATGCGCGAGGACTTTATTTGACGGTGAACGAAGAAGTGGTACTGTTTCCATTGTTGAAAATCCTTGGTCCAAAAACTTTTGATAACAATCGAAAACTTTTTATTGTTTACAAGAAAAAATAATTGGTTCATTTCTCACCGCTTAGAGGAGCGATGGTGAATCCTCTCTTAGCCATTCTTGCTGAAAACCTGTCTTCTACCTTCTCCGCCTATGTAGTTACGGGATTAAGGAAATTGGTGATGCTTCTGCAACAAAGAAACCGTTACAAAAATCTACAACTTTACTTATATTACGCCTAAACAACAATAAATAAGTTATATATGTAACAATGTGTTCAATACTATTTACCTGCTTAAAAATTTTTATGTGTAAAGACGTACCTAAACTAAACGCGCACCAGTCCACCTTAATAAAAATATTATTGATACTGAAATCAATAGAGATGCAAAAAAAAAAACTATTAAAAAGTGTACAGTGAGTGCCTCTGCTGTACACGGGTAGAGTATACGGTAGAGTCAACTAGCATACTTTTGACGACCTCCGTGGCGTAATGGTTGCCACGCCAGACCGCCACCCAGGAGGTCCCGGGTTCCATCCCCGGTCGGGTCATGATGAAAAACGAACTTTTTCTGATTGGCCTCGGGTCTTGGATGTTTATCTATTTATATGTATTTCTTATTAAATATAATATCGTTGAGTTAGTATCCCATAACACAAGTTTCGAACTTACTTTGGGGCTAGCTCAATCTGTATGAATTGTCCCTATGTCCCTATATATACTACTCTACCATTCCATGTACTCTACCAGTTTTAGTAGATTAACTGTCTACACGTAAATTTACATTATGTTAGTAGAGACGTAAACGTAGAGTAGAGTAGACACCGGGGTGGGGAAGGAAAGTGGTAGAGTAGATTGCCCCCGGTGCTAGCTGCATTACTCTACCAAATTTTAGTACCTACTCTACCAATGCTGTCTACATTAGCATAGTTAGTGGGATAGTTAGTACTCTACCGCGCTACTTTACCGTATACTCTACCCGTGTACAGCAGGCTTAATGGTCATTTCAATAACTAGGTTTTTTCATTGATTCAATACCAAGTCATGAAAAGGAAAAATTCAAGAAAATTTCCACCCAATTTTCATCATTATTATTATCTACGCTTAGACAATTTTTTTGTCATGGAAACATGACACACCGCGGTATTATGAAGCCGTGCACGAAAACTTTTGATAGGCAGGAAAAACACTTATTACAGAAATATAGGGATTGGTAACAATGCGCTAATATGTTTGTTTACTGCATACATAAACAAGTAGGCGAAATGATGGCGTTTATTGCTGTTATCCGAGTTATTTACATATGTCAGTATGTTAATGAGGTGGACCGAAAATAGGAACCGTCACATTTGCAATTTATGCGTAGAATATGCTTTGATATGCTGTTGTTTAAAAAAATAACCGTATTTTTTTCTACCATCAGTTTAAAAACTGCTCTTTTTTTCCATCGGACTGATGTTATTTAGTATTTTTTCTATCATCAATTTCTAAACTGATGTTATAAAGACAGTTACTTTACAACAGCGATTTCTTTTAAGTTTTCATTACACCAACGCCTAGCGTAGGAATAAATAATTTATTTTTATTTTATTAATAATTTCATTACAATACAATTTGTTCCAGTTAATCCGCTCAAATCGGAGCAGCCCGTCTGGGGAAGGACCTCCAGCTTACAGAAGATCGTAGCCAAATAGCATTGGTCTCGGCCATGCTGTGTTCCTACGGTGAGTAAGGTCTCCAGAGCTCCACTTGGGGGGTTGGGAGGGTTGGCAACGCGTGAGTGATACCCCCGGTATTGCAAGCGTCTATAGGCTACGGTGATGCTTGTTTGCCACCCTAGTAGAATAAAAAAGGTTAGGTTATTCCTACCTCTAGGAGGCGTTGTTGAACCCAGGCATAAGTTACCAACTAACATAATGTGGACTTGTTTTTAAAATCTGTAGTCTGAAATACATATTTTCATTTCATTTAAACGCCCAAAGAATTTTTTTACAGATCTGTATTTCAATGTTGATCTGTGGAAAATTTTACTCGTGCTAATGATCCAAAAAAACTCCTTTTAGATATTGGTTACCAATATTCTGTTAATTAAATCCGGACGCCTTTGAATTGACGCTGCCACTCATCTAATCTAAACTGCTGATTGGGATCACAACGTCCAAAATATCAGGAACTTTACTATAATAATGGCGTTGACGAGGTTATTCAGAAACTGCTTAATTGAGATAGAACACCATATTCAAATTAACAGCCGGTTACTGAAACGGATTTTTAAAGTTAATGATACATTAAACTATTGCTGCTGTCACAGTCCAACTAAAAAAAAAATATATTTCAAGATTTCGTTCTACCAGTTTCTCAGCATCATGGACCTAGAAAAAAGGCGGACGGAATCTTGCTAAGAAAGAATATTGAAGCACCTTAATGGCGGCGGCGTAACGATGTGTGAGTGTGAAATGGCTGATCGGCACGCACACATTCACATCATAGTAAACCGGCCGGTTCGTACGTATGCTTCACTTTTTAGTTTCAGTGATGGTGTCCACCTTTTTTTCTAGGTCCATGGTTAGCATAGTCAAATACTATTTGTATAGACGTGCAAAATTAAAGCTTTGGCGCTAGACCGCGGGCAGATGGACAGACGGACATGGTGAAACTATAAGCTCCTTGTTAGTTTACTACGCAACTCTAAAAAGAGTGGAAATAAAAACAATAATAAAATTAAAATGGGTTTCAGAAACTTACTTTTGCATCTTTCGGTAACTTCTCGCTAATCATTATACTATTTGCGTTTATCTTATGTACAAAGAAAAACAAAAGCACAAAGACCTCGTGCAAAGCAAGTTCTGAAATATTTTTGCTAAGAACAGCATTTAAACAAATTCCCCTTACAGCATAAACCTTGTTTGTTATTAACGCCACTTGTATCCCTTTTAGCCGTTACCTCCAAGTTTAGTGTGCATAAAATACGTACTAATTAGACGGGAACAATTTTAATTAAACCCACACGTACGTATCTTTGTACTCACAGGCGCTTTTCGTGGCTAAGCTGGGTCATTGTTGCAACTGCAGTAAATAGCTATTAAAATTAAGTACTTACATAAGAACAGGGCATGAAAAATTGTGGAGTCATAATAATGCGGACGCCTTGGATTGCTCTTGTCATCACACGAATGTCACTTATAAAATAAGTATTTTATGTTGCTTGTTGCAAATTTTTAAAAAAAGTTCAGTAACACAGTTTCTTTCACAATTTCTTTTACCAATGATTATTTTGCTTTTGTTTCTGAAGTGAGAGTAGATTTATTCATATATTATTATTTCTACAGTTTTACATAAACAAAAATATTATAAACGAAAGGAGTATGGTACAGACAGAGGCCTCTGAATAAATATCATATCATTTCGTATGGACAAGAATCCATTCTTTGCATTTTCCGATTTCGGCTTTGTGAAGTAACTTCCAAATTCTTTTCATTTTCATGGATTTCATGCAACCAATGTCTTTCTAAGGATTCCTCTCTGCCTTTGTCAGATGGAATCTAGCTATTTTCATGATAAATCCACTAATGTTTAAAATTCTGTACCATAGGTATCCGAAGAAATGTTTTTTTAGGGTTCCGTAATCAAATCAAATCAAAAAATACTTTAGGGCCTACAGAATAAATAAGCTACTCTATAATCGTAGTAAACTAACAAGGAATCGTAATTTCGCCATGTCCGTCTGTCCGTCCGCGGTCTAGCGCCTAGACGCAATACTAGAAAGCCGTACTTTAGCACGCTATAAGTATGTATTTAGACACTAGTAATAAGTTCGCTATACTTAGATACTGGCTTCGTTCTCCTCTTTATGTTGCTAATTTGGTCAGGGTCTACAAAAAAAAATATAGGGACAATTCATACAGATTGAGCTAGCCCCAAAGTAAGTTCGAAACTTGTGTTATGGGATACTTACTCAACGATAGTATATTTTATAACAAATACATATATAGATAAACATCCAAGACCCGAGGCCAATCAGAAAAAGTTCGTTTTTCATCATGACCCGACCGGGGATCGAACCCGGGACCTCCTCGGGTGGCGGTCTGGCGTGGTAACCATTACGCCACGGAGATCGTCATATACAAAATATTCTGTATATTATGTTAACACCTTTATTTACTTTGTAGAAAAGAAATAAGATTTTGTATTGAGCATAATAACTATGTGTGTATAATAAAGTGGTAAAATATAATAATATATTTTTTTTTGTATTACCATCACTATTTTATTGTGAACAAAAAAACTTACTCACTAACGAGGTGAAACCTCATCCGGTACACGTTATTGTGACCAAAAATCATGTTACGTTGTGGCATTCGAAATGCCGCGAGCTGAAAGCGTTGAGTACGCGGTCTGCCGATTGTTGACTATTTTTATTTAATAGACCGCAGTTACGGTTACGGAACAATGTATTTACATAATAGACTCATTTATGAACCATCGTTTCAATTAACTTCACTAAAATACTTATTGTTCATCAAATAAAAAACAATTAACAACGAGTAGCATTAACACAGTTATCAAGTAAACAAAAATCTTCTTCTTCTGTACTAATGTTTAATTTATGTTTGTATTTGCGTAGTAGTTTTTAGTTCATAAATTAAACAAATAAAGATTTCAATAATCAAAAGAGTCTGTGTAATTTTTTATTTCACAAATAATACTCATTATTGTGGCTCTATATAGGACCGGCTATATGGCTGGCAACGGCAAGCGACCAAGGGGAAGGGGTCATATATTATGCGCTGGTAAGACTCCGCGATAACGCCAAAAAAACGCCCACGAAATCTTACACTGCCGGACAGGAAAAAATGGAAAGCGATCGTCTAAGCCTTAATTCATAGAGGTCACAACCCCGGCATTGAGAACCTCGGCTCAAGGAGGAGAGTACCATTAAATAAAATAAAAATAAAAAAGCCTTATATTTCTTGCATTTACATAACAAGATTTAACTTAAACAAACTAGTTACATTTTCTATTTTACTTAGGTACTTAACTTTACTAAACTAGTTAATTAATATTATTTATTCCTATCTTTTAGTTTTGATTAAAAAATGTTTTTATAATATGCTAATTGCAAGAACCCCTTTTTCAGGTTAAGGCCTCCTCCAAAGAGTTCCATTTGATTCTTTCCTGTGCCTTCTTCATCCAATGTGGGCAAGCCGTTTCTTGTATCTCATCCTCCATCTAGTTTGCGGTCTACTTTTTGGCGTTTTCGTGCTGGTTCTTTCCACGACGACGTGACTCTTATGGTCCATCTGTCGTCTCCTAGTCTCGCAACATGTCCCGCCCATTTCCACTTAAGTGCGGAGAGTACCATTAAGAAGCAAATATTGTTATAATAAAGAAAATTATGGCCTAACGTGAAACACATGCGCATCCACGGTGGGCGCCATTTGCCTAAAGATTTAAAATTTTAATTAAGACTTTGTTATCGCACCTTTTTCGATTATTTTTTGAGAAGAAAAAAAATATAATTTCGGCCTTAATGTGGAATTAAAATGAGTTTCAGAAACTGACTGATAACGGAATAAATAAATCAAAAAGGAATATTAATTTTCCGTCCGTTAAATACCATTCGGTTTTCTGGGCAGTAACCATCTGGCACAAAGATACATAGCACACAAGAACAGAAACTAGCAATAAAATTAGCATTCCATCTTACTACTATAAAGTATTGCCAGCAATAAAACACAAGTCTTCTGTAACTATGTTGCCATGATAAGAAAATGGTGCATCTGTATAATAAATACAAAAACGGAACAATGTAAATTGCAACTGTCCTGATTAAAATATCCTAATGTGGCTAATCGACACTATTCCTATAGGAATATTTAAAATTAAGTTTCGTCTTTATTATGAGTTAGTATCATATATTAATCTCACGATGTGAAATTTTATAACTTTAGGTTTTACATGTAACATACCTAGCTTGTTCAATTCAATTCAGTTCATTCATCAGAAAGTTACCTTTGAAACCAGTGCCATCTGTTACCTACTTTTTATAATATTGATTTTAGCAAGCTCGTAACTAAATAGAAATTCAATTTCTGTGTGTTTCAAGGTTGGTCGGCACGATTCGAATTTTATTTAGGGTCTATATAAAACTTGAAACCGCAGAAGTTAATTATTTGCGAAACTATGGCGTATAAAATAATTATACTTGCTCATTCAGTCTCGTGTATTCATTTATATGAGGGGAGAAAATGTCTATTGACACCTGCAAACTATTGCACAATCGATCGTTCCAGTTTTATCTCGGCGTAGGTGCCAGTCGCGAACTCTGCAGCGTTTATGCAAACAATAGTGAGCGTTTAGAAACGCGAACAATGACTCCCATCTCTATTGTCCGCCCAAGTGCTGTTTGTGAATACGCGGCCGCGATTTCACCCTCAATGAAGCATCGTTTTGATGAAGTGATATTATTTGTGGCGCGTACACTTTGTTTATATTTGTTGGAGTAAATTTTATTGTACTGTTCTCGTGGCTTCCCTCGCTTGGAATATTATGAAACGGAATCTTAGGAAGCTATAAGTATACCTACATCAAGGGGTTTTCTAAAGACGGAACAGGAATAGGAAGTTTTTGGAAACATACAAAATGTATTAGTCTCTTATTTTAATACAGACTGGATGGATGAGACGTTTTTGGAAATATCGATACAATACAAAATGTAGCATACCTATGTCACAGAGACTTGTCCAATTTCAGCTTTGAAGAGTAACTTTCGATTTCGTGGATTACAAGCAATGTCTTTTTAGGGATTAGTATAATTTGTATGAAAGAGCATAAGTCACGGAGATACAAACCGACGGGGACGGAAACAGCCGTTTTGAATGAGACAGTCACGTCCCTCTCCTGTCTCGTTATGTATGCAACTACCTTTATTCGGATACAAAGTCTTCATAGGCATTTTTTCTAATTATTTTTAACTGACAGGCCGGCAGGAGTGGCTAGCAATGTTCACTTTATTCCGAGGGCAGCGGGATGGAATCCCGAGGGAGGGAGGGTGGGTTGTTTTGGTCTGGGTGTTTTCTATATTGCTACACGCCTGGAATGGTCGGTAGTACAGCCTAGCTACACTAACCGGCTAAGTCCGATGGGCTCGCTGACCAACGACGGGTGTGGTCCTCCTGCATTTCAGGGGTTGTGCGGCGGGTTGACACCTCGCCCACGTAAAACCAATGTTGGTGAAGCGTATCCCGTTAGCGCTTCACTAGCTTGCACAACATCGTCAAGAAAAAAAAAACCGTGTAGCGCTTTAGGTATAATAAAAACAACAAATACAGATCAACAGCGTATAATTACAATAAATATTCAAAAAATATACCCTTATGTTGGACAATATTATTATAATTGTAATATAGCTACGTAGGCATGTGCACCTGGATCTCGAAAACTTATTAAAAACATATAGAATCCATTAATATTATTATTACTTACGAACAGTTTTCAAATATCAATCTTGTTTGGCGAATTGGGCGAGATTATTTCAGTCACACACATACAGAAGAAGTCAGATTTGATCAAAACATGATTAGAACTAACAGAATACAATAACCGGGTCCACACTAGACAGGAGCACGATCCAATAGACGATCAATGGGCCGTACCACGACTTTTTATAACTAACCTTAAACGATTGAGTAAACGGGACGTCGCCTTACATCATGTATTGCGCTGTCCTTACTCAGTAGTTCCCGTTTTGTTTTAAGCGGTCATGGTACGGCCCCTTATCGTGCATCTATACCGCAGTTACTTTTCGTTGAGCAACATTTCCAAGTGTAAGTGGGCAATACCGGATAACAAAAAAAATTATTTGAAAAGCCAAACTTCAATGAAAATGTTATCGTGTTGGATTATGTTTTTCACCAAAAGGAAATTCGGGGTGTGTGTGGGTTAGGATCCTGCCTCACGCATTTGGATCTCGTTGGATCGTCTGGTGTGGATCCAACTAATCATAGTGCACGTGTGCCGCAGTAGGACTGTAGTACGCGACACACAGCTTATAAAGAGTGTATCCCAGTAGTCCCCTCTGGCGTTTGTCCCCTTGGGGAACAACTGGGACTTTAATTTTTAGATGTCCCAGTCTCCCCCACTTGAGATGTTGCCGTATAATTTTGCTAGAAGTGACAAACAATAAAGCATTATTTTGTTAGATATCCTATATACTGGCTCGGATATGAGGAAGTGTCTCAATGAGGAACAGAAAAACTCAATTAGGGGATAATCTCGAAATTAGGTATAGTTTTAGTATTTTATGTGAAATACTAAAACTATACCTAATAAATTATTTTTAAGGTAAATGATAGTTTTTTTATATAAAAGACAATTTTCGTCATATCCGAACCACGGTATAGGATATCTAACAAATGCTTTTATTTGTCACTTCTAGCAACATTATAGGGCAGTCTCAAGTGGGGGAGACTGGGATATTTAAAAATGTAAGTCCCAATTGTCCCCTCCACCGGTGACACGGGGGACAACTGGGAGATTTTTATAAGGAAATCCCAGTTGTCCCCCAAGGGGACAAACGCCAGAGGGGACTACTGGGATACACCCCTTATAAAACAATCGATTTCATTGTGCACTAACTAATAAGTGTCAATTTCGAACTTCGTTAAAAGACAGCGCAAGTCAGCATTGTTGGCGACTATAGGATTACAGTCGGAGCAACTATTAAGAATCGATGAATCAGCAAAAGTAATTTTATCATCTGGATTTTGTAAGTAGAGCAGACAGTAGTTTAGAAGAGACAGAAGATACGTTGCAAACGTATGCAAAGTTGAATTAAATGACAAAAATTCCCAAAAAAATCGACCCAGATGCACACAAAAACCTCTATTACTAAGTTAAAAATGTATATAGTTTCATTCATGATAATGATTATAGGTAACATTTGTAACAATTCTATTAAATTATAACAAAAATTGGTATAACAATACCTAATTCTAGCTAAGCTGATGCGTTAAGCATATAGCACACTGCTAAGTCGAGGCGCAGTCGTGGCACAAGCGTAAATAAGAGTGAAGTCACGGGCGTTGAAACTAAATGACTCGGGCAGTGTGCGTTGTTCAATATAATTGTATAGAAAAGTTAGGAGAAGCACGCCTGCGCCTCGACGCTGCCTCGACTCATTCTGTGTGCTATATGCCTTACATAGACCTAATTGTCCAAATATCTTTACATTACTGTGCTAACTGTAAAAGAACAGTATAGGTCTAACATTATCTAAGATAAATCCTTGTAGTGGTAACTTTAAGTATACAATGAAAGAAAACTTTCTATAATAACAATCACAAATCGGAAATTCAATTGGCCAAAATATTGACCTACTGGCGACATCTGTCAACAACCAATTAAAACCTTGAAACAAACCTCGTTCGTTCATAAAATTCGCACATAGGTGGCGCTGTATTAAATAAAAAGCTACAAACACATTTTTGTAACAATACAAAAAAATAAAAATTATTATTAAAAAAAAACAATAAAAACGACTTAAGGCCAACAGCGAGACAGGATGACAAGGGATTATTTTTTTTTACTAATGGACATTCAAACGTACGATGTAGAAAATAAGAAATAAATTGCTATGCTTCAAAATTCGAAAAATATCTTTCGATGTCATGGCATCATTTTGAACCCCTTGCTATCCCGTTCCGGTATGGGTAGGCCTTTAATATTGAAATAAATACAATAAATTGTAAATATAAAAACGAAAGTCAGCTTAAAAAGACGAAACAGTGGAGATAATTATGAACATTTTTCTACGTACGTCTATTTTTTTTTGTTGCCGTGGTACTCCACTATGGAAAGTTTGGCTTAGGGATTACTCCACGGTGTTTATTATAATTTTTATATTAAATAAATTAGGCAGAATTTCTCTACGATATGTGCACTATGGACTATTACTATGATCTATATAATTTGGATAGTTTAGAAGTTATGCAACTAACTTGGTTATAATTTTTTTTTTTATGCCACAAAGTTGACAAGCGAGCATACCCGCCCGCCGGCATAGGGCCCGCCTGATGGTAAACATCACCGTAGCCTTTAGACGCTAGCAACAGGGCTAGCTATCACTCACGTGTTGCCAAGCCTCCCCCCCCCCCCCCCCCCCCCCCAAGTGGAGATAGATAGATAGAATAAGCTTTATTTGCAACACACAATCAATTAATACAGTAAACAGTAAAAATTACAAACTAGTGTATATGCAACAAGGCGGCCTTATTGCTCAAAGCAATCTTTTCAAGGCAACCTTAGGGTAACGAATTTTTGTATGAAGTGGGCAGGGCTAGCAAGACATAATAAACAGCAGCTCTGGAGACCTTACTCACAGTAGGAACACAACATGGCAGAGACCAATGCCATTTGGCTACGATCTTCTGTAAGGTGGATGTCCTTCCCCAGACGCTGTGCCCTACCTCTCTCTAAAAAATGTACTATACCATTATATTATTTTTATTATCAAGGACTACACATTGGCAACTATCACAGCTATATGGTACGCTTTCCATCGAGAGAAACCTTAAATAGGGCTAGAATCTGTTGACAAATATCTCCAAACAAAATGCCGGATTACATAACTTCAAAGCTATCCAATTATATCTTTCGTTTTCTACTTCTAATTTGTGCTGATCTATCACTCAAGTGGAACACTGGAGCTAAACCGAAGAAATAACTAAAGATTACATGTTACGAGAAAAAATTACTATCGGTCTGTAACTACATTTTTCCTTCATTTGACGATTTTCTGTTTAATAGTATTTTTCATTCATAACTAAATTGGGTGTGTCGTGTCACCCTATATATTAAAATGTTCGTTGTCTGGTACCCAAAATACCAGTAGGTTCAACCCTAGCTTTATTGGAAACCGTTTGGCACTGTGTGAATTGTATACATCCATTATTTAAATAATAATAACAACGTGTACACAATTCATACGAAGTCTACAAAGATATACAGATCGATCGTAAAGTTTTCTCGTAGCTTAACAGCTTAGCCTCTATTGAATTTAATTCGGGATATAACTAACCCCCATATTAATAAACAAAGATCAACCAAGGTTTAACTAGAACTTGTTTTGTTATTTTACTTTTCGCACTTCACTTAATCCTCCTCAAGAATGACAGTGACAACAGATTTTAGCGTTCTTTATCTTTTTTTATTAATAAAGGGGTAAGACATCCTAATAAGTACCAGATACTGTGTCAGATAAATATACAGATATTTTATCTGACAGATAGTTTTAACTGGAACTTATCAGGAACTATTTATCATTTTAAACAGCCTGTTGATTCTCTTCAATTTGCTCTTTCTTACCACTAAAATAGTGGTAATTTATGAACCTGGTTCCTTGGGTTAGTTGTGCACATTCGTTGGTGAAGTGGCAGGCGAAGAGTAATAGGTTCCTGGGCTGGACCTTCCACGCGAATCTCATAAACATCAATGAGTAGAGCGAGAGGGCTGGAAAATAATAGAATAGGTATGCATTATTTGTAATATACAAAAACTGGTGGTAGGAAAAAAATTACGATTCGAAAAGCATTGATTGAGGAAGATGTTTATTTCACAAATGTAATTAGGATTTTGGCGCCAAATTATCGACTCGGTTAGGTTATACACAGAAATAAAATAAAAAATCTCGGAACTACGTTGAGTTTGTGGCAAAAAAAATATTTTCTTTAAATTTCGAAGTATGATTCATATTGTGGCGATATGTAAAGCAAACATTGGTTAAAGTTCATAGTGGTTTGAGATTATGATCAGAAACTATTGAAATTGTTGATATCATGGCTCCCAACAGACGCACGGACAGATAGTCTAGATCTAGGGGAAAGACGAGGATGCGATGGTCGGACGAATTGTCTGTCTTTTGCGGAGATTGGGAGGAACTGGCGGGCAACAAGGATACCAGGAAGCGTAGCGTAAATGAGACTTTTGCCCAGCTGTCCCTAAATAGCTAAAAAAACTTTAGACCTTAATCTTAAAATAGCTTCATATTTATTTATTTTTTATTTTGTAGCGGTCATCGTAGCCTATGGACACTTGCAACACCGGGAGTATCACTCGCGCGTTGCCGACCCTGTAAAAATCTTTTAATGCCGCTTTTGAAGAACCCTCATATTATAGTCTAAAGAAAAGACCTCGGCGGGCATCTCAGTCCACAGCTTCAGCCGTTCGCGGGTGGAAACTCCTCTGAAACCGCGCAGTACCCGACCATTTTGGTTCTAGCGATGGTAGAAAGTGGCCGTACGCATCAAGTCGAACTATTCCTCGGAACAAAGCCCATTATACAAGCGGTAGAACACGCATAAGGAGGCGAAATATCTCCGCAGACTGAGGGGCTCGATACCGCTTGTTAGCTAAGGGATCGTCATTGAGTCGAGTCAAGAGGTCCAAGTTGGTATGCCGGCGCATACTTGAGATTCCTAGAGTACAAGTCTCTGTCCCCGGATTGAAGTCAAGAGTGTCCCTTGGAATATGGGGGCACTGTAAATAGGGATTTCTTCGCAGTAAACGTGCAAACTTGTGACTTGATGGGGTTAAATCGGACTAACTTACGTCGTCCCCTGGTTAGGGTGTTTTTCAAGTCGTTCGCGGTTCTCCTCAACGACGGAACGAGGGGTGCTAGGCCGACCCATGTAATAGGTGTCCCCGGTACTGTCGTTTGCATAACAATGAATATTATCTACATATAACATATCATTGATATGCAGCAGAAAGAGGGTCGGGGACAGAACGGAGCCTTGTGGCACGCCAGCATTAATGTCCATGTGGTACGAGCAGCGCCGTCAACTATGGCACTTATGCTTCTGTTGGACAGAAAGCTGGCTACCCATTTGCACAGTCCCTCCTCGGGCAGTCCGTACGCTACGATAGCAGCTTCGATAGAAGACCCCTGTGCCAGACCCAATCGAATGCCTCCGCTATATCTACTGCCAATGCCTCACCTTGACTCTAAACGGCTTGAGCCCATCGGTGCGTGAGATACACTAGAAGGCCTCCTGTGGAGCGACCATGGCGGAAACCATAATGCTTCGCTGATAAGGTCATTACCTTTTAATACACACAGCTGCTAAAATACCTAGCAGCTGTGTGTATTTGACATTGTTGCGTAGATTATATAATCAAAGTACACATATAAGTTGATAACGAATGTCGAATGATAAGCTCGCATCTATCACTGTGATGCTGCGATGTTAATAAGAATTTATATTTGTTAACCTTCAAACAGAAATTAGGAAATACTAATATATAAAAATACTCATTCTCCTGCTCAATGATCTTTATAAAAATAAAAATAAATCATTTAGTGCTTGAGTTACAAAAGTAACAACAGACAAATCGATTCTTTTGACCTTTTTATTATACGCGACGCGCGTTCGACTCCCGCAGGGTAAACAAATTATGTAATGGCATTTTATTTGTTCTCAAAACAGGGGGGCAATTCCCGTAACAAAAACCGATTCTATTTCGATTCAAACAGACTTGCTGTCCCATTCAATTCCTATTTTGTATGAGTGAGACAGCGATTGAATTTGAAACAAAATATGTAGAATTTATTTACTTATTTACGATAAATACATACCAAATGTCATTTTGCCACTAATGAAGCTTGGGTCTTTGCGTGTGTCTGCAATGGCTGCTAGTGGGATACCCCAATTGGCTACTGGGCCCCAAAAATGGGTACTGGAATAAAATACAATTTTTTATATTATAACTAGTATATTTTCCCCGCGGCTTCGCTCGCGTTAATTTTATGACATAGATCTCGTTTGACGTTTGACAACAAAACAACCCATGGCGCGACTTGTGGCGCCATCTGTTGGCAGATACAGCGCCCTCTATAGTAAAAAAAATATTTTCCCATTGGAACGACATACTTTCACGGGATAAAAAGTAGCCTATGTTGAGCTCTGTACCCCTAACAATATGTATGCAAATTTTCATAGTGATCGGCTGCTTAGTCAAGCCGTGAAGGAATAACAAACAAACAAACTCACTTTCTCATTTATAATATTAGTAAGGAAGTAAGGATATTAGTAAGGATGTGCTGTACAACTCACATAAAACTACCAAAGAGATAGAGAGAGAGAATATCCTTTATTTGCAATATACATCTTTAAATAATACAACGTATGAACGGAAAGCTTAAAGACTAGTACATACATGTGCAACAAGGTGGGATAGTATTTTTTCTTATGTATCTAATACTTCCTAATATTATAAATGCGAAAGTAGGTGAAGATGTTTGTTACTTTTTCATGCAAAAATGACTTGATAGATTCGCTTGAATAACTGGATTAACCATAGGATCGTTTTTAATTTGGATATTGGTCTGGGACCATTCCCAGACTAATATCCGGGATTGATCCTGTGAACAACGTGATTTCGTTAATTAAAAAAGCAGGCAACAGCTAGTGAATTTTATAGCTATTTTTCCGTTCTTGGATATTTCAAGTATTATCATTCAGTAAGTTATCTTACGGTGTTTAGATAACTCATCTAGACTGCTTCTAGATAATGAAAGAACAAAGTCCATCAATTTAATTATTGTAACTTTAGAAAAAAGTTTCAAATCATTTTTTCACCTTTGATATGCTGCAGCACAGATCCATGCTCTCATTCAGTGTGATTATCATGACCTTTTTTAACAAATATTTTTATTCAAATAGGCATATTGCAAGCTATTACGAGTCGTCACTATTTTACCCTACCACCAGTTTATACGGCAGAATAATCAAATGAAACAGTAAAGGGAAGGCTTTTGTCCTGTAGTGGGACCTAAATATATTTTTTAAGGAAATAACAGGTAGGGATTGGCCTTGTATCCCATATAGGAAAAGTTTCTAGGGACTTACCTCATTAAATATTCCCTAAATTCTTTGCTTTTCAGCTGTGTCATTAAGTTCCTTGCGATCGATCCCATTTTCTGTGAAAATAAACAATTATTTTTTACTGATTTCAGGTATTGTTTAGTGTTATTTACTCCACTTTTTTGAAATACGGGATCATTTAGAACCTAACTCAGGCATCCTAATATTGTATTCCTTTTTATATTTGCTATTTAAAATGTTTTTATACAATAAGATGCAATATTATAAATTCTATCACCGGTAGCCAGATTAATTAGACATCTATCACAAGAAAATATTGGTACTGATTATAACATTTTTTAATAATTATTTTATAATACATACCATTTTTTTATTATAACAACACCTAATAATTTTAACACAAGTGGAGCCCTAATTTTATTAAACTTATAAATTTCTATAACAAAATGTACTGTTTGCTACTTCAATAGTAAGTATAAAAAAAAAGTTTAATATTGTTTTGAGACAGTAAACAGGAAAGTCGTTTGTTCTATTTACAATTTATTCTCAAGGAAACATTTTATTATGAGTTATATTATTATTACCATTTGAATTAATTCTTAAAACAAGTAGGCAACGGGACATTGAAATGAGTTCTATCAGATGTCAAGGTTATTATCACGTAATAATTTTATAGAAATTAATGAATGAAACATTGCACTTATTTGTTGAAATTACTTACGATTTATATGTATTTATCTTATAATTTACTCGAATAATACACTAATTGAGTTTTTCACACAGTTTAATTTCACGATGGTCGACAATCACCGTGAAGCTCGTCAAAATATCACCAATCACCAACGAACGACGTGCAACGCAACAAAGTCGAAGCCGCACGCACGGCACGGCACGGCGCACCGCAAAGGGCAAACGTTGTCTGTCAGTTGTCACTCACTGACATTGACTTTGACAGAAACTTTGTTACGTCTTGTTTTAAGTTTGGCAACTAGCTTTTCCGTTTTCATTGCATGTTTAAAAAAATGCCAAAAAACATTACTTTAGAGATTACGTAAATACGTTTATATAAATAGAAAATTGTCCCTTCAGTCGGCACCTATATTTATAAGATAAGTTCTTTTTGGGAATTTCATTGGTTGTCGCTTTTTATTGAACTATTTTCTTGCTTTCACTTTGATCAAAGCAGTTTTATTAAACTCACCACGCATGCCTGTACATACTTATAATATTGTAGGTTAGAACCTCAATGCGACCAAGCGACTACCGCCATACAAGACGTATGGCGGTAGTCGCTTGGATACAAAAATCGCCGAATATCGGAGACTTGCGTCGCCTTGTGTGCAAAGGGGCTTTTTATGCCACGAAACTCACGTTATGTTTAAAAACTTTATACTCAACGTCATATCACGTCAATAATGTACACAATGATAAGCAATCAAGATGACAAAATAATCAATCACATAAACAAATAAATCAAAATGAACAATGCTCACCTTTCTGTAATAAAATGATAATAAATTAATAAAAATGTACCACAATTACAATATAGCTGCAATATGGGATTGATCCGATTATTTGCCGTATTTTATATGCTACTATACATTACTGTATATTTCGGGCTCGTTGGTGCACTAGTTTATATAAGAAGTGTGTATCTGCGAGATTACAAGTATGTATAAAAGTAATCATTTCTCAGTTATTGCAGAGCGAGTGAAAAGTAAAAGCATAATGCTCATTTATAAAAAAAGATAACGATATTAAACATTTCTAGGGACAAATATCTTCTTCTAGGGGCTCTTGTCGGTGTATTTTTCTGTCTTGTACAGGCACAAACATATCCTTAACTTACCCCCTACTAATTTTATTTATTTTAACAGCATACAGGAGGTGTACGCATCAGACGGATACGGGTAAATGAAAAATCGAGATCTTTTCCATTACTTTATTTTATTGCAATAAAAATTCAAGGCACTAAAATGGACGATATTAAAAATACATGGAATGCACTGCACAGTCTATTTAAACAGAAACTCGTTCTTGTAAAACAAAAAATAAAAAAATTGCAAAATTAAATTGTTTGTTTGCTTTACACATAATAGCTTCCAGGATTTAGATCATTTGATATGGGAGTAACTGCACTTATCGTAAAAATGTAATAAAAAACCAGACCTGTACAATTTTTTCGTAACATTTTTTACTACATAGTTTGATCCTCTGTGGTGAATTCAAGTGGCAAAAGAGTGTCCTGGGATCCACCGAGGGATCGATGCAGTGGATCCAAGTGGAAGGAGGGACTAGGTTTATTGACCTATGTAGTGGCTCGATCGAAGACTTTTTAACATTCCATCAGACTAGTGGCAAATCTACATCAAAAAGAGAAGTCACTCCTTCGTTAGATGGACGGAAATTGGAAGTCATTTTGCGTGCACTATGTCCATAAAATAAGTAGGTAGTCTATGAGCACTTAGAATAGAATTTTAATGTTGAGTTAAACAGGTTATATACTTGTAGATAATAGAAAAAAGATCGACGACCCGAATCCTATTCTAAGGGCTTATCCCATGGAACGCAGTCTCTCGTCCACTTAGAATAGAATTCAGCTGTCGGGTTAAATTAATTTACTCGTTCAATAGAAACGAGCGACGAGTCCTATTCTAAGTCCCACAGTAACCAAGCACCATAGAATAGAATTCGGTTGTCTGATGAAATGTTATATTCTTACAGAAGTATCAACTACCCGAATCCTATTCTAAGATCTTAGTCGTCGAACATTAGAATAGATTTTGAATGTCGGCTGAAATAGGTGTTACTGTGTAATAGAAAAGATCAATGACCCGAATCCTATTCTAAGTTCGAATAGAATACTTAGAATATTATTCTGGTGAGAATATAATCTATTTCAACCGACAATTGGATCCTATCCTAAATGCACAATAACTGTATACAACTAATTTGTTAGTGACTATCTACAATATAATATCTAGTATCATTATCCATAACTTATATAAAATAAGGCGAGAAAGATAGAAAAATATGAAAAAAAAAACATAAAAAACTGAGATACAGTTAGGAACGGTGTCACAGTTGATAAGTTCCGATTAGCTTATCTATCAGTTAAATTGATTTTTTTTTATGTTTTTACAATCACGTTTAAATGGAACTTATCACAAACCCGCAAAACCAGTTTTATGTAATGTAATTAAAAAATAATCGAGATTCAATAAAAATAGAAAAAAATATGTATTCGTCAGTACAGTATAAATAATGTAAAAAAACTTGTATAAAAACTACATTTAACAAAAATATTGCTGCAAAATGGACGGTACATTGGTAAAAATATAAAAAATTCACACAAAACATGAGATTCTATAAAAATTAATCTTATAACCTATTAAGTGCGTTCCTAAATACATAACTTTTGCGCTCATATCTCCATAAAACGAGATTTTTATTTACTTAGAATATTAATTATCATGGTCGTCGTTACATTACGACTTTTTAAGGCACAACACATATTTTTTAGATATGTTGAGATTATAAATAGTTTATCTGTGTCACAAATAAACGTAGAGTATTATATAATAATATATATAAGTTATTCACTGTTGTGACACTGTCTTTCTTGATGAGAATCAAATGAAGTGTGAAAGTGACAAAACATTGTTTAACTTATATACTCGTTATACGACGTTTATTTGTAACACAGTATGGCTTTATTCTTAGAATAATTCATTTTTCTCTCTATAAAAAGACCTGAATTATTTCTTACACTATTAGAAAGACATTAAAAATCAGTCATTGTCATAAAATCATGTTAAATGCAATGCAAGTAGTAGAACTAATATTGTAATAATATACACAAAAATGCGTACACTTTACATAATCAGGTAAATAAACACTCCATAAAGAAATATTATCGAGATATAGGTACGTACGTAACATCTCGTGCGATATTGTTTCGATTGCAAAAATATATTTCTTTCTTAGTTGAGGCAAAACATCTTTGCTATATTTCATTACATTTGTTTTGTAAATGAAAAAAAAAGAGTATGAACGAGGAAATTACGTAGTTTCATAACAAAAAAAACCTTACAGGAGGAAAAATCTTTTTCGTCATAAAAATCAAAAGTATAATAACGAAACCGATTTTGTGGCGTCATTCAGAATTTCGACAATTAATTATTCCGACAGAGTCTAAATTTCGAAACCCTGTAGTTCGTTCGTTCGTCGTACTCTTTACTTCGACAAAAAAGACAATTAATTCGAAATTCAGAAATATATGTTTTTAGAGTTTAAAACTACCCGAGTTTCGAAATTAAATGAATCGAAATCCAAAGTGACACTACTGATTTTGATCTATAAAGCTATTCACACTAGATTTTTACCTGACTCGCATTAACACGAACAATACGCCCAAAATAATGATCACACTGCTCTGTATACCAGCAGCGCCTGCTAACCTGCACTTAAACATGTCAATACGCGTTTCTTTATCTGCTATGATGTTCTGGAACTCTGCTTCGACGATTTGACCGTCGTAGTATGTGATCGGATCTTCGAAAGGATATTCGTAGCCTTGTAAGCACTCGCATTTGTAGCCGCCAGCGTCGAACCCACGACCGAGGATCGGGACGCACTGGGGAATATAAGTGGCGATTAGTTTTTGTAACAAGCAACTAACTAGACGGACACAACGTAGATAATCGAAAATAGATTTTTAAGGCTATATTTTATTTTATTTTAAATTTGGGATCGCTATTAAACCCATGCGAAGCTCGGGCGGGGCGCTAGTATACAAATACTTTTATTATCTTTTTTTTTTTAAGTTTTTGTTATAGGCTAGGTTGCCGCAACTCATTTTTTCATTTGTAAATTAGACCAAAAATGACAAAGATATAGCCCATTAAAGTTACGTGTGACGTCACGGCGTGTGGCATTTTTTCACACGGGGTGACGTCAACGGCCCACTCCTAAATTTTTATGCCTTGTATCTTTATTATTCTTTGTTTAATCGAAAAAAGAAAAAATACGTGTCCAATATTTTTTTATAATCTAAAATACGGACTAAATATAATGTAATTATTTTGACCCTGGAAACAACCCTATTATTGCAACCCACATATTTATGTTTATATGAGATATATTTTAGAGGACTTCAAGTTCGTAAAACATCGAAAATAATAACTTACATAGGAAGATCTTCGGTCACATTTATCGGTGCCTTTGAATGCGTTTGGCACATAGTACTTGTCCGGACACTGGTTTATATCCAACGACATTAAAGCCATAGTAACTGCTACTACTCCTCTGTAATCACACAAAGAAATTAAGTTTTATTAATTTTTGTCATAACCTTTAAAGCCCATTTAGAGCACGCCAGTTTCTTGCACATTCATGAGCAATAATTGCATGCAATCTAGTGGGAGCAATAATTTGTCCTTCAAAAATTGTAAGCAACTGTCGTTTAGATGATGCATGTCAATTATTGCTATTACATTATTGTATGCCAGAGGCAATAAACTGACATCGTCTAAATGGGCCTTTAGTAATAAAGTAAGTGTAAAGTTATCACTCTATAACTTTACACTTACTTTATTACTAAAGGCCCTGTGGCAAACCGAACTCTTTTTATAAACCTTTTTGTGTAAATAGTTATGTTTCTTTATGGTTTTTATATTCTTTTTGTCTGTCACCTTCACTTCACTTTTGCACCTTCTCATCATCATACATATTTTTCCTGAATATAAGTTTTCTTTATCCCTTCCTCTTTGTCTAACCTCTCCATCCTTAATAGGCCCATTTATCATTCTATAACTTTACACTTACTTTATTACTAAAGGCCCATTTAGCATGTGATAGTGAGAAAAATAGTTTGTTATTTGTGCAAAAACTATGCTTGCTTTGCTTGTTGATAAAAAAAACCTTGTGATTCTCTCTAAGTGAATTCTAAAATTCTTTTGAGAAATAAATACTTTAATCGTAGACATATTATTATGATTACTGTATAGATATGTTGTGATACTGTATTACTCACTTGAACTCCAATTTCACTTTGACATTGTCGTGTCCGAAGAACGGCGCAGCATACGTTATAACCCATTGTTTCAAATGTCCATCACAGTCAAAATACGGTTGAGTCCAATGACCATGTTTCAAATTGGCCGCTTTATAGAACGTCGGAAATCTCTCGTAATGCTTCAAATATTTCCCCATTTCGTCGGATCTTATCTTCATTTTGAGATTGTATTTCTCGAGGCTGTCAAAGTTGGTTGACCACCGTTGTTTCAAGAATTGGAACCACGGTTTGTTTGTGTATACTTCCTCTGAAAAAGAAGTTATATTAAATAGCTTGAGACTGCTTGTATGAGAAGCTCGATGGCATTGCTATGTTGACGACCTCCGTGGCGTAATGGTTACCACGCCAGACCGCCACCCTGGAGATCCCGGGTTCGAATCCCAGTCGGATTAAGATGAAAAAACGCACTTTTTCCGATTGGCTTCGAGTCTTGGATGTTTATCTATGTATTTGTTATAAAATATATATATAGTATCCTTGAGTTAGTAACCCATAACACAAGTATCGAACTTACTTTGGGGCTAGCTCAATCTGTGTGATTTGTCTCTATATACCTATTTATTTAATTGTGTCGCACTTCAAACGAACATGCAAGTCAAGAAACATTTTTAAAGATATTTTTTTATTCAAATAGTCACAATTTCTTCCTACCACCGACCAGTTTAAAAGGCAGATTTGTGTTAAGAAGAACTGGTAAGAAACTTGCTCTAGCTCTTTTAAAATGGTACTAATAAAAATTACAATTTATAACTACAGACACATAACCTTATCTTATAAACATGATATGTAAAAAAGGATGAATAAACATACCAGTTTTATTGAGTCTCGCTAAATCTTCCAATTTATATTTTCTCGTGTTTAATGCCGTCTTGTATGCGAACGGCGCGAAGAATGTACGGTTCGTGAATTTATTTCGGTCCCAGAATGTTCCTGAAATTTTAATACAACAACATAGTCAGATATTTTATAGGTGGTGTTTTTTTTTTTCATTTTCGTAAATTCCTTTTTTATCTATCCTTTTAACACACTCCAAGTTTCTGGTCTCTACGATCAGCGGTTCAGGCTCTGCGTTGATGCATCAGTCAGTCAGTCATCCAGGACAAAACTTGTATATTTACGTATAGATTTTTTTGGGAAAACGGGTAACGAGACTTAGCACGTCGCAAGACAATAAAAGTCTTAAACAATTTAAATTTGGTATAATTTTTTATTTCATTTAAGTCGTTAGTGTTGTGTGTTATGATTCTTACCGGCAGACCAAATTTTGGAGTCGCCAAGTACAACAGCAAGGGTCTCGCCAATCATCTGGTCTTCTGTCAGGGGTTTGTCTGCTACTCGTGTACCACTGAACACTTCCTTAGGGTCTGATACCTGTAAATAAAATTGGCAACTTAAATTTAATGCCACACATACCAAGGGTAATAAGATCGCTGATAAATATACGCAAATACTTTTTTTTTTACCAAAACCAGACCAAGGCAAACAGACATGTTCATGCACGCAAATGTTTGCCTTGCGAATGGAGGATTTGAACCAACGGCCACAGAAAAAGTGACCATTAAGGTGGCCACTCAACCGGGCCTATATTATTTAAAAAATCTCTACCTGCAAGAACGCGCTGATGAAATTCGCCAGTCGCACAGCCATCTTGGCTTGGTTCTCAAACTGTTCTTCGTGTCCGAATGCTATGTCACCATTCAAGACTAAATCTGTTGAGTTGTACCTGAGAACCACATATAACAATATTACAGTCTGTTTTTTGAAACAAACCAGTAGGTACTGTGTCCGACACATATTTCAGATATTGACCAATAGCAACGTACGCAATCGCAAAGCAACCAATAGCAATGATTACGTGAACCAAATCGACCAATAGCAACGCTGTAATTAAAATATTTCTATATTCGTTTGTTAAAAGAAATAGACCAAATGAAAAAGTTTTTTTTTTCAAGTTACAAATAAAAACTTGTAATAAAATTGTGTAGACAACAACAAACATATACTTACTTGGAACAATTATTTGGTTGGACACCCCTGATGAAGTTAAGCACCTCATACACATTGACCTTCTCAGTGTGTAGTGCTGCAGGTCCTGATGTAGAGTTAACATATTCCTGATACTGGTCCATGTATAGGGCTCTGATGAAGGGATGAGCTTTCTCCCATTGCACTGGGAGTCGTTGCACCCCTGGGATGAAAAGAAATTTTATGTAAACATTACTCAATTTTCACGGGATGAAATGAAATGAAATGAAATTGTTTAATTCAGAAATTAGACCTTCACAGGCACTTTTTCTTGTCATTTACAACTTGTATATTTATGTAGGTATAAAGAAAATAAACTACGTTATAAGCAATTTTTTCTTCCACTCTTTGTTACAATACAATGTTTAAGTTCATTTATAAGAATAAATAAAATACAGATCCAGGTACATACAGGATATTTAGCATTTAACTTTTTATACCAATAGGTTCCCATCAAAGTTGGTTGAGTACCTACTTTCGAAGTATACAAGCATGGACAATGGACATTTTTTTAGAAGTCTTTTTTATAGGTTCATGTCCACCAACAAAACTCGTTGCAATCCAAACAAGAAATTGATTAAAATTAATACTACCACATCCAATCACTAGTAAAAGTCAAATCATTGTGCTGTAATTCTAATTGGAAAAACAACTCACATCCAATCTCCCTACAGTCGAAGTTGTTGTAGTAGTGGTCGGAAGTTGCTCGCTCCAGTACTTCGCCGAGGTAAGGCCGGCGCACGAGCCCCGGCAGCCGGTAGCCCGGCGCGCAGCGGCACTGGTAGCCGCCGCGCCGGAAACCCCAGCCGTGAATCGGCTCGCACTAGGAAGAAAAAAATATTATTTAGTAGAAATATATTATTAAATATATTTTGGGGATAGGTCTGGTGAGTACATAGCCTACTTTTTATCCCGGAAAAACATCTTATTGGAAAAAAAACCTATCCACAGCTAAAATCACAAATGTAGGCGAGTGAGTAGTCATAAGTACTCTGTAAATAGCCATAACTACTCACCAGAATTTATGGATTGTACTGTACTAAACTCGAAAGTATTACTTTACTCTTTGAGTAAACTCGTCTACATACAGGCCAATTAATTTGGCAGAGTGCGGGCGACGCGAGAGAAGGGCTAAAAATAGGATCGCGAAGTATTCAAATTAACTTAATCAACAACTTACTACTACTTAACTTGCTTTTGCTGTTCATATTGCAAAGTAGCTCAATAAATAGACATACCTCAGTTGTTTCTATTTTACATCGTGCTGTGGATGCAAATCTATTCGGTCGATCGTTGCCCTGACTCGGTGGACACTGGTTTATATCTATCCTATCAAAATCCATTTCCATGACAACTGCTGCTGTGTACCTGAAATGTTGTAAGTTTAAGCCATCAATAAGTAGTAAAATAAGTTCTTGAATACTTTTTCGACTCACAGCCTGTTGCTAATATAATAACTATAGGCAGGCAGGCATAATGAATGGTTATCTAATACTATTCTAAAGAGGAAAGTTTTGATTGTTCCGAAACCAGTGGACAACTTTTTTCAATTTGTTGGTTTTTTTTAAACTAAAAATGGTATAGACAATGATAACAAAAAAAAAACCTATATCTGAAAGTTCCAGATAGCCCAGCAATCAAATAAAGTCAAAACAAAGATATCTGTAACCACTATAGTTTTTCCATAATCTTTGGAATAACTAAAATAACTAAATTAAACTTACGTTGGATATTCAACATGTCTGAACTGTGTGTGACGTGGATAAATATCGGCTACGGGTGATACAGCACCCACCAACCATTTGTTCAGGCGACCGCAGTCAAAGTATGGGCGGGTCCAATTTACTGGACCAGGGTTCTGAAAATAAATTTATTTTTAACAATTCTGACTAACTATCACGTCTAGAAGTACAAGTCAAACATGCTAGAAGCCTCTGAAAAAAATTGAGAAAAAATACTGATTCTGGCAAAACTATTGTTTTTTTATTTACAACTAGCTCAGCCTGCAGCTACGTATGGATTTTCTGCAGTTCACCATTAATGTCATGGAAATATAAAGGATGTATTTCCAGTAGTGCCAATGAAGTAGTCTCATGATCGGACTACTGATATTTAAATCTCAGTGGTACCACTGTCATAAAACAAACAAGGCCAAGTCAACCAAATTGTTCCATAACCTCTGGGAAACAAATTAGTAGTAGTCCTATCATGAAACTGCTTTATTAGCACTACTGGAAATACACTGTTAGCAATAAATGTAATGCAATAAGAATTATAATAGTTGTTTATCAACAGTGATAAGACTTTACTATAAACATGAAGTTCTTAAATTATTATCTCTTATCTATAGGGGGTCAACTAAGTTGCAATCTTTTGACCCCCGGAATCACAGACTAGAATTCCATTTTGTTTTATATTTTGGTCAGAGACACTTTTTCTAATACATAACCTAATAAGCTCCGATAACAAGACAAGACAAGCTCGGATAACAACAATTTTCCGATGTATATCCCAATAAACATGACACTACATTGTAATTGTAAATGTAGTGACTTTTAACAACAAATAAACTAGCTTTTCTTGTAAAGATCATTTCTTTGTGATTACAAATAAAAAGCATCAATATTATCAGTAAAATATCAAAAACAATATCAATTAAAATTTATTATTTTAATACCTCATCATTTCCAGGTGGCCCATGGAACGTGAAAGTCTCATTCGTGTTATTTGCATATCTGATCTCCACTTGATAAGTAGTCTTCGTGTCATGTCGTTTCGAGACTTTATCAGGCAACCATTTATGATACCATTCATTGATACGATAAAAATCTGATGTATAATCCTTGGACAAACTGTCTTGATCGAACGCACCCAAGTCGTGCACATGAAACGTGTTCAACGTCGAAATCTTCTGAAGATGTACTGGATCATTAAAATCATCTGCACGGAACGCTCTCGGTGCAAACCTTGGCAATGTTTTATTGAAGAAACCTCTGTATGAAGACGTGTAAGACATGTTTGGAGAAAAATACAAAGAACTGGCGTTAATGTAAGGATTGGACGCAACGTCTGCCACAGAAGAAAGGAAATAGTACATCATACCAGGATCATAAGTGTCGTTAATAGCTGGTCTGATGAAACGTGATTGTAAGATATAACTCCAGAAAAACGCACGATTCATAGCCATATTATGTAAATGTAACATAGCCGTGCGGTTAGGAAACACGGGATTTATATTGATCTCTTTCACGTCAGGATGGTGTGATACAGAGTCGTCTGGTAAATAAAGATCATCTAAATGACTTATATAACAGTTGTCGGTAGTTATCTTATCCATTTTCCCTCTTATTTCGTCGAAAGCATCCCTTATTTGCCACTCATATTGGCCGGCCACACCCCACAGCAAAACGCACAGCGATATCAACAGTAACGCCCCATTTACTCTCTCCATTTTGATTTAAATAACTATAAACACTTGTTTGTGTAATATTTTCACTAACACTGTTTAACTTAATTCATTATGACTATTATTAATACAAAAATAACGCAAATAACTATTTTGTTTTGATACTTTTGATGGCCAATGAAGCGGCCGTTCAACCATAAACTAATATAGAATTGAAAATGTCGTTAGCTAAGGTTGTTTCAGTGATACCTGTTGTTGAATCAAAATCGATTATCGTTGAATGTTCAATCTTGTCTCTTGTGTATCCTTATTGTGGCAGTAGTAAAAGAAAAAAACTTAACTGTCACTTCTAAATTGTCCATGGATAACCTATAGAAATCGTAAATAAAAGGAAATTATATTCAAATATTGTATTAAAAAAATACTTTTAAAAGTTAACAGCCATATTATTTATATAAACCATGGCTGGAACTCTATTCCGTGAGTTTGGTTTTGATATATTTGAGTTTTTTTTTTCAATAATTAAATATTTTATTGTATTCTTTCCTTGCAGGTTCCGTCTTGAACAATACTCTATCGGT
Organism: Endotricha flammealis; assembly: GCA_905163395.2. Taxonomy (NCBI): domain Eukaryota; kingdom Metazoa; phylum Arthropoda; class Insecta; order Lepidoptera; family Pyralidae; genus Endotricha; species Endotricha flammealis. Next base: position 15,993,359 of record LR990860.1, read on the forward strand.
TTTTAAAAGTAATGCTATAAGTTTGGTAAGCAATTAACGTTCATTAAATTCCAAATATAATGTATGACTTATTTTAGAAAGTTTGAAAAACACTTAAAAGTTTTAATTGTACCTATATATTGTTTAAACACTTCTAGAGCTTATTATTAGAATATTTTTAAGGTCCTGGGGGCAAAAACCAGCCCGTTTTTCCTAAAAATATCTCTTCAAAGCTGTAACTTCTGCTACCTTCTTCATACTTGCAAATATCTTCCCAATCTTCCCATCATTTCTTTTTAAGTCCTAAACATTATTAATCGAGTGTTAATGTCTTAACAGAGAAGTTTTAATACTGGCACAGTGTACTATGCAGCCCGTAAAGGCACCAGGGCGAAGGCCCGAGCTAAGAAAGTCAAGGTTGAAGTAACAAAAGTTGGATTTATTCCACACAATCAAAGGAGTAAGGGCAAGTATGTATCTATAGTTAATTTTTAAAAATGAATGTTTATGGAAAACTACAGTATGATGATTATGAGTTACATATTTCCCAACTGCAGGGAAGAGGATTAGACCGTACTCTGTCACACAAATAAATCCCTGTAATTTCCAGAATATAATAATGTTCTATTGTATTATGTAAACTGTTGTATTTCCCAAAATGAATTGTATTGTTTCCTGTCTGCTCATTTCTTTGCAATTTTTTTTTGATAATTATTAGAAAAATATTACACTTCATATTCAAAATAATAACTATTAAATTAATAGATAGATTTTACTTTATTTGCAATACACATAAAAACACAAATGTTTATCTTACATGCAACAAGGCGGCCTTACAAGCAAGCTTTTCAAATTATACCAATATTGAATTTAGGTCTCGAGAGATCCTTTTCTACAGTCGGCAACGCATGAGTGATACCCCCGGTATTGCAATAAATCATAAATTGTAAAATATTTTTCAGAGATGTAAAAGTTCACAGAAACAAACATCTAGATGACATGTATAAAGCGATACCCAAAGATGATGTGTACCCACTGCGATATTATCGCTGGGTGATATACACACCCGAGGAGGCTGTAAAGGCACATCAGGAGACTCATCATCCCACCATGTATAATGTGCCCGATGCATTGGTGTACGCACGCGTTGAACTTAACATGGAAGCTACTAAAAAGGTATTAGACTCATTTCAGAGTGACGCCGTCAAGACGCGCCGCCGTTGACCAGCGCGTTTTAATTTAAAGCGCGCGCTTGACCGCTGTGAAACGAGTGAGTATCGTGCAGTGCTGGCCGACAACGCGCGTTTCACGAACGGCGCGTTTGTTAGTGTAATTACAAGCGCGCGCCAAGTTGATGCCATTGACTAAGGACAGATTGGACGACGTGGCGGGCGGCGCGGCCGCGCTACCCATATGTATAGACTTAACATGGGACCGGTCTCGGCCCGGAAAGTAGCGGTACTAGAATGTGGGTCGGCAGCGTCTCGGTGCGCAATCGCTTACTGGTGCGCAGCGCGTGACAGACCACTGCGCCGCCGCCGCTCCGCTGACTTAAACTGACTGTCAGGCAGTTGACATGTTTTCCAAAGCTTAGAGAAACTCAAGTTATGGCAACGCTAACACCTTGCTAATCCTTACTAATATTATAAATGATAAAGTGAGTTTGTTTGTTATTCCTTCACGGCTTGACCAAGCAGCCGATCATAATGAAAATTTGCATACATATTGTTAGGGGTACAGAGCCCAACATAGGCTACTTTTTATCCTGTGAAAGTATGTCGTTCCAATGGGAAAATGATTTTTTCTACTATAGAGGGCGCTGTTAGTTGTTTGGCGCCACAAGTCGCGCTATGGGTTGTTTTGTTGTCAAACGAGATCTATACAGTCATAAAATTAACGCGAGCGAAGCCGCGGGGAAAAGCTAGTACTAAAATTATTTTCTACTTACAGAACAGATACTTGGAAAACATTTCCCGTCTATGCTTGCTACCACACATCTTCCCGCGGGATGAGGAACGCACTATCCTAGCATTCTGCAAGGGTCCTGATCTGATCAAGGAAGTCAGTGAAGCTGGAGCAACTACTGTCGGAGGACCTGAACTGATCAAGAAAATTCAGGTACCTTTTTATCTCAAAAGTTATTTTTTGTTTAATCTCTTGCGTGTGGTGTTAAAAGTTCAAAACTTAATAAAAAAGTTGCTAAGTTGTGGCTCCTCTATATTATGATGAAGAATGATATAGATGAAGGCGTAGTAGTATCTGTAGTATGGTGATGACTTGATGATGCAGATGGCATGTAGTGATGACAAAAATAATAGATTTAAAATAACATATTTTTTTTTCAGGAAGGTACAATAAAGCTTTTTGATTACGACTATGTCATTGCTCATCCTAATATCTTGACGGAATTGGTGCCTATCCGTGGATTGATGAAGAGGCGCTTCCCAAATGTCCGAGCTGGTACCCTCGACCCCAATATTACGAGTCTGGTGAAGAAGTTTGCTGCTGGCATCCAGTATAAGATAATAAAGGATGACCATCAGGAGAATTTTGGAACTGCTGACATCCCTATTGGAAGGGTATGTGTGAAATGTGAATACATGATACGAGTCTAAATGCAAAGTTTTAGGTTTTGGTTATACTTATTAGTTTTATTCTTAGAAAGACCTAGGAAATATCTTATATCATCTTATCAACCCACCATCATCCACTGCACGGATATCGTATTGTTTGTTTGAGAGTGTTCACGTACAGCAAAATATAAGAAAAAATCGGAAGTATAAGTGTAACAAAAATAATAATATGTCTTTATAATTTACAGTTGAACATGGACGCGAAATTGGTTGGCGAAAATATTGTGGCTTTGCTAAAGGATATACAATCGGCCCGCCCCAAAAGAGACGGACTTTTTATAACAAGGTATTTCCAGGTCTCTCAGAAAATTCCAATGGATTATGTACACAGAATACCGTTTTGTATTCACTTATTTGAAACGGTGTCTCTCGCTCAATAATTTGGTGACGATATTAAGGTGCCTACTTAAGATTATTATTTTATTTTCCAGGTGCCTAATAGTGAGTCCACCATCTAAGGAGACCCTTAAAATAGACCCATTTGCGTATGTTGACCGAACGCTGTCCAAGGAAGTACAAGATGATAGCGACGATGAAGGTGATGCGGTCGCTGCTACTGCTTAAATATGTTTTGTGTATAGTTTAGTAATATGTACCTATAGAGAAATAGAAAATGTTTTAGAATACTTTCTAGTTTTATTTGGTCACACTTTCGCCTTTTTACCAGATTTTAGTAGGATACCAGAGATTTCGATTTTTTCGCTATCTATGGGTTATACTTTGATAAATTTATCGTCGTCTTTTCTGAATAATGGTTGCCAAATAACAAGAAGAAGAGATGTCACGTCAGTTGTCACCATGTCAGAAAACGTTCGAATACACGTAAAGAAAAGATTATCGTTGCTTTAATAACTAACAAAAATTTATTAAATACCCATATTTCTGACAAAAAAAATATCATAACCTGGTTCGAATATTCTTAATTTGATTAATTTTATGAAATTATATCGTCTTATTACTGTAGTTTGCTACTTTTGATAGTACAATCCAGGCCAAGGCTCCAGCTGAGTCAATGTTGTAAAGCGTGTATCCGAACGTGCCGAGAGGGGCGTAAAACAATCCGCCATCTTGTCTCAATGACAATTACGGAATTTAAGATTTTTTAACTTTAAAACCTGCATAAATCTGATAAATCCCGTCTCAAAAGTGATATTTTAAAAGCTGTGCAGTGTTTCTAGGACCTGTGATATTTGTGTCTCCAAATATTTTGTTTACGTTGAACTTGAAGTTTTTTAGTTGACCGATTTTGACGTCGAATAAAGAGCTCTAGATTATCAAAATGGGCACAAGAGAGGACGAATACGATTATTTGTTCAAAGGTAAAATGTTATAATTTGTTTATTTATTGCCTTAGCATTTGATATTTGTATAGAAATTGTGAAAGAAAACATTTCTTATAATAACCATTGTGTCGTCGAATGACGTAAAAAAAGTTATGCTGGATATTATTTTCCCTTTGTTGTGTATTACAGTGGTGGTTAAATTGATATGATTAATTATTGGACGTTGGGGATATTATTTCAAAGTGTTGTAACTAGAGGTTGTTGGTTTGTTTTATTAACAGCTGATTGGAAATAATTATTGATTTCGTATTAAATTTTGTTGTTCGTGACTCACTACGGGCCGATCTGAGTGATCTAATCACAAAAGTATTGTACGTCCGTCGTTATTATAATTAGAAAATGTTATATTTGTTTTGTTTACTTGTGTTTTACATGTTTTACGTGTTTTATTGTTTGTTGCAGTTGTTTTAATCGGAGATTCGGGTGTGGGAAAGAGCAGTCTCCTCTCACGATTCACTAGAAATGAATTCAACTTAGAGTCAAAATCAACGATAGGTGTTGAATTTGCAACAAGAAGTATAGAGGTAATGGAATTTTTACTGTGAAACTTATCTTCATACCAATTGTTTTTTTATCGTCATATTCCCATTGTTTCCACTTGCGTGTTGATTTCTTTTATTAAAAAAATTATATTGAACATTGTCACGTCATTTTCTCCTATGGGGAAGGCAGTGATAATATTCCCCCAAATCACCCTTCATTTAAAACATCTGTTTTTAACCCTATGACCCTGTCCATTTCTTTATTTTTAAATTAGGTATGTTACTAAGGTTGCCTTGAAAATATTGCTTTTGGCAATAAGGCCGCCTTGTTGCTAATACACTAGTATGTAAACATTTGAATTAACTGTATGTGTATTGCAATTATATCATAATATTCTATCTTTTGAATATTATATTAATGCCTTATTTTAAACTTATCTATGTAATCAAGAATATAATGCATTATCTTATATTGATAACAATGATTTGTAAACATTACTTAAATATGACTAAACTACAGCAATATAACATTTTAACTTATGCAATTAAAACACTTTCACATATTTAATTTTATATGTTCCTTTCACTATAATAATATTATTAAATCATAACATAGATCTTCTGTGCTTTGGAGGGCATTATAGCCATGGGTTCCTTTTGTTGTTGGTGGATAACAGTTGATGATTCATTCAATTTTATTTAATGAGTGACTAGGAAAGCTTGTGCATCTTGATTCAGGTGTATCCTGTAAAAAAATATACCTTGCCTAAGTTTAATATTATTATTTATACTAATTTTATTTTATATTATATTTAAACTAAGTCCACCAGTTGACCTGTCCGCTTGTTTGGCTGTGGTATGGCATAAAATTGGGGATTCAGAAGGCAAATAAATGTTAAGACAAACTCCTCAGAATATCACTATGGCAACCACAGATTATGAGATTATGACACATCATAATACAATCTTCGTAATTAATGCAAGGCAGGTGGTAGAATGACACATACAGAGATATGCAAAAATTGCATAAAAAAAGTCAGAAGTGACATCACACGATTACTTAAACTTGTTTCTCCACTTTGTTTTTCTCACCTAAGAGTTGGTGTGTGATGTTACGTAGCATATTAAAATGTTTGACAAAGATTTTCATTATAAAAAAGTTTTTATATCTGGGGGCCCATTATCTTAACTATTAGTCAAAATTAAGTTTCAATCTCAATTGTCATTTTGCTCACACAAAATATGCAATGAAGGAGATAATGAGTGAGTTTAGAACGAGATTTAAACTGTTTTTTTTAATGAGAATAGATGATTCTTTCAGAGGCTGTTTTTTAAGAATACTGATATTTATTTTGTTTATATGTTTAATTATGGAAATTGTATCTCCATACTTGATTTCAAAAGTAACATGCTACATGTTTTTCAATTCACCTTGATAAAAGAGAGCATGAATTGAATTTATAATACCAGACAAACAAAAGATGTTTTCTATCTATACTAATATTATAAAGAGGAAAGATTTGTTTGTATGTTGGTTTGTTTGCCTTGAATAGGCTCCGAAACTACTAGACCGATTTCAAAAATTCTTTCATCAGTAGAAAGCTACATTATCAGGGAGTGACATAGGCTATAGCTTTTCCCGAAATTCAATGTGGTTCCCACAGGAACGGGTCCGGAACTTCACGCGGACGAAGTCGCGGGCAAAAAATCTAGTTTATAAATAAATAAATAGAATCATTTATTTTGCTAGTAGATTTACAGGAAATACTTGCATCACTTCGACGTAAATGGCCTGTTGAGAAGAAGTGCCGCAAGAAACATTTTGAAAGCCAATATACATACTTCACGATTGCAGTAAATACTTTTGCATAACAATGTTTTTTTATCCTACTAGCACTTCCAATATGAATGGCCTGTTGAGAAGAAGCTAAGTCTGTTTAAAAACAACTCTACTGATTTAGATGCAATTTAGTTTAATTTTAAATCTAAATTTGGTCTTGTGAGCCACATTAGAATTCGTGCAATAAACCGAAATTATTATTTTTTTTGTCTATGGGTTTGAGGACTTTTACCTAATATATCTCCAATCTCATTATGAACTTCCATAAATAAAGATGTAAGATTTTTTTCCCACTATCCCCGTCACTTCGCAAAATGCTAAAGACAATATAAAAAAAAATATCATGACAATGGGGATAGTGAAAATTTCAAATCAATTTTAGGTATATGCTGCAAAATGTACCCATTCATTTCATCAAAAAATAAAAATTTTACTTTCAAACCAAAACAAATACTTTAAATTAATCTAATTTTGAAATACCATAGCACTTCCAACCCAAGAGCAATTAGGGTCAATTGACTATAATGAAATACCAATTACGGATAACATAAATACTTTTTAGTGTCGTAAAGATACTCCAATGCAAACTGATGTTGATTAATAATCATATTTTGTGGTTTTCTCTTAATATCACAAAGTGAGATCATACTAATATTATAAATGAGAAAGTGAGTTTGTTTGTTTGTTTGTTATTATGAAAATTTGTATACAAATTGTCAGGGTACAGAGCCCAGCATAGACCAATTTTTACGCGGACAAAGCCGCGGGTAACATCTAGTTGGTTATAATATCGATTTTGCACCATTCGATTTTTGCAAATTTTTTTGTCGTCAACTCACACGCATGTACAGTCTGCTGCAGATAAACCCCCCAAATGGAGTCACAATTAAGTTTTTTTAGGTAACTCTTATCAGCTTTCGACGAAATTCCATGGAATACTAGATGTAAACAAAATGTAAATTTTTATTAATTTTCGTTTAAATACATTGAGGATTACACGAAAAAACTTGAATTCCTACTTCGTCTGGAGGGTCAGGTTTCTCGGCAGCTGACTGTACAACGTACAGCCAGGTAAAAAAATATTGAAACTAAATTATTATAACTTTTATTGTCGGTTTATTTTATAGTCCACTAGCTTCTCCCCGCGGCTTCGCTCGCGGTAAATTTTATGACATAGATCTCGTTTGACAACAAAACAACCCATAGCGCGACTTGTGGCGCTATCTGTTGGCCATCCCATACAGCGCCCTATAAAGTAGAAAAAATATTTTCCTATTGGAATGACATACTTTCACGGGATAAAAAGTAGCCTATGTTGGGCTCTGTACCCCTGACAATATATATACAAATTTTCATAATGATGGGCTGATTAGTCAAGCCGTGAAGGAATAACAAACAAACAAACTCACTTTCTCATTTATAATATTAGTTAGGATTAGTAAAAATTTGACTTAAAAAAAAAGGTTTTTTGTAGCTGACTGATACAAAGTTACCTCAGATTTTCATAGACGTGCGAGTTGACGATAAAACAAAATAGGTGCTAAGTCGCACGGTCTTGCGAGATGATGAAACTCTACAAAGTAAAATGCAGTTCATTTTGCTGTAATTTGTCAGCCATTTACTGCCTGCTTGTCCATGAAATACAACGTCACATTTATGATAAATCAATATGCACCTCATGGCTAAATGCATGACAATGGGGCACTTAAAGAACAAGGAAAATAGTTCTAATCTGAATAATACAATATTCTTTGTTGCATCAATATAAATCCATACTAATAATATAAATGTGAAAATGTGTTTGTTTGTTTGTCCTCCCTTCACGTCGAAATGAACGGATTGATATGATTTTTTTATTGGGGAAAGTTTAAGGTCAGGTTTGTGTTGTGTTTTACACAGGATAACGAGATTCCCATGGGAAAAAATATTGACTTTTCCCTTGACCACGCGGGCGGAGCCTCGGGTAACAGCTAGTATAACAAAAAAATTGTACATACATAGTGGCAAAGTACAACAGGCGGTCTTATCGCTAAAGCTATCTCTTCCAGACAACCTTAGTAAATTATAATTACAAATTAGATACATAAATAATGTTAATTATAAATTAGATTTTATTTATATTTTACTAGCTGTTTCCTGCGGCTTTGCCCGCATGTCCTTTTTCGTGTTAATACTTTATATAGCATATGATATGACATTCGGAAATAATGTAGCTTTCTATTGGTAAAAGAATTTTTAAAATCGTTTCAGTAGATCCAGAGTAGGTACACCATATAACTATATGAAAACTTTTTGATTTTGGTTAGAAAAGAGATGTGTTTATTTTGATATGTCACAAAATGGTGAAAACGAAAATTTTTTTTCGGTTTACATAAAAGAATCGTCGATTTTATGATACGTAAATTTTTGTGTCGATGCGGGAGTCGAACATGTGTTGAAACGAGCCGCCGATGTTATCAATTCCAACTACTCTACCATAGAGGTCGTTAAAGCACTTAGTACTTCTAAGTCGAAATGTGTCCTAGACTTTACATAAAACAACACGTTGGAACTGTGGAAAAAACTGCCTTGACGTCATAAATCTGCACTTTTTCAGCGCCTATTACGAAGCTCTTTCGAATCGTTACAAATGTTTCCTACCACCAGTTCACACGGCAGATTTGTACAGTCAACCCAATGAAATTTTTTTTTGACAAATCACACAGATTGAGCTAGCCTTATAGTAAGTTCGAAACTTACTATATGATACTAACTCAACGATACTATATATTATAACAAGTGTACTTGTTATATTGTGTACTTGTGTATATAGATAAATATCCAAGACCCGAGGCCAATCGGAAAAAGTTTGTTTTTCATCATGACCCGACCGGGATTCGAACCCGGGACCTCCTGGGTGGCGAGCAGGCATGGTAACAATTGCGCCACAGAGGTCGTCCAAATTTTTATGCTAATAACGTAAGCATCGTTATGGAAATTTGTAATTACATAGTACAATATGAGAATACTGGTGATAAATAAGACTTCAGTAAATCCCTTCAAGTAATACACTCGAGAGCAACGAATGCGGGTCACCTAAAGAAGACCTATTATAATGTCTATTAAACACTGTTTATTTTATTAAGCTAGCATTCTTAGTTTCCGATATTTATAGGTTTCCTTATGTGACCCGCATCCATTGCTCTCGAGTGTACAAAGAAAACTTGAATCATATTTACGTCCCAGCTCATCTCTTTCATCGGTTGACTGTACTAAGAAGAACTGGCAATAAACTTAGCACATTATGACGTCAGACTTGCCTCGTCTCTCGGTGTCTGTGTTTAAACTGTATTTAATCTGTGAACAGGTCACGTCTCATCACTGTGACCTTTCACATAGCAACGCTACTTTCACTTCCCGCGTCGATACGTTAGAAATTACAAAGATCTAACGTGTGATTTACTTACATTTAGTTATCTAGAAATGTATATAAAATTCGAAGTCCTGAGTGATTTAACTATATATCAACGCACAGCCCAAACCGCTGGGTCTGGAGATTCCAAATTTGAAATGTAGGTTCGTTACGACGTCTAGGGGTGTACTAAGAATGGATTTTTCAAAATTCCCACGGGTAAGCGAGATATACGCAAACGAAGTTGCGATTATTTTTCTAGTAAAGCATATAAGTATTTATGACTATTGGTGCTTACATAAAGAGACAGGTTTCCTAAGATAAATCTGTGCGGGTCGATATCGATCGGTGCAGAAACTGGCTATTAAACTATTGGACTATTATAATTTAATATTATAAAGTCTCTTCTTCCCATTACATTAATTAAGTTATTTCTCTGATCCCTAGTGAAAAAAGGTTAACCATGGCATGACTGGACTATTGATTTCGATATATTCATCAGGAAATACTGCCCTCTTTAACGAAAGAAATCTTTATTTGGGTTCGAAATAGTTTTTACATGACCTGCATACATATTAGCTTACCTCTTAAATATATCGGTAGTTAAACTAAGTACAGGTACGGTCGGTGTACGGTCAACAACAGTAGATTTAGTCGTTCAGGGGCGGCTTGAAAGCAGTGGCCCGTGCCATCGCATTGGAGTGGCGTGACAGAGTACGGCGTGATCCCCATCGATAGAATTGAGACCCGTATGTGCTGCAATGGGATGATTATGAGTTGATATGATGATAGATAGACAGAATATGCTTTGTTTGCAATACACAAACAAGTGTTACAGTAAACGGTAACAGTTACATATTTACATACGTTTCGTTTCGTTACATACTACAAGAACTAATGTATAACAGAAAAGTATGATGAATAGTTTATAAATTTTTCACCTTACACCTATGTGAATGTAGCGAAATGGCCAAGCCACATATTTTGATTAAGGTGTAGAGTTTGTAAAGTTGTAGAGGTAGGGCGTGTAGAGTTAGAAGCTTGGCTCTACGTGTGATCTGATAACTTTTTGACAGTGCGAGACATATGGTCTCGTCTTGGCAACATTTTACATGAAAATGTTTTTGGTGGGATTAATGTATATGCAACAAGGCAGCTTTATTACTGAAAGCATTATTTTCAAGGCAAGGCAATTTATGTTGATGTTATCAATTTGTATTTTTTGTTATAGGTGGACGGTAAAACCATAAAGGCGCAAATATGGGACACTGCCGGCCAAGAGCGGTACCGCGCGATCACGTCCGCGTACTACAGGGGAGCGGTAGGAGCGTTACTCGTGTACGACATAGCGAAACATTTGTCGTATGAAAATGTCGAGCGGTGGCTGCGCGAGTTGCGCGATCACGCCGACCAGAATATATTGATCATGCTTGTGGGCAACAAGAGTGATCTTAGGCATCTCAGGTACTGTTCACCATTTGGTCCCAAAGTAAACCAGACAAAGGTTATATACATAAAACTACATCTACACTAATATTATAAAGAGGAAAGATTTGAATTGTGTGTGTGTGTGTGTGTGTATGTTTGTAAAGAATAAATTCAAAAGTACTGGACCGATTTAAAAAATTCTTACACCCGTTGGGAAACTACACTATCCCAGAGTAACGTAGGCTGTATTATATTTTCAAAAAATTTGGGATCCTTTGTAAACGACCCGTGCGAAGCTGGGGCGGGGCGCTAGTGGTAAATATATAGGTACTAGCCAGCCAGACACAAATGAGAACAAACACAGATCCCATCTCATAAATGTTTGCACCGCGCCCTCTGGTGGCGAAGATAGGATAAATACGCATCTGTCAGCCTAGCTACACTAACCGGCTAAGTCCGATGGACTCGCTGACCAACGACGGGTGTGGTCCTCCAGCATTTCGGGGGTTGTGCGGCGGGTTGACACCTCGCCCACGTAAAACCAATGTTGCTGGTGAAGCGTATCCCGTTAGCGCTTCACTAGCTTGCACAACATCGTCAAGAAAAAATAAATAAATACGCATCTGTTCCATCCATACGAATAATTATAAACGGGAAAGTGTGTGAGAGCCCTACGCTCCCGCAACAGTCCGGTGTCTCAGTATAGGGCGTCAGTACACCCGAAGCTGAAAAGACCATTAAAAAAAAGGAAAGTGTGTGTGTCTGTTTGTTTGTCCGACTCTCACGGCAAACCGGAGCGACGAATTGACGTGATTTTCTAAGTGGAGATAGTTGAATGGATGGAGAGTGAGATAGGCTACTTTTTGTCTCTTTCTAACCCCGCACTTCCCTAAAACGGGGGGTGGAAGTTTGTTGATCATTTTTTTTTGAAATCTGCCCCTAACCCCTTAAAAGGAGGGGGTGAAATTATATGGGATTGCGTTTTCAAGGTAGAAAGCAAGGGGAACCGTGTTTAACCGTAAATATTGATTTGGTGTTAATAATACGCAAAATTTTAATAAAATCCATATATTTCTTCCAGATCTATCCCAACAGAAGAGGCGAAGGCGTTCGCGGAAAGAAATGGTCTTAGTTTTATTGAAACATCCGCTCTGGACTCTACTAACGTGGAACCTGCATTCCAGAATATTCTAACTGGTAAATTATTTATTTCATACACACGCTTACATCTATTTATATAGTCCTCATCGATTTCGATGACAGCGACCCATGGAGAATAAATTAGTTCATATTTCTAGCATGAACTCAAATGTGATCTTTGACTCTTGATGCCCTAGTCTTAAAAACTCTGTTGCATGTCTCGAAAAAACTTATACTATTAAAAAGACAAAACTTGTTAGTTTGTTTCTGGATCCCGGGATCCTTCGGGTGTGATGTGATACGGTCCACTATAATGTACGTTAACTTTAAATGCAATATATTTAATATCAATTTATAAATGACTAGCTGTTACCCCCGCCCGCCTGATCAAGGGAAAATGTAAATATTTTTTCCCATGGGAATCTCTTTATCCCGTAGAAAAAATAGTAGCCTCATGTCACTCTCCAGACCTTAAATTATACTCTTTAAAAGGTTATGAAAAAATAATGTAATACTTTTTTTCCCGTGGGAATGAAATGTTTTTCCGGGATAAAAAGTAGCCTATGTCACTCTCCAGACCTTAAACTATCCCCAATAAAAAAATCATATCAATCCGATCATTACTTTCGACGTGAAGGAAGGACAAACAAACAAACAAAACACACAAACAACAAACAAAGACCCTTTCACATTTATAATATAAAGTATGGATATAATAATGATATTTTGATACAACTTTGGTAAAAAACGATACGGCCTAGTACATTAATAAAATAAGAAATTCCATAAATATTATCTTCATACACTTTGATGTTAAAAAGTGTATGAAGATAAACAGTTAGTGATTGTGATTCATAGAAAGTACGTTTGCATTATTGACGTCATCGGTACTTGAATAGCGCTCATTCTAAAAAATACATATAGATCAAACGTGTACGTTCAATTTGGTTATTTTTAGATAACAATACATATTTGATAATAACTGTGTCGTTAACCGCCCATATTAGGGTGTTGATCTATGACATGAAGTGTCATACACTGTGTACATCGAGTACGTGTGTATCTGTTAATCAGAACAATAAATGCGACAACGCTCATTTTTGTATCCGAATTTTGCTTTTGTTTGCTTGTAGAGTAGATTAACCCTAACATTATAGTTGTACGTACACTTTAGAGAAATTGCATGTGAAGGCATATTCTTTGAATAAACGATTTAACTTTTGAATTCTACAATATAGTCTCATTGAATCAGAACGGATATTATAATCATCATCATCTCGGCCACAAGAAGTCCACCGCTGGGCATAAATTACCTCCAGTTTGCTTAAAACCTATTACATATTACTAACCTATTTAACTTGAGCAATTAATTTAAGAGTTTACGTATTAAGTTTCTGTTTTTAATCAACTGTTAAGATAACTTATTTTAAAACTAAAAACTCCTGCACAGACAAATATATTTTTAAAAGCTTTTTTAATATTTTATTTAGATTCAGATATTTTTAGACTTCGTTTACATTTTCGATGACTCAACTGATAGATTTATTATTTACAAATGCCAAAATGGCGGACGGGTCATACACATTGAACCTTTAATAAACGTACGCGTGAATATTTGAAAGTATTGATGGAAGACAGAATTTGGAAGGGTGGGACGTAAAATTGGTATATTGCGTGTCAAATTTACCTTACTCGTAGAAACACTTTTTTCTGAGACAATATCCACTGAAAAAAAGTAACTTCAAAAGTTCTTTCGTATGTGTTAAAAAAACTACAGACTTTACGAATATCATCATATTATATTCGGTAAAGTTCTTAATAAAAGTATAATTTAGATAAAGTTTTAGATGAATGAATGTTTTTTTTATACCACTCAGGTGGCAAACAAGCATACGGTCGGCCTGATGGTAAGCCGTCACCGTAGCCTATAGACGTAAGCAATACCGGGGGTATCACTCACGCGTTGCCAACCCTCCCAACTCCCCCAAGTGGAGCTCTGGAGACCTTACTCACCGTAGGAACACAACATGGCCGAGACCAATGCTATTTGGCTACGATCTTCTGTAAGGTGGAGGTCCTTCCCTAGACGGGCTGCTCCGATTTGAGCGGATTATCCGCTGTGCCCTACCTCTCTTAAAATGTTTGTTACTCTTTCACGCAAAAACATATTTGCTTGAAATTTGGTGTGGTAGTTTATAATCTGAATTAATATACAATGGTGACTTTTCAAGGGGTTGCCATTTTTTGAGGAGGGACTAAGAATCGGGAGCTTAATCGATTGGCGTAAAAAGCAAAAAAAAATTTTTCGTATTTTAGTAGGACAAGCCCGGCTTTTTGGCTTTATTGGAATGACCGCTATTTTCAAGTTATGTTTTTCAAAAAATACTACGAATAAATATAATTATGATAAAGTCATATTTTTATATTGTGCTATACAGCTTATTTTTTAAAAATGACAACCCTTTGAAAAGTCACTCTGAATAGAACGTTCCAGAGATTTCTCAACTTAATAATTATACTTCAAACTCGCAAAATCTCTCTCTCTCTTTTTAACGTCATAATACTTAAAAATTATTCGTTTTAAAAAAATACACTTTAATCAATTTCAACACACAAGATTCTTTGTGTAATGAGCCGTGGGCGTTGTTTACTGGCAAACACATTTAGCGGTATTTTCGTATTGAGATATTTAACCTCACTACCTCGACGGTGTTGACACACCGTCTGTATACAACTATGTAATAATATACAAGGTTAACTTACTGTGTAATTCGACGTAAATTCGAGTTGCGTTTCACCGCCTGTTCTGGGCCTTGAGGACTATCTCTACGAGCGAGAGAATCGCGACGATAATATCGTCGTTCCAAATTCTATACATTGTCTTAGAACGTGTCTCCACACGGCGATTTCTTCGCGGCGGTTTTCATTCGGATTCGTCGCGAATCTCCCGCTCGTGGGTACGGTGCCTTTTATGGCCATGACTTTAAAAAAAATACCATTTCGAAATGAACATTGACTAGATCTTATTCATATATTTTTCTTCTGATTAATTATACTATTGTTTATGTGTATTGCAGAGATCTACAGGATCGTCTCGCAGAAGCAGATGCGCGACCCGCCCGAGGGCGGCGACGTGATCCGGCCCGACGCCGAGCCGGCCGACGCCAGGCCGTCGCAGGCCGACAGCGTGCGCAAGCAGTGTTGCCAGTAGCCAGATGTAAATAGTACTTTTTACATATTATTACCCGTTTATTATGTTATACCTACATATCTACTAATGCTACTTACAATCCGCGCCACGAGATATGAGGCCTGACGTATAGTGTGACTTACACAGAAAGACGATTACTATACCATTTTACTAGAAATTTAATTTTACTATTGTGTAAGTCAGGAATAGGGGATTATCGTACTAATCGTACAATGAAGAGGGGACACACCTACTACAGGTTTACGATAAATTTAACAGAAGAGCTCCCAACCCTTGTACCCTTGTAAACAAACCCTCAGAAATGATAAAGAATTTTGAATTTAAATTGAATTTGAATTCTAATAAAACAGTTTTTTTCAAACAATAAAAGTATTTTGTTTTTTGTCTCAGATCATAAAGTCCAGTTAACGTTGGAGCCGAAAGAAGAAGCGAGCGGAGTTCTAAATGCAAACATTACGAATCATTCCTAGACAGTGGTCTTACCATCATAATAACTATGTTGCCAGCGCAAAATATCTCCTCCCACATTTAAGAATTGCCAGCATTAAAATTTTAAATATAACCATGAATTTATGACAATGTGCTAAGTGGAGAATTTTTGAGTTGACAGCACAGACTCAAAAGCGATAAAGAGTGGCTCATGTAGATAGCTTCGTGTAAGTATTGATATTTAGTGTCTGAACGAATAAAGTTAAAATAATTATTATTGTAACGTGAAAGAGAATTCAATATAAACACAATTTAGGATTCATGCTTCAGTTTTTAGTAAGCACCTGTAAACTCAATTCGGCGTACTGAAAAAGAAAAACCGGTGAACTTGTTGAAGTTGTAATTTTTTTGTTTATTATCGGGAGAAAAGATTTATTTTGACTTAGCTAATCCATGTTATATCTATTTATTTAGTGAATTAAAGGCTAGACGTGGACTCGTCTAAATTGCAAGTATATCATCGTAAGACAGCAATAACTAAATGAAATATATTAAACTGTTGATATCACACAAATCATAGCTTCATTATACAGTGTCTAATTGTTTTTGTATTACACTAGCGTAGTTTTAATAAGTAACGAAGGAAAATAGCTTTTTTAAAAAACATATTTCTTTTTGTTTATGGATATTACGTGCCTTCCGGGATACGACGTGTATTTATTAATGCTTATGTTGTTTTACGCCTCGTTACATTTGTGTTGTTGGTGGACCGCCAGCGCCATCTAGGCTCCGCGGAGTCGATAAATTGTTTATATTCGTCTCGCAACCAGCTCTGGCCGAAGTTCACTTATAACCAGTTACTGAAATGCATTTTTAAAGGTGACACATTAAATTATAGAGCTGTCCCTGTCAAACTAAACGAGAAAAAAGAGATAGATTGACACTTAATGTGGAATTAAAATGCGTTTCAACTGGCTGTTAACCTAATGAGTAACTTTGCTTCATTAGCATGTGACGTGACTTTAAACACGTTACACGTACACGGGTGGCGTATTATTAAAACAGCACGCGTGTGAACTATACGCCCTTGCGTATACGCTACACGTACTATTTTATAACACGCCACGCGTGTAATGTTATATTATGTATACAGCAACTGTATACGAGTGACGTATTAAAACGCCGCAGTGCACAGAATTGGCGTATATCATAATACGCGAAACGTGTATAGCGGCGTACTAGAGTCCATAGCGTTTTGCAGTGGCTACGTTAAGCTTCAGTTATGAGTGGTTTGCGAGACTTTATTTTGGTGCCGTGAGGCGTGTCTTTGGCTCGGATAGGCCCGTATCGAGACTAAACTGATGACGGTGCATTGTTTAATACATTTTTTTTCTTGTACGCGGTGCGTGTAATACTTGTGTAAAGACGCACGTTAAAAGTGGTGTTACGTATCTAATTCAATGTTTTTATTAAAAAGTCATATTTTTATCAAAAAAATCTTTATAATATTGTCAGCTTCTAAGATGCAAATTGCTCATAGTAACGTGTGTCTTTATTTCTTACACCAGTTACTTGCACCATGCATAAGAGATTTAAATTAAGATTTTATTTGTGCTAGTAAATTTGATCGGTAAATTTTGACTTATTTTGAAAGATGTTTCTTGTAATTACATATTAACAATGTCAGACAACAAACCCAAGTGCAATTTTAAATTTATTAAAACGTTGACAAATGTTACTCTTTCAAAATATAATCCCGTTTGCGCACTGCGTTATGTTATGTCGGGTACAGGCTGAAACGTATGTAATTTAACAAAATTACTATAGTGTGGACGCCTTGTGCGCACGAAGCGAACCGAGCACACGAATGCGCACGAACAGAGCATTATTTGTAGAAATTCTCAATGCGTCTTCAATGCGTGTTACAACACATGCTATTACGCATGTCTGTACCTGGCATCACGTCGCAATAGAGTGCGTGTACAGTCAAGAGCAGGTTGACCTTTACATAGTGAACTTTGTACCGTTCTTAAGTTCTATGTCATAACAGCCTAAATTGTACTGCTCGACGTGCACCTGACTGTGCTTAGATTATTTTAAGTGTTTCAGAAGTGCGTTAAAAACTGCGATGCTTTTTTTGTCCGCAGTGCGGAAGAGCTGTAAATGATGCACCGTTGTTAACAGTGGGGTTATTATCGCTGTTCTTATATCCCACAATCAATGTGTTAACAGTAACACCACGGTAATAGCTAATTCAAAACGTATTTTATATTGTATTTTTCTGACTAACTTATCGTTCTTATAACAGTACGTTATTGTGCCTTCACTGCCGTAGTTATGTTTTTTTTAATATTTTTAATGCAAAGTTATATAACCATTTATCATATGGGTGGCAACATTCATAGTTATCTCGATGTTGCCAGCTGTAAACTAAAAATATTTCTTAAGTTCTATGCTACAATTTCAAACTAAGTTATTGTTAAATGTCTTAGTTTATGGTCTTCTATAAACCAGTAAGGTTAACGCCTCGTAACATTTTAGTGTCTTGAGCACCTTAGTACATTTCCTTTTAAAAGCATCGTGTATTAGGGTGCTTACATAGAGCAGTGGGTTTCCGGCGGTGCGGGTCGGTACCGATCGGCGCAGGGTTAACTTGCATAAAGTTGTCACCGATAACCTGCTTTATAAGTGATCGCATTAAGATACATAGAAAATGAGACCGGTGCCGATCCGTGCCGGAAACCTGCCTCCTATGCAAGCACCCTAAATCACCATATAGAAAGACCACAGTCTAAAATTATTACAAGCAGTAATAAAATTTGGTGGTGTTACTGTAATACTCGCGTAGCACCGAGCCGCGCCAGCAACGTGCCATTTGTGTAACATAGTGTGGCCGCTGACTATAAGGCCTATACTCCTGTTTTGTTCGAAACACGAGACGCGGTGTTCGTTGTGTCTAAGAAATATATTATTGTATTATGGTCTTACATATGCATGGTTATTTTTTTAGTGCCTACCTGTAATTACTTTATTAAAGACAAAGATAATAAAATATAATGTAAATTTCGTTGTGTTTTATTGTTATGCTATTTTTATATACTATGCTACACTAACGCCTCCTAGCGGTAGGAATAATCTTATGTCGTCAAATCTCATACAATTTTGTTCCGTTAGATTATTCCTAACGCCAGAACCTAACGCGTAGGAGACGTTGGTGAAAACGGACGTAAAGGTATGTTCTGTACAGACAGACAATTGTTTTTTAACTGCGAAAATAATAATTTTTCGGACGTGGCGTACAATCCGCGCCACGAGAACTGTGGGCTTATTTACGTAACAAGAACCGATGCTAGTTCGATTCAACGACACTCGCTGTCCCGTTCAATTCCTATTTTGTATGAGTGAGACAGCGAGTGTCGGTGAATCGAATTAGAATCTGTTCTTGTTACGTGAATTGCCCCACTGACGAGTACGTCTACCGCGCAAGTCAAATCACGTACTCGTCAGGTCTCATCTCGTGACGCGTGTTGTTCCTACTATTTCATTATTAGGTGGACAGAGGTGGACCACGAACAAGAAAAATGCCCGTGGTCCACCCAGGTATACTACGCAGGTGGACCACGCACAATACGGGTCCCTCCCGAGCGTTCTTCGATGCAGCTCGTGATTATAAGCGATCAATTTCGTGTGACTTTAGTTAATTTCACTCCCTTGGCTTCTACGCTATATATTTTGGAGTAAAAGGAAAGCCCCAAATGCTAGCAGTGTTCCATCTTATCAGCAGCGCAATGAAAATCTGGACGCTCTCCAATCCGTTATACGTCATCGCGGAGGACAAAAAAGGCGATGGCTGGATTAGCTCGACGCTTATTAAAATCAAATCGATCTTTATTTGTAAACATGGGTTGTCGTGTTTTTCAATAATAATGAGAACACCATATTTCACATAGATATAAGTACAAACATTTCAAATAAATAAAATTAATGACTGGCTGGAAAATACCAGCCATATATGTAGCCCGTGTAAAGAAAAAAAAAAGTACTGTGTTGCTGAGCCATATACTGTTGGAGAAATATTGCCTGGATATACATTTTACAGTCATATGCTGCTTTTTTTTTGTATTTTCGGGATATAGTTGGCCATGTAGCCACATATTTCATTAAAAGTATAGCCCGTCTAGAAGCCCCTTTACTAATCACGGAATAGATATCAAATATGTTGATAATATTGATGTTACCTATTTTGAGTATTTTCTCATATCTGGGTGGCGATAAACTATCTTGATACTGCAACGTGAATTTTTTCGTTCAGTTAGCGTACGAATTTAGGTACAGCTGGAAGTTTTATTTGCCAAAAAAAAGAAAAAAATAGTAAGTTAGAACTTTTGATTTCACTCTAAATTTTACGTGCATTGAATTCGTTATCTATGGTTGAATTGCTCTCTGTTTACCTCACTCGGATATTTATAATTTTTTTCTTGTTTACTTCCGCCTCAGAAACATCTGATCCATGAGGATGAGGATGGTCTCCTTTTTTTTGTAATTCGTAGCCCAACAGGCATTGCTCGTTGTCCGCTGTTTTACCAGCGAAATCCCGTTGTTACTTTTTCTGCAACATACGAGATAAAAACTATCCTACTTGTTAATCCGTGTTATAACTTGTAGTATAGTATAGTTGTAAGTACATATACCAAATTTCAAGCAAATC
Organism: Endotricha flammealis; assembly: GCA_905163395.2. Lineage (NCBI taxonomy): Eukaryota > Metazoa > Arthropoda > Insecta > Lepidoptera > Pyralidae > Endotricha > Endotricha flammealis. The sequence goes on from LR990860.1 coordinate 16,013,943, forward strand.
TGTCCAATCGTTTGTGCGCGAAAGAGAACAAACATCCATACCTACTTACAAACTGTCGCCTTTATAGAGTAAGGATGGTTTAATCGTAGCGTTTAATTCCAGTGACTCTAGACCTATATTTGATGCCGGGCTCTGCCCCTTGCCGTGCCGTGCAGCTCACTGCCGCAGCCCTCGGCTTGAAGCTCAACCTGAAGATCGTAGATATGACGAAGGGAGAACACTTGACACCAGAGTATTTGAAGGTAAGAACTATAACGAAGTCAAAAACACATTCTGTATATCATCGCGGGCATTTAGACACGTCATCGTTTACAATGAGAACAAGCCGCTTTCGTAAATTTCTGGACCCCAAGAGTTGACTGATAGAGCATTAAGTAAGATAGAAAAAAAAATGTGAAACGCCCACTTCGCGAGAGTGTAGAGCCGGGGCATTACGAACTCTTATTGTTAGCTCTACCAGAGGCTCCCAGTCTGTCTCATAGACCACTTTCGATATTTTGCTGGTTCCAGTGGACCCCTTGTAGCTACATTTTACATTGTATTTTCTCGAAAATAATATAGTATGTGTTAATCCATGTTATTCAATTGTGTGTCATTTATTTATTTAACGAGCCGTTTTAACAAACTTGATAAATGAATTCATCATCACGAAATAAGTGGCCAAAATATTAAGCAACATTTGTTTTTGCTATTCTCTTATTTCCATGACCACATATGGATACGGTTTTCGTGATTCACCATTATGATTATTTACCATATATGGCCTTACAGATATCGATATTTTATCGTTAGTTGTAAATACATACTTACGTAACTTATCAGACCAACATGAATAATAAATAATCAATTTAAGATTATTATCAGATCACTTATCATATTGTACAAACCGCTCTATATTTATATTTAGGCCAGTAGAAATCCAAGAAAACTGGGCAAGTAAGTAGGTACGTGTCGGGCCACGCACATTGTAGGCACATGAGTAAATAATTCCGCGGTTTTATTTACTCATGTGTTGTAGGGTTCCGTATTGGCTACGCATTTCATGCTTTTTTTTAAATAAATAAAAAAATCATTCCCAGTTTACCTGTACCACAGAATAGATAATAGTACTACGTACCTGTACCCGGCACCCTAAAAAAATATTTTTTTAAATTTTGTTCTATCACTTTGTTAGCATTGTTAATATACACATATACATACCAAATTACTAGTATCAAGCATCTAGGCGCTAGACCGCGGACGGACAGACGGACATCATCATATCAACCCATAATCATCCCACTGTTGGGATACGGGTCTCCCTTCAATCGAAGGTGATTAGAGCGTACTCTGCCACGTTAAGCGACGCTGGCAAGGGTCAGCGTCGCTTAACTTGCGTGTTCATATTAGAGTGCGACACACAGCGACGCCATCGAGCTCCTCACAGACGGACAGACATGGCGAAACTATAAGGGTTCCTTGTAGTTTACTATGGAACCCTAATAAAAAGGAATAATTCCTACAAAAAGTTTTATTGTTTTAATGGCTCCATTTGTTGCCCAATATTAAGCTAAGTTTTACGGTCACATCTCGTAAAGGACTAACAATATCGAAAACTGGTCTTCGTAATGCGGGGTACAGACTGCTGGAACGTATGTGATGTAACAACATTCCCATAGTGTGGACCACTGAGCAAGTAATCACTACGTTTTAGTGTGGACGCCTTGCGCACACTACGCTTGCGAACCGAGCATTCAAGTCGTGCTCGCCGCGTGCGATGGAGAATTTCATGTTACGTTAGGCAGTCTGTACTGTACCCGGCATTAGAGTTAAAGCGCAATTAATTCTGCACAGGAAGAGAGCAAGCTTATTCTTTTTGAACTTCCCGTTCTCACACAAATGCTCATCAAAGTTGAACAAGTTTTTCATATTTATTTATAATGTTGTTTTTCCTCAGTTAAACCCCCAACATACCATCCCCACGCTGGTCGATGATGGCTTCTCGATATGGGAATCTCGTGCTATCATGACCTACTTGGTGAACAAATATGGCAAAGGCAGCACCTTGTATCCTGAAGACCCGAAGATCAGGGCCGTCATCGAACAAAGATTGTATTTTGATATGGGCACACTTTACCACAGATTTGGAGATTATTTTGTAAGTATAGTAGACAAATGAAAGAGATAACCAGAGTATAGAAAAGGATAGAGAAATAAGAACAAATGCAATTTTTTTTTTAAAACAACCAAATTATTTTTTTTTTAACAAACGAGTAGGTACCGAATTTTTTAACTGCGTTACTATTGGTCCAATTAGTGCACGTAATCATTGCTATTGGATGATACGATGACCCGTCTCAATATCGAATTGTGCGAGGGTCATACTCAGTACACGTTTGTTAAAAAAGTCAGACTATAGTAGTAATGGTGGTAGTGAAATGGAAATGAGAAAATGAAACTATTTAGAAATCTTTGAAATCGGGCATTTAAATTTATTGTAATGAAAATATAATTTTCACTTCTCATGCTCAGAAAATGCTTATTTGCGCAGGATATAGGCTGCACAAAATCGAATTTTGTGCACAAGGGCAAAAACGTATCTAATCATAAATGTATCTATATTAAGGCAAAGAAAATGAGCCATTCAACCAAACACGAAAAAGTTCAGAGATAGAATTTGTTATTTTATAATATTTACTTTAATTTATTTGCCTTACGTGTATTTAAGACAAAGATATTAAAATTTAGATTAAAGTACGGTAGGTTATTTAATTAATTTAAGAAAATTTATAATTACAAAATCAATTTAATAGTAGGCTGTTATATGTCTGCAGTCCAAGCCTAATTTTAATGTCGTAAGATTTAAAAAAAGCGGCGGGAAACAGGTCAGTTTTTTCGTGCGTTTATTAATTTATTTCCTCGCAATCGAAGTGAAAAGCAGAGTTTATAACTCGTCCACAAAACCATTTTTATGCTCGACATTACTATCAGCCCTCGTCTAGTCTCGGATAAAAATGGTTCGTTTTGTGCAATTGTTGTAAAATCTACTATTTCCTATTATAAAGTTTAAGTTAATGTTAAGTTTTTTTACCACCAAATAAATAAAATATTTTTTCCCTAAAGTACCCACAAGTATTTGGCGCTGGCAGCCCCGAACCAGAGAAGTTAGAGAAACTAGAAGAGGCGATGAAATTTTTGGACCAATTCCTTGAAGGGCACAAGTACCTTGTCGGCGACAACCTGACGATCGCGGACCTGAGCACCATTGTTACAGTCTCCAATTTCCAACTCATCTCTGATGACTTTGATTTTAAGAAATATGCAAATGTTAAAAGGTTTGTAAAGATTTTTATGTTTTTATGATAAACCCTGTGGTCGACGTCGAGTGGCTAGCAATGGCTACTTTTTAAAAGCTTTTATTTAACTTGACCTGTATGTATGTATGTAAGGGTGGAATCTTGGAACGAAAATTTGAACCACTTCCCGAAGACCGATTGAGCTGAAATTTTGCTTAAAACTGTAGATCAGATGACAATACAATATTATGATAACAAAATTACGATACAGCCGTTTGTGTTTCTCATTTATAATATTAGTATGATAGTATGACTAGTATGATTATGGGAAGGAACCCTCATGCGCGAGTTCTACTTGCCCTTGGTCGGTATTTTATTTTTGATGGGTACATAAACTCGTTTAGTTTGTCGCAGGGTGACTGTAGTAAAATCAGGAAATTATATAGGTATTCAAATTGCTGGTGCTAGTTATAACAAATAAATTCATTAGACTAGTACCGCCTCTCGACAATAGATGGCACTGCGAAACCTGTCCAGTGATAACTAAAATGTAAAAAATAAATTAAAAGTAAAAAAAATATATTTAAAAACAAGCTTTTATTTAATTGCGCTAAAAAGAATAAAATAAACTTTTCTTTTAAAACTTTAACTATCAACTTATAACGTCATTACACAATTTATATGAGATAAAAGCTTGTCGCGAGATTTACCTGTAGAAATAAAAATTATTGAACTACTACTACTTACTCGTAAATGTTAGTAATTAAATCTCGCGACAAGCTTTTATGTCATATAAATTGTGTAATGACGTTTTATTTATTTATTTATTTATTTAAACTTTATTGACCACAATATAAGGGTACAAAAGGCGGACTTAACGCTAACAGCATTATCTACCAGTCAACCTTTGGGTAGTGCAGATATACATGAATGCGGTTATAAAATAAATTACATACAATAAATAATAGATATAATAAGGGTTTGTCATAATAACATATATATACTGATAATTACATATACTAAACAACATAAAGGTACATATCATGTAAGAATACAATACATACTTACTAATATTTAGTTACTATAGATACAGAATACAATATAATATACTACTATGACGACAATTACTGAATTGTGGACAAAAGACTAGCCTTAACTTTTTTTTTGAAGTTAAATTTGTTGGAGATTGACCTCATGGCGACAGGCAATTTCTTCCAGAGCCGAGTGGCCTGGAGTGTAAAATAGTCAGACACAAAGCATGTGCGATGACGGGGAGTAGCGAGTGCGAGGGAATTATGAGATCTAAGTTGACGCTCATGAGTGTTACAGATGTAATTAAATTTGCTTTTTAAGTACTCAGGACTAAGGGGATTTTTAAGAATGGTATGAAGAGTACAGAGCATCCTTTGCTGTCTTCGCAAACGAATGGGGAGCCATTTGAGTTGAGAACGGAAGGAAGATATATGATCGTATTTACGAAGACAGAAAATGAATCGGATGGAATTATTGACGAGACGCTCTAATTTGTCAAGCTGCGCTTCACTTACATCAGAATAGCAGACATCAGCATAATCAATGAGTGGGAGAATGAGAGAATTTACGAGAGTGACCTTAGTAGGGATCGGCAGAAAATTCCTAAACCTATTAAGAAACCGCAAAGTAGACGTAACTCCGCGGCTGACTTCGGTAATTTGTGTGGTCCAGCTTAGAGTAGTGTCAACATGTAAACCGAGGTTTTTAACCGAGTGGGCAAAAGGTATAACCGAGCCCTCAAATACAACAGGTGCCGCGGTATCAAAGTCAATCTTTTCGATTTGTTGTTTACTGCCGACGACGATAGCTTGACATTTAGCTGGGTTGACAGATATTCCAAATTGGGCTGACCAATTACCGATGCACGCAAGGTCTCTATTCAATTCAGCGATAGCAAAATTAATATTGTCAGCCGACGTTTGGACGTAAATCTGAAGATCGTCAGCGTACAAATGGTAAGAACAGCATAGCGAAGAGGACAGAGAATTTATAAAAAGGGAAAATAATAACGGCGACAAGATTCCACCCTGCGGTACGCCAGAAGTCAGGTCTTTCCAGTCTGACAAATGGCGCCCAATACGCACGGCCTGTCGCCGACCACGCAGGTATGATGAAACCCAATCCAAAGCGCCAGATGAAAAGTTAGACTGTTTTAAGATAGCAAGGAGGATATCGTGGTCAACCATATTGAAGGCATTATGTCGGTGGCCGATAACAATTTAACAATGCATGGTTAGCTAAGTGACGTCATTCTAAATCCAATATAGCGGACGCCACAAGATGGCGGACTACTTATTTTTAATGCACTCATATGATATGGGTATCAAATGAAAGGGTTTGCTGAGAAGAATACGAAAAATGAAATGACGTCATTTTAAATCTAATATGGCGGACGCCACAAGATGGCGGATGGATGATTACTTAAAATTTATTTTCTGCTTTTTAGTTCAGTTTGCTATAAAAGCGTGTTTTTTTAGTTTTTTAAACTATTATTTTTTCTCCTTTAGTTTCACAATGACAATAATAAAGTAATTTAATGTGTCATTAACTTTAAAAATGCTTTTTAGGAACTGGCTGTTTGGGTTATTTATTACGTTAATATTTTACTTTACAGATGGTATGAAACTGTCAAATCTACTGCTCCAGGATACAAAGTGAATGAAGATGGGTTAGTTGCTATGAGGGAACTCTGTAAACAGCTTTCTAAGAAATAACGGAAATTGTAAATAAAATAACTTATTTCACAAGTTAAGTATTTTTAATTTAAAAACCTAGTTACGTATTAGTACATTTTTTGAGATAATTTTAAAGTTCGCTCTTATCCTTTAAGTGAGCGAGGAAGTTTTTGAATTCCTGGATTCCTTTTCCATTAGCCTCCTCGTATTTCGGTGCTGTCTTCTGTACCAGTTTAAACCATCTGAAAAAACGACGTTATGATATTACTATTATTACAAAGTAATAAAGTAAAGTGTCATAGTCATTCTTATTATAGATATCTGTGTGATTTGTTCCTATATATTTATTTATTTATACAGATCAAATGTTTTTTGAAAGAAGACAGTTATTTGATAACAAGGATTTTCATTTTCTTAGGCCATTTGGTCGGCTTTAAAAATATGTAGAGAAAAAGACAGGGTCTCCTCTCTCTCTCTCTCTCTCTGAATGTCATATTTAAAAACTGCGAATCCTGGGTTGCGTTTTTTTTAATGATCCTATTAGCTATAGGCATACTAATGCCATTTGCTGAGACACCGGGTTTTTGCGGGAGCATAGGGCTCACACCGCCAAAAAGTTAGTGTCAGGTTTCGAAATAGCAACCTTACTTTTTTATACCACTAAGGTCGCAAACAGGCCATACGGCCCGCCTGATGGTAAGCAATCACCGTAGCCTAGCCTATGGACGCTTGCAATACGGGAGGTATTACACGCGCGTTGCCGATGCTGTAAAAAGTGGAGCTCCATTTTGATTTGAGGTAACACTCGTGATACCCCCGCGCTGGCCGTCACAGCGTAGGGGAGCGTCCCCAAGGTGGCGGATAGGGGAATGGTCGGTAGTACAGCCTAGCTACACTAACCGGCTAAGTCCGATGGACTCGCTGACCAACGACGGGTGTGGTCCTCCAGCATTTCGGGGGTTGTGCGGCGGGTTGACACCTCGCCCACGTAAAACCAATGTTGCTGGTGAAGCGTATCCCGTTAGCGCTTCACTAGCTTGCACAACATCGTCAAGAAAAAAAAACCACTCGTGATACTTACTTCAAAATATTGGGATACGGTTTTAAATCGATGCCAGCGGCATCTATAGTGGACACGGTAGCCACCAGACTGAGGTCCGCCAGAGTAATGTCACCGCTTGCGATGTACTTGTGGCCCTCGAGGAACGTGTTCAAGAATACTAAGGCCTCTTCCAGTTTTTTCTTTAGGGCTTCGTCGGCCTTCGCTCCACCGAACACTTGGGGATACTGGCAAGTAAGAAGACTTTATTTTAAAAAGTTTGCAAAAATACCAGCCAATAAAATGTACTTATCGGAAATTAATACCTGCTAATATATTTTTTTCTTCCGTTTGGCAATCACTATTCTCTACGAAGATTATTTTGTGTCTCTCTATAACGTCAGAAGATAAGACCAGTTGTTTCTTTGTTAATTTGTCTTATTGGACAAGCAAAGGATTTACTTTCTATACATACAAACAATTAAGTAAGCCAGTAAGCCTAATTTATGTTTCTTTCTTAAAGTTATTTACGGTTCAAGTTTCAACTAATTTTGATAGGAAAATTTCACCTGGCCCCAAGTGGGATTCGAACCCACGTCCTCTCGAACTCCCGCCAAGTGCTTAGTTGTAAGAGCACTCGGCCGGATATCGAGAGGTCTGGCACAAGTAAGCGTAATGATAGAGATGACTAAATAATTACTTCCTAATGCGGGCTCTACACACATTGCAGTCGAGAGAAAACGAAAGTGCGGACTATTCGTCCATTGTGTAGACTTACTTTTCCTTTGCCACTTCATTTCATTACTTGGAGGCACAGAATAATAAATATTACTACGTTATGGATGTCGATTGCGAGAAGGTCTACTGACACATTTTATTTCTGCAAAGTCATGGCCATTAGACCTATGATTAAATATTACGAAATAATCTAAAGAAACTTATAACATCGTTAAAAATATCGCGGTACCTATCTCCTTATCACAGAGATTGTATATTATTTACTTAGGTGTTAATATTATTTTTGTGACAAAAGATTGTAATGTTGACCCAATAGCCACGTCACTTAACAACAAAAATCAACAGTCATGCTAGTCTGCTAAATAACAATGACTCAGTTCAAAAGATCTAAATGATGCAAGGTCCTTTTAAAGTTACATCGATAATTTTGTAAATATTTTCAACCATCGAAACCCGCGCAACTTCGTTTGCGTGTATTTATTTAGGCACAGCAGCGTCATCTACTTTTTAAAGCATCATTGACTTTTGACCAAATCTTACGGGAATCGCATACTTTTCGGGATAAAAAATACCCTAAAGTTTTAAGTAGGTACTAATAATGTCATACTTACTAAATAATTAGCAAATCTTGGATAGAGTGTGCCCAAATCGAAGTCTAATCTTTGGTCGATGAGAGCCCTGGACTGCGGGTCTTCGGGGTACAGCTTGCTGTCCTTTCCATATTTATTCACCAAATATCTGCTGATGGCACGGGACTCCCACAAAGAGAAATCCCCATCTACAATAGTAGGGACTGTGTGTTGGGGGTTTAGCTGAAAATGACAATTTTACTCATGTCAAATTGCGTGTTTTGTTCTACGAAGTCAAGGAAAGACTTGCTGCAATTGGCGGGAAAGATCAAATTTTAATAAATTACACTTTCAATAATTTCAGTATTTTGACTGTGGTTTGGATTACCTTAACCAAATTTAGAAAAATACATTTCTAATCATTTGAATATTTTGACTGTCTGTGGTTTGGATGAAGTCACCTCTCTACCTCTCTAATGGAATTAACATAGGTAGCAACCATCGTAGCAAGCAACATATTTTAATTTAGAAAAAAGATATTAGTTGTCTACTTGTATCCACACGAAGTATCTAATTATGATAAAGTCGTAAAATATGTGACAAATCATTTGTTGCGTTGACATTACCTTCAAAAAGTCAGGTTTGAATTGGTCTCCCGCTTGGAGGTCCATTAAGTTGAGGTTGAGCTGGATGTCCAGGGCGGCTGCCACCAGCAACACGAGGCGGCAAGGCGCCGAACCAGGGATATAATAAAGATCTAATGCCATATTTGATTCTGTGAAATGTTAATCATGTATCTTTAAATTACGTAGGTAGTAGATAACTATTTGGTCATCTCTTCTACTCAGTGCTATAGATCTACTCTGTGCCTAGTTACCTGTAGCACAGGTTCTCGTGGAACCTATTTCAGGGACTAGTCTCTTCACAGGGCATATTTTCTACAATAAATGGTTATTACCAAACATCGATCAATTGTAATAGGTAGGTACGTGTAAAAGTATGTAAATCTGTGAAGAAAAAATAAACTTAAAGGTATTTTATTTTATTATATTTTATCGTTCAGCGGTCAGCAACACTGCAGAAAGTGCAGAAACGGACCACAACGCTACCACTCCTAAATGAGCAGTTTTCTTTTAGGTATAATCAGTTGGTTTTTAAAATCATCAAAAGATGGCGCTAGCATTATTTTTTGGTATTGTTGGGGGCCAAATATTTAGTCTGTGGCAAGAAAGAACTGACCGAATGTCAATTTGATTAATTTCTGTTACTGTCATTTGTAATTTCTAAAGCATTGACTCAGAGCATTGATTGAAGTTTTTTTGTAGCAAAAAGGTCACTCCACCCACCCACTCTTTTATTACCAAAAGTGCCAGGCTGCTCCATATATCGAGTGTTTAGGAAAGCTATAAAATACCTAAAAGAAAACTGTTCATTGTACACTAGTGAAACCCGCGCAACTTTGTTTGCGTGTATTTATTTATGCACAGTAGCTCCATCTATATGATCTATATCAGAGTTTTGATGAAATCCTACCGGAATCGCGTACTTTTCGGGATAAAAAGTACCCTGTGTTAATAAATAAACAAATGTATAGGGACAATTCACACAGATTCAAGATAATCCAAGGTATTAGCTACATACATACCAAATATCATAAATATTGACTCAGCCATTTGAGCGTGAAGAAGTAACAAACAGACACATAACTTTCGCCTATAATATTAGTAGAATAGACTGCCCATAACTTAAGTACATAACTAGTTAAAAAATAATCTCTCTCTCTACATTCTCGCGAAATTGGCCGAAGCTAGGCCACAGATTACTAAATAGGTAGTTACTTTAACAAAGGAAAAGAACCTGTGGACACTAGTTTTAAAGCTCAATTTCGCGAGAGTTCTAGTGTACAGTTACCATAACAACACAGCGAACACTATAGTTCATTGGCCTTAGGTACAACTTCTATATCTTAGACAAGAAAAACCAATATTGAAAGAGTAATAAATTAATAGTAATCAACGTAATTATTATAAGTATGATCGTTTATAATAATTTGTTAGATTTACAATGTTATATAATAAAATTCGGGTTTTATTACTTACCAACGACGTGCAGGCTTGATAAACACCGAAGCACAACTGCCGACCGGCTTTTTGTTGTTTATCACATAAAAAGCAGACAACCTTGAATGCATTGGTCGTCAACTGACGTTTGATTAGGTAGGTATAACTTAGTTATAGTATAATAGTTGGATTTTTTTATTTAGAGAGGTAGGGCACAGCGGATAATACGCTCAAATCGGAGCAGCCCGTCTGGGGAAGGACCTCCACCTTACAGAAGATCGTAGCCAAATAGCATTGGTCTCGGCCATGTTGTGTTCCTACGGTGAGTAAGGTCTCCAGAGCTCCACTTGGGGGGGTTGGGATGGTTGGCAACGCGTGAGTGATACCCCCGGTATTGCAAGCGTCTGTAGGCTACGGTGACGCTTACCATCAGGCGGGCCGTATGCTTGTTTGCCAACTTTGTAGTATAAAAAAAATATATATATATTTTAGGGTTTTGTTATAAAAACCTGTTTCAATGACTGATAAGGTCCAGTTAGCATATCTATCAAATAAATTGAGTTATTTAAATTTTTATTTAAGTCTGTAAAGTACCTAAGTTCTGAGTTTGACAGTGACAGCCATGATTTATAATAATGTGGCATTAACTTTAAAATATGTTTGTGCAACTCACTAATGAACTTATATTCCGTTTATAACAAAGTACTTGCTTAAATAAAAAACTTTTTAACAGAAAATTATTTAATGGAAGTACTTAATTTTTATAAAAGCTTTTCTTCTCCCAAATGAAGTGGAAATAACAACAAATACGCCATATATATATTTTTTAAACATCTGAAAACATGGAATAATTACTTACGCGTCTAGTTATGTAATAAGTAGGTAGCTACATAAATTCTGAATATGGTGGACAGAGATACTTGTATTATTAAACTATCTGTTATAAAAATTCAATCTTAACTAGATAAAATAATAATTATTAATAACAAAACAATAAAACATAATTTTCTTATTGCTTTAAAGTAGATATGGTAACTCCTTTCATTGCAGCGAAGTTCTTGATCAGTTCCACCATAGTTGCCACTCCTTCCTCATTCACGTTATAACCTGGGGCTTCATTCTTCACTGTTTCATACCATCTGGAATAGACACGGTAGGTACTTGAGCTACTATGGTTTGTTCATGCTACGTAGAGAGAAAAAAAAACTTTTTTAAGAGGTAGGGCACAGCGGATAATCCGCTCAAATCGGAGCAGCCCGTCTGGGGAAGGACCTCCACCTTACAGAAGATCGTAGCCAAATAGCATTGCATTGGTCTCGGTCATGTTGTGTTCCTACGGTGAGTAAGGTCTCCATAGCTCCACTTAGGAGGGTTTGCAACGCGTGAGTGATACCCCCGGAACTGCAAGCGTCTAATAGGCTACGGTTCCCCGCGCTGGCCCTCACAGCGTAGGGGAGCGTCCCCAAGGTGGCGGATAGGGGAATGGTCGGTAGTACAGCCTAGCTACACTAACCGGCTAAGTCCGATGGACTCGCTGACCAACGACGGGTGTGGTCCTCCAGCATTTCGGGGGTTGTGCGGCGGGTTGACACCTCGCCCACGTAAAACCAATGTTGCTGGTGAAGCGTATCCCGTTAGCGCTTCACTAGCTTGCACAACATCGTCATGAAAAAAAATAGGCTACGGTGATGCTTACCATCCGGCGGGCCGTATGCTAGTTTGCCAAATTTGTGGCATAAAAAAAAATATAAAAAATTATTTTGTGGTTTCTGAATGAAGGATTTACTAGTAAACGACATGATTTTGTCTTGATTTATAGGTCGACAAGTATATGATAAATAGTATATTATATTTCAGACGCAGAGGTAGAGCGTGTAGAGTTAGAAGCTTGGCTCTACATGAGATATAACTTTTTGACAGTGCGAGTCATTATCAAAAAGTTGCCGAGACCATATGGTCTCGTACATGAAAATGTTTTGGTGGGATTTCATTTCTTTTTGTAAGTTGCATTTTTAAGTTTTATGCAAGTTAAATCAATTTTTTTTCTTTCTTTTGGGGTGAAGTTCCAAGTTTTATGATATTTTTGTGGTTTGTGTATTAATACTAGCACACACCCAAATTTCAGCTTTTTGTAGGATATTAGGAAACGGAAATCTCATACAAACTTCCATCACAGAGTAGTATTCTGTGCTTCCATCCCCTAAGTTAAAGGGTTGGGGGATGAAAGTTCCAAGTTTTATAATTTTTTTTTTGTCTTTACATACCTAGCTTATATACCAAATTTCAGCGTTCTAGGACTTCAGGAATAACCTTAAGAATTTTGATGATCAGTGAGTCAGTGACGAAATCGGGGGTTTTTAGACATAAATAAAATCTAAAGTATAATAGCTAGAGCTACGATATTCAAACTTTGTATGTTTAATGATTGTACTGGTGTCATTATATCTTGAAATTTTTAACTATTTAGCATCATCCAAACCAAAGTTATGAGAGTTAAAAAAAACGACGAAACGTTTCGAGAAAATGTAGGTAGTGCCCTTGCGCTCCGCTTGGCTCGTCTTGGCCCCCGCCAAGACGAGCCAAGCGGAGCGCAAGGGCTTCCGTGCCCTCAGATCTACTGAATAATTATCAAATAAATTATAAATATTAGCTCTTTTTATTATGAATGTCCACGATGCATCTTTTTCCATTTAAACTAACGTACATTATGCACAGACATTCATAATGAGAAGAGCCAATATTTATAATTTTTGTGATGGTTAATCAGTATATATATTGTATTTGTTGTCGCCAAACCAATTTTCACGAAAATTCTATCAATGATTGAGATGCAATTTGTAAAAACCCCCAAACAATTTTAATTTCCCGCGCGGACCAAAACGTTACCTACCTTTTAATATTGGCATATTTCAAGAAGTCCACTGTAGTGGGTTCGAACGTGGAGACTGTGGCGATGATGCTAAGGTCCGCGAGGGTGAGGTGGTCTCCCGCAACATAATCGTTGGTATCCAGGAATACGTCGAGGAAATGGAGGGCTTCCTCCAGCTTCTCCAATTGATCTGGACCAGGTTTTGGTCCACCCATCAATTCGGGGTACTGGGAAAAACAAATTGATAATTATGTTATTTTATAGTTAAAATTAATAGATAATAAATTATAGTCAGTGCGAAGACTGACGACCTAAAGAAAGTCGCAGTAAGCCGCTGGATCTCACGTCAACTCGAAAATACACGAGAACGGTTGCTGCCTTGCGGTCTGTTCCTATCTTTAGCACCGATTTAGCATTTTATGTTGACACAAATTAATGGCACTATTTATTGACATTCCGCGTACGTAATGTTGTATGTATGTACCTACCTAGTTTAAAATTTTATGTTGAAAAGGAAAAGAAAAGTACGATATATTTTTAAATGACAAAAAAGGCCGTAACTGGTTTTCTTTCGCCATTTCTTTTTACCAGTGGTCATTTTGCTTTGTTTCCGAAATGGTAGTAGTTTATAGAGTAGATTAATTTATACAAATCATTTATTACTGTATACTCTGACAAGAGAACGTGTTTGTGAAAACCTATTCTCTGAATAAAAGTTTTGAATTTGAATTTGATGCAGGCCGCTGCCAGCAGGTCGCATTGGAGCCGTTTGGGGGAGGCCTATGTCCAGCAGTGGACTTCCTGTGGCTGAGATGATGATGATGATAGTTTGCAGTTTTCACTTCGGCTGTCTGTTCGCTTAGATCTTTTAAACTACTCCGCGGATTCTAATGCAGTTTTAAGCAACAGATGGATTGATTTTTATAAAGTATTCTATTCTGAAATTCCCACAAGAATATAATTCCCACAAGCAAACGAAGTTGCGCGGGTTTCGCTTGTAATATAATAACGTCGTAACTCAAGATAAACCCGTTTTCAAAATCAACATATAACTGACTAAAACAGTTGATTACAGACATTAAAGTACGCAATACAAAAAAGTATTTTATTGTAGGTACCTCAAGTATTTTCTTATAAGAACTCGTGCACGTTTATTCTTCGAGTGCATCAGTGTGATAAAATAAAAGAAACTTACAAAGTATTCGGCGAATTTTTGGTAAAGTGTGCCCATATCAAAGTACAGCCTCTGGTCGACAATAGCTCTGGCCTTCGGATCTTCAGGGTACAGGGGGTTGCCCTTGGCATATTTGTTTACCAGGTAGGTCATAATAGCCCTGGATTCCCATATTGCGAAACCATCTTCATCTACCAGTGTGGGTATAGTGTGTTGGGGATTTCTCTAGGAAAAAACAAATTGTTAATCCAGAAATAGGGACAAATCACACAAATTGAGCTGGCCCCATGGTAAGTTCGAATCTTGTGTTATGGGATACTAATTATATAACTCAACGATATATGTATAAATATCCAAGACCCAGGACAATCAGAAAAAGTTAGTTTTCATCATGACCCGACCGGAATTAATTTCAACCCGGGACCTCATGGGTGGCGGTCTGGCATGGTAACTATTACGCCACGGAGGTCGTCGAAATATATATAAACATAACATCGGTATCGATCAAATACAATAATGACGTTGAAACGATGCACAGCCTAGAGGCGCGGCAGTAGAGATGCCGTGTACTTATGTGCTAAAAGTGTAGGAACCATTGATCTATAAATTATATGTTATCATATACCTATATATATGTATATATAAATATATTCTTTATTGCACATACATTTTAAAAACAAATTACAGTAATAGATATTACAGTGTACAAAGGTGAGTGTTACCTATTTACGAGAACATAATATTGGTATTTTACCGCTAAATATTCTGGAGTCATGTGTTCGCCTTTGATCAGATCTACCACCTTCAGGTTCAGCTCTAAGTTGAGAGCTGCTGCTGTCAACTGCACCGCCCGGCATGGCGCCGAAGATGGCATGTAGTACAGATCAATAGGCACTAAAAAGAAGTCGTAAGAGTCAAAAATTTTGATCTTTTTTCTCTAGTTATCTATACATAGGTATATGTTTTTGCAGATAAAATATTGAGGAGCTCGTTGACGTCAATGTGTGTCACACACAATCTAAACGAACACGCAAGTTAGGTAATCGACCCTAGCCAGCGTTTGGATGGGTATCGTTGTATCGAGCTTCTCCGTGCTTCAGCGGGCGGGCATTTTAAACTTTTAGTACCGGTTGTTGTCATTAATCGTTAAGTCAAGTCGCTGGCCTTCAGGCGGCTTGACAACACCGCCTCTAACAATCCGCATTGGAGCAGCGTGGCAGAGTACGCTCTAATCCCTTTCAACCCCGTATCCCTGCATTGGGAATTTGGGAAGATTTATGGTTTGATGTAAACAGCCACATCTTATTGGTAAAAAAAGCAGATAAAAATTCTACTAAGATTCTTCAATAAGATAATATCCTTGTTATCCGAAGGTAACTTGACATTTTCTTTATTTGTTTCTGAATTGTTACGATAACAATAGGTACCAAATTGAGATGTTGAACAATCAATAACAGAACATCAACGAATGTATTTAATGAATCATAAATTGAAATATTTCTCAAACTTTTGAACAACCTACACAATAAGTATTATTTGTAAATTGATGCACTACCGTCTCTAAAGTCTAGACCACGCCCTAAAACTTAAATATAAACTACCAGTTGCTATTTTAAAGATATTACGTTACCTATATTTTTATCTATTAGTAAAGGTCCGTAGTAGTTTTAGTAAGGATTACATTTTTTTTAATGTTAATAATTTTTTAAATCGGTACCTATAGTCGTTTTGGAGCATATATTCAATGTAAATAAACAATGAAATCTTTCGTCTATAAAATATTAATAGACCTATATATGTATAGTCAAGATGGAGAAGTAATTTACGTAGGTAATCAAACTGAACATAGGGTAGTCAAAGAATTTTTAAGACATTTTATCGACCTTATTATGTAATAATTACTAATCAGTACATTGTAATATTGATGTCAAATCTTATTAAATCATTTTAATTAATAAAATTAGACAGTGGAAAACTATTTTTTTAAATAATTCTTTAAAAAACTCTTGCCTCTGAGGGCAAAAATTGTTTTTTTATTAAGAATACCTCATTACAAAATCTTAATTAGCAGTAGCATATTATGTTTTGCTAAACAAGTAATTACTAAAACTATATAAACTAAAAGTACAAAAACTATTTATTAATCTGTGGCTAAACTGAAACCAGACGTTAATCGTACGAAACGCGGCAATTCGGTAAATAAAATTGCCGCGGTGACCATGGAACCACTGACCTTGGCTTTGTAAACAAGTACATAATTCAATGGGGCAGATTAAAAATAGAATATCATACGCATCTTCAAAATACTGATAAACTAAAACTTACTGTTTTTTTTTTCTGAAAACAGCGAAGACGACAATCACGTCCGACGTTTATGGATTCTGGTTAACAACTAACAGGCTTATAGAAAAAAAAAACTATTGTCTAGTGAATATTTTTAACCCTAAAGTAACCCTGTTTTTTTTTCTTCTAAAATGTGAATAGGAAGGAATTTACTAATTATTTAGGGTAGAATTAAGTACTTATGCTGCGTTGAAATAAGTATATTTTTTTACACAAAAGATTAATGGCGGAAACACACTACCGTGTCGGGGCCTGTCGTGTCGCGCCAGAAACATATCGCGTTCATACATTTTATATGGTTAGGAGCACATTTGTAGGACGTGTCGTGTCGTGCGTGACTCGCTCTGTCGTGGCGCGGACCGCTGGCCGCCGATTGCGCCACGGCGGTGGTGGGGGTTATGACGCGACACGACACGCCCTGCAAATGTGTTTCTATACCCCAAAGAGGATAGTAATAATGGTAGATATAGAGTGGCAACTCCGGGGTGAAATCGGCATCTATGGAAGGTGCTGCCACCGCAGGGATTGGTGGGTGAACTAAAATTTCAACTATAGCTATACATAGTATGTATACACTTCCCTATAATTTCTGAATATATTTATTTGTTAGCGTCCCAAAGAAGTCCCCCATCCGAAGGAATACATCAAATTATGAGTATTTAAGTATTCAACTTGTATTTTATTTACATTTTATGTAAATAAATAACTAAAATAAATAAATAACTAATAAAATAAATAACGTCATGCTATCGAATGGTCCGTCAGACGATAAGTGAAGTACAAAATGGCCGCCGCTTTTTTTTAAATTTTAGTTCTTCCACCAATCCCCCAAATGTCGCTGTTGCCTATGAAAATTAACGGTTATACTAAGTGTGCTCCCCCTGCTATACCCGCGCGCGGCTCGTGGCGCGAACAAGTGGACGCTTTTTTTTTTTATTTATTTTTGCAGCGTTATAATGAGTTACTAGGTACTAGATTCCTGATAAATATACTTAAATACTTTTTTTTGTAAATAAATACCATTATACATTATAGAAAACACCCAGACAAAGGCAAACACTGCGAGCTTCTGTTCAGAAATGAAAGAAATAAACGTCTGGCGTTTATTTCGTTCATTTCTGAACAGAAGCGCGCCCCGACACGACACGTAAGTGTGCACACCCACCGTCACGACAGAGCGCGACTGCGCGCCAGCGCGACACGACAGGCCCCGACACGGTAGTGTGTTTCCGCCATAAGAATGCTTTGCATTCCGCCACTAGGTACCTAGTTACTTGTTTTTTTTTTATATTTTTGTGACAGACAGACAGACAGAACCCATTTTTAATGACGTTTTTAACTTTTTATCTTACAATAGTTTTTTGTACAGTGAACAATTAGGTAGGTATTACCACAGTATTACTTTCTACGTAAGTAGGTATCTACTATTGTTTTAACCACGTGTAGGTAAAAATATTTATTTACAATGCGGCAAAATACTTCAGCGCTCTGATAGGCTCCGCGATAGCGCTCCTAGGGTTAATTGAAGAAGCACGATGACATGGAGACGGAAGCCGCGGACTATCCGTTTCGTGTTCAATGTAATAATTGGGCTTAAAGTGGCACCACACTTGGTCTATTTTTATTTGCCAAACTTTTAATATTAGCAGTTGCCTGCGGCTTCACATGCTTTTATTTGGCTCCGCTTCTGATAATCGTGATGTTATTAAGTATAATGATTATAAAAGAAAGTTTTTCTTTTTACATTTTTTTTTCAAATCAGACTGATTATAATTTCTACATAAATTCCCGCCAAACCAAATTATTTAGTTATCTGTGGCTAAGTTGTGTGTTGTGTGGTGAAGTTTTGGCGCGAATTCGTTATTTTAATAGAATACAGCACTGCTCTGCCTTCTGATCATATCCTTTAGCAAATACTATATAAGACTACTATCCACAGCTTCGGAAGAATTCGGGCAAGACGCGACACTAGCGCCCCTACGGCATGAGGTGAACGATTTCAAAACTTTTGTGCGTTTTGTATGCAAATGTTATAGCGCCCCTAGCGGCATGAGGTGAACTGTGCGTTTTGTATGCAAAATGTTATAGCGCCCCTAGCGGCATGAGGTGAACGGAGGTTGCCAAGTCATTGTATGAGAAACGTCAAGAGCTGTGGGTATTAGTCTTCTATAGTATTTGCCTTTAGTTATTGTAGTATTGTTGTAGTTATTGTAAATTTATTTCTTCAGTAAAGGCGAATTTTGAAGTCAACACGATAATGCACTTTTAATAGTCCCTGATCATAAACTCAAATCACTATGCACTATAACCAATGTTTGCTTCACATAACACTATCAATACTAATGAATCAAACGTTGAAACACACAAATTAAATTCTAATCACGAGCCCAAGTGGACGCCATCATAGTTGGCGCCAAAAACATTTTGCTTGTTATATTTTGTATCAGCAAGATAGCGCTTGAGATTGAGATTATAATTTAATTGTTCTTCTTTCTTCTTCTTTCTTTTCTTAATTAATGGCGTTTCTGTCGTGTCTTGACGACACATTGACAATTTCGCCAATGTCGAGTATTTAAATGAACACTTTTTATCAAAAAAGTACACTTTAAAAAAGCAACGTGGTACGGTGAGGATCCGAGGTCGCCATCTTGACGACCTTCGTTGACAAGGCGGCGATCTCGAATCTCAATTTAATTGTTTTTGTTACGAGAATAGGCCCACTGAGTTTAGTGATGTCATCTTGTTTGGTTAAATGCCGAGTGTAGTGCCAGCATTAGTAGTTCAAATATGCTGTACATCAGCATGATCAGGCAATTTTATGATGATGTAGGATGCAATTGAATTGTAGTCTATATAGTTTTTAATGAACTTAAACACTATGATTTTATTATTCTGTAAGTTACGATGTGCAATACATTTTTTATTTAACTTACAGTGTTAGTTTGTAATCCCGTAGTTTAGTAGGTATGTTTGGGACAAATCAATTTAGCATCTGATTTGGACGTTTTGGACCATGGGCGTAATCAGGATCAAATTCTTCTGCAAGGTTTATTAGTAAAGTACCTATTTGTGGGTTTAAAAAACTTTTATTATTATATTATTTTATTTCATTTGTTGTTAGATAAATGTGTACTTAGGTACTTAATAATTTTTATTAATAAAATATATTTTGTTGAAATAGCACCAACTGCATGCAATATAAAAATGTCTAATAATAACAGTGGATTAACAAGGTAAACAAAAAAAACCCTATCCTATCACATTCGAGTTACTAAATAATAACTTATCAGTGAGTTTCTGTAACGAATTTTAATTCCACATTAAGTCTCAAGCTCTTTTTCTTATTGGTATATTTTAATGTGTCATTAACTTTGAAAATGCATTTTAGAAACTGGCTGTATGTCTCCTAAATAGGATCCATATTACTTAATAATAGTTTGGATAATTTACACAGCTACATGCTTCACAAAATATGGTTTAAAGTTAACTTTTTGAGAATAAATTGATAAAGTATATTTTTTATGAGATTACATAGACATACTAACATGAGATTTAACAATAAAGATTAATACGATAGTGATAATGATAACATAAGTAATAATAATATAATTTGATTTAGTAAAAGAACAGATGCGCATGCACAAATCATAAATAATTATTCATAGACTTTTTTCTGGAGAGTTGTTTGTGATTTCTCGCAATAAATTATTGCCGATATAAAGGTGCGGCCAGACGATCGAACCTAGTCCGGGACCACGTTTGCTCGTGTAGCAGCGCATAAATATAGTCCGCTACCGAATGGCTCGATGGTCCGCTGCCAAGTAAGGTAAAGCAAGGTAAGTTTCGATCATCTGGCAGCTTCTTAAACGCGGACAAGTTAGTGGTAGGAAGATACCCTGGTCCATGGTATAACAAAACAAGGTATACTCTTCCCGTGATAACTAGGTCACGTGATTGCCCCAAGATTATGTCATCGGCTGTGGTGTGGTTATAATAAGGTTTAATATTGGTTGAATATGTCACTCTGATCGTGACGTAGTCTTGGGACTCTTGGGTCATAGACACGGGAATGGTATACCAGGCGCAGTATATTATTGGACCATGCCCTGGTCTGGTCAATGATTGATCAAACCCATGTACCATCTTGGTACCATCAGTCAGAGCGAGCACGCTAACACATGTTTAGTGAAATACCACCTCTGTCTAAACCTTTTATGGCATGTGTCACACTCATACGGTTTCTCCGATGTATGCGTCATAACATGTTGCACTAAACTCTCTTTTCTAGTAAACCTCTTTGGGCACATATTGCATTTAAACTCTTTTATACCAGTATGTGTCTTATTATGTCTTTTAAGATCACTTTTCTTTGCAAACCTATGATAGCATATTCCACACTCAAACAGCCTCTGGTCCTCGTGTGTTTTAAGATGCACATTTAAGTTGTATCTTCGACTGAAAGCCTTACCACAGAGAGCGCATTTGTGTAACTTTACCGCGTTCTCATGTGAACATTTCACATGCTCAGTCAAATAGTCTTTTCTTTTGAATTTTTTCTCACATTTATTACATTGATATTGATTTCCATTACAATGAGTGTTCATATGATTGTTTAACGTGGTTCTTTGAATAAACCTTCGTTCACATACGTTGCATTGGTATTGCTTTGTGTTAGTATGAATTCTTATATGTAATTTTAAATGGCCCTTCTGGTTGAATCTCTTCATGCAAAACTCACACTGAAACGGTTTCTTACCGGAATGTGTTCGTAAATGAATCCTCATATAATTTCTGTAAAATTGTTTATGACAAATTGTACATTCACTTGTTGGTCGGTGTTTAGATTTTTCTATTTGTGTTTTCGGTTTTTTGTCATGTTCCTTTTGGTTATTGTGATCTGTTATGTGCGATATAAGTTCCTCTTTATTTTTAAAGTTTTCTCCGCAACTATCACAAGTAAAAACCAATTCGGTAGTTGCTCTATGGTTGGGATTTACATTGAATTTGTCTGGTTGTGGACAATACTCCAACGAATCTTCGAAATTTTGTATCCTCAGTTCCTCTGTGGCTATTTGTAGTCCTTCCGTTGTCACTCTACGTATATCATTTGTTCTTCCATTGTCATTTTCATCTGGAGAACCTGAAATACAAATGTTTTATTAAGTTTGTTTTTTTATTATTTTATGTTTCTTTTTCTTTATTTTTAACTTATTTTGTTGATAAATGGTCAATTGCCTCAAATTATTGTCACGCTACTAAATTAACATTACAAAATTTCTTAGACATGCTTCCTTCATTAGCATAAAAATCTTTCTCAGTTCTATATTTGGATCCACCAACTAGTTCTTCTCATTTGGAACAGATTAAAACCCCTTACCATTAAGCCCAGTCCAGCTCCCTTCCACCACCATACCACCTTCATCCACCTTATTCTCAACTTCTTGTTTAATATCATATGGCACTTCTTCATCTAAGACTTCTTCTTTTAATTGACACGATGGCTCCTCTTTAATGTTCTCCGTATTACATACAGAATCGACATTGTAAACCTCTGTGGTTGATGCGTGTAAGCTGTTGAGGTTGTACCGGTCACGATCTATTTTGCGGATTGATTCGACTGTCACCTTTAACAATAAAAATGTCTGCTGATGGTATGATAATCAAGGCTTAACATTAAATGGTGTTGTTAGATTAAAGTTTAGGAAGCCCTTAATATATTTTTGAAATTTTCTTGGACAAATCAAACAACACCATCTACTAGTCCCAAACTAATTGCTAATAAATAAATAAATATATAGGGACAAATTTAATCTAAATAAATATTAATTGTACATACAACAACACAATTAATATTTATTTAGATTAAAAATTTATACCAAGGCAAACATATATGCACACAAATGTTTGCATTGCGCAGGTTTCGAACCCGCGGCCCTAGGTATAAAGTGATCATTGCTAGGCAATTCTACTACCTACCAGGCCTGTCACTGGATTGTGAATGTGCTCTTCACAGTTAATAATACATTTACTAGTATCCATTTAATAGTAAAAAAAGTATATTATTTACTTATGTATATTTATTTATTTGTAATTGATTTATTTTAAAATTTCATTTAGTTATTTTATTGGAAATCGTATTTTATTATTGTAAATGTTAATCTAATGAATTGTAATATAAATTGTAATTGTGAAATAAAACTTGTTTTCAAGAAATAAATTATTATTATATATTACCCGCCCTTCCTTGCGTAGGATCTTCGTGAGTAGAGTGTCGGCCCGAACCGCGCGCGCCGCCAATTTGCGACACCGTTGCAGTTGAGTAAAACAAACGTAGCAGGCTGCAGCCGGCCTTTGTGACCGAAGCCACTGGAAGTAACATGCTGCATGACAACACAGTCAATAGTCATTTTGGTCTATAAATTATTAAAATAGAGAGCCAACTCGAGAGACCGTGATAAGTAAGAACGTAATTTCACTTAGTTTATTTTTATTTCTAACCATGCCATGACTCGATTTGGCTGCCATGTAAAATGACGATTCAAAATTTCAGATGTTTTACTAGTAGGTCGTTTCGCTTTTGTGATGTTCGATCAACAGAGACATTTTACTACATTGTCCTTCTGATACGGAGGGTTTATAGACCAAGCTCCATACATTTTTCATTCTCCTTTCTCATCCTGCACTGCATCAAGACTATTATACATTCTAAGTGGAAAATTCACTTAGGGGACTAAGTGTAGTTAGCATATCAAGTAGTCTATCCGTATCAGAACAAGTGTGTCAAAAGAAGTTGTTATTTCATTATTCCTATACTCTTCTTGTAAGGCGACACGACAGTGATCCACTTTTCTACCTCTGATTCCTTTTCTCATTTGGAACGGATGGTACAGCAAGATCTGATAGTCTTCTTGCTATTAACAATTGGCTGCCCCTAAGGCGATCTTGACCCAAATTACAAACTATTCTGTAGTGGCAGCAACTGCAAATAGGTGACTTTGTACTTACTGCTATATTAGTCAGCTTTTCATACAGTTCGTATAGAGGAGTGCCAGAGAGACTATGCACACGGACGCCAGTGGCCAAGCAGATCCGACAAACAGCATGGAGGCTCATGGTTAACAATATTAATAAAGTTACACAAATGTTGCTAAATAATTTCTAACGTTTACAGCTGGTACGTCCGGATTCAAAGAACCGGATAGAATAACTTGCTTTATTATGTTGATTTGTATAATTTCATTAATGTTGCAATAGCATCTTGCTGACAAAGTTCCACTTCCACGTAAAAATAAACAATGTTGGTTGATTGGATTGATTTGATTTGGTTGTTGCAAATTGCATTGTGTCAACTGTCAAATTAATCAATCAAAGTCACGTGTCAACTGTCACGTCGCTCGTGCCCAACTAACAAATTTTAGTTCTTGGTTGAATAAATAGTACACAGATGTTCTATAAGCTGTATAAGTAAGCGTTAAAAGAGCTGTATAGCACGCAATACAGCCCTTATATATACAAATTGGGCACAAATTATTCAGCCTTGATTTCTAAAAAGGTACACAGTAGCAGAATAGTAGCTCTTTATTAGCAGTATAAGAGAGAAATTGAGTCTTTTATGGCTGATCAGCGGCATTATTTAAGATTCCGTGTAGTTTTTTATACAGACTAGAGAGTTCTATGAAGTAACGAGTGAACAATTATACAGCATCATAGTATTAAAGCTGCTATACTTGTGTGTACTTGTGTTATCATAATAAATGTTAATTGTTAACCGCTGACATCTATATGGACATCCATTTGTGAATATATTTATATGCTGCGGTTATCCTACGGTAAGTTTATGTTTATTGTATTCTATTGTGTAAATATTATGGGTAAGGTAAATTTATAGTAAAATATATGCATATTTAGAGTCAAAATTTTCACGCGCCTCAGGAATATGCCTTTATTACAAAAAAATCTTTGTAAATAAGTTTGAGGTTTAACAAAACAATTTTCTTGTTTTGAGTTTTATGGCATCAAAATCAGTCTATGGTTTTCTATTTGAACATCAACCACAAAATTAATGACGAAAACTTCGTCTAATGTGATAATAATAATCATAATAATGTCGAAATTATTATAGGTTAAGTGAACAAAATGGTTGACATTGTCTCCAACCTGCAGTGAACCATTGTAACTCCAAATGACTTCTAAAGTTTCACTTAATTACCGTTATAATGTCAATTTCTGTACATAATATCTGGGTTATGCTCACATTCAGCCCTGGGCTGGTATGCAGTTGTTCAATAGTTTACGTGAAAACCCTGTAGCCCGTTAACAAAAAATAAATATTTGTTTTTAGGGTTCCGTAGCCAAATGGCAAGAAGAAGAGAGTGATAATTCGATCGAGTTGTGCTAAACTAAACTGGATACACTCATATTAATCAAGCAAGGACTAACTGCAATTATTATAGTGATTTAAAAATAAAAAATTGTCAAACATTCGTAAAGTTGTATTATTTTTTACAGCCCACATTCTTATATTTTCACGAAAATACTCACGTTCTTCATAATTATGGTATTCATGTTCACTGTCACTGGAACTAACCACTACACTCAGTTTTTTCTAAGTTATTGTGTACGGAACCGTCAATTAAAAAGTTTGATGTCGCACCTGACCTGTTTTATTACCAACAGGTTCAGCTCAGAGGATAACAATGTGGTACTTGTGAACCAATAAATAGCAGTCAGTGGTACTAGATATCAATAGTGGTGCATGTAACATAGTTTACGTGTACATGTGAACTCATTTAACGCTCTTTTACAACATAATATAAAGGCTGATTAATATATCACTAAATAAACCCGCTTACTGCAAAAAGCTGAATAACACTCCAAAAAGGTTCTATATAACAGCTTTTGACTGCATTTATGTTCACACGTGCTGTATTAAAATGCCAGCAATATAACACCGTACATGTGGACCTTTCAACAGCCAAAGCCGTATTTTTCCCGTCATAAATGCTCTTGCTCAGCCTATAAAACGAAAGCTGACTAACAGTGTTATGTTATCCTATTATAACACCAATAGTAACTTAATAGGCCAATTTTACATTCCTCTAAATGCCCTATAAAGGTATATGCTGATTTCTTTACTTTAGTACAGCTAACGAACCACGTATGGCTTATATTAATGCATAAAGATCACCAGTGAACTGTATGTGTACTATTAAAGAGACAAATGTGTTGCTTGGGTGGGTACGACTCTTCTTTTTGTGGCAACGACTTATTTTAAGATTTTTGGATATCAAAATATTACGTACCTATTTATTCTTTACAACAAAGTAAAACTCACGTCCAATAGTTAAATATCACGTTTTTTACTATTTTCTCATAATAACTTAGCCTCCTATCATCAACAGAACTTTTGTTGTGAATCTATTTGGAATCAGTTGGCGGAAAGTTTTGATTTTGTACTCGTAGTACTCGTCTTTTTTCATAACGCACACCACACACAATGTTTACCTGTCTACTTATATGTACACAATTTAGATGATGCATAATAATATTTTAATAGCAAGAATTTAATACCCTATGTAAAAGGTTGAGGAGGACAATATCATTTATTGGTAAAATACATAACTAAATAACTAACATGAAATTATTTAAAACTAAACTAACGATATAAATAAAATTTGAGGAGGTAGTTTTGAAATTATTGCGATAAGTACTTTAAAAATAAAACCAGTAAATTATTAAATATAATTTATTGTGCCTTAAAATTAATCCTATCATACCAAGTATATCGTATACTCAAAACGGTGTTGGAAAAAATGTGACGCGTACTCGAATAAGTGAGAAACGACTGTATTGTAACAACAATAGTGTTTTGGAATGAAGTTACTTCTTCAGCATGCTGTTGACCAGACCCTTGAAGGCGTCAAGACCCTTCTCGTTGGCCTCTTGGTAACCTGGTGCTGTAGCCTTGACTGTCTCGTACCATCTGAAGAAATATTATAGTTAAATTTAAATAATCATGGACAAGTAAACGCCATCTAGTGGCCAGAACAAATTGGTCCCATTGCATCGCGAAGTTACAATCATTTGAACGTATGGTCTAAAATACAAAGAGGTCAATCAATGTAGCACGAAACGCGTCAACAGGTAAGGTGGGTAATGTTAATGATTAATTTAATTACCAAAATAACAAAACAAACTTGCCTTTTGATATTAGGGTACTTCTGGAAGTTGATGTCTGATGCTTCGAAGCTGGAGATACTGGCAACAAGACTGAGGTCAGCCAGGGTCAAGTTGGAGCCCGCTGCGTACTTCTGTCCGTCGAGGAATGTGTCGAACAACTTCAGAGACTCCTCGATCTTGGCTGCCTTCTCCTTATCTGCTGGTGCACCGCCGAATACTTGAGGGTACTAAAAGCAATAACTTAATTTTAAAAAATACGTCCTAAACATATATCTAACTAGCACCAGACTTTTAATTCCATTTCAATCCACCGATGTATTCTAATACTAGAAGACTTTTAAGTCCACTTGAATCCCTTCTTTCTTTGTAATTCAGGAACAGTTGAGATAATATTCGTGGTCGTTTTCGTATAGTTGTGTGTGGTGGGTTTTGGGACAAAAAAAATTTGGATAAAATTCACTTACGAAATAATCAGCAAATCTCTGGTACAATGTGCCGATATCGAAGTACAGTCTCTGGTCGACAAGAGCCCTCGCCTTCGCCTCCTCTGGGTACAGGTTCGATCCCTTGCCATATTTGTTCGCCAAGTAGGTGATGATGGCACGGGACTCCCATATCGAGAAGCCATCGTCGACCAGAGTAGGGACAGTGTGTTGTGGGTTTAACTGCAAGAAAACATTAGCTAATTAATTTAAATTACTCGTAGTCAAAATTATTCAGTTTATTAGCCCTTACAGGTTGAACGAGGAAAAAACGGAAATTTATAAGATCCTCTTTTTGCCTGTCTTTTTTACAGCCAGTTATTAAAACGCATTTTTAAAGTTAAATGGCACAATATGTTGTAGCTGTCACTGTCAAACTAAATGTGAAATTAAAATTAAATTACGTTTCAGAAACTGGTTGTAAGGCTGCATGGAGTTTACACCTAAGTTTACATCGCAGAAGAACTCGAGGAAGTATCGTGAATTGCAAGAAATATACAGAACTGAACCTAAAACCTACAAGAACTCTCTTTAGACTTTGCAAATACGCATACAAACACTATTGTCTTTTAAGCTATCGCGATAGAGGACTTGTGTTTATTTCTTGCAACACAAAACAACATTCGAACTTCATTGGCTTGCAATTTATTGCAGAAGTAAACGCGGTTCGTGAATAGTAATAAATAAATAATATTTTATTGATATAACTTAAGTAGATCTAAATAAAGTAGTGAAAGTGTTGAGAAATTATCTTATTCTGTTATCTGTATAACGAACGAGTTCTGTTTTATCTAAAGAAAATATTACATTGTGTAATAAGCCGTCTGTAATAAGTTAAATATGTACTTAAATGAAACAAATACCTAATAAATGTATGTTATCGCGACAATCGTGACTGTTCTGTTTTATTAGGTGTTTTTGTAATTTTAATTATTATTTCAGAGAGTACATATTTTGTTCATTCGCACGGATCTATTTATATCTCCATTGATATCCACCATTATTTTCTCATTTTAATACATATAAAGCAGAAAATAATGTACATTGTGGCAGAATAATTTCCATAAAAACCAAGTTTTATTCTTGGTTCAGCTGTTATAACGCGAAAATAAGCAGACATTTATTATTACTTTGACATATTATATATTATTAGCCACACACAGATTAAATATTATTAGCCCAGGTTTTGAAATGCATTTTGAAAGTTAATGTCAAATTAAATTACAGTCTGTCTGTCAAATTAAAGAAGAAAAATAGAGAGCTTTAGATCATGGAATTAAAATTAAAATGTATTTCATAAAGTAGCTGTCAAAAAATTAAACAAAATATTACCTACTTCATAAACTTTATTTAACGGTTTTTAATTTAATTTTACATTTTATTTATTTTTATTTTATTATTACTTAATTTTAATTTAATTCTATTGTAATTTTTTAAGGGTTATACCTACTTGAAATAAACGACTATTATAATTATTATTTTAAACAAAGTATAGGTCTGCTGCTGCTCAATACACCAACACAGTACCTACTTTACAGTACATGCACTATACAATTTCATTGATATTTAATATTGATAAAAGATTATCGTTTTTGTGTGTCCGACCTCCAATATCGGCTTCGAACCGGGCGGCACTTCGGTAATTACGTTTCGTAATAACCAGTCCATGGGGCTAATGCCCAACACCTTAATGTTCTTTGAGTCATTAAGTTTTACTTTTCAATTATATAACTTTGTGACATTTTCGACACGACACGACACATATATTTTCATGCAATGGTCGAGGGATTAAGCAGGGTTTTAAAGAATTTCAACAGACTATTCACGTGTAAGGCGAGCATACATACACCTAAGGACAATAAATTGCACGCTAGTCCGCACGAGACAATTTGCCAGACAGTCTTTGAGATTTGTCGCAGATGTTAAAACTTACAAAGCTTGCGACAGTTCTTGTAGATTTTTCAGTTGAATGCCGTAATTTTCTTGCACTAAAAGCTGTTTGAGATAAACTCACGGAAGACTTCCGCGACAACTTGCAGGTGTAAAATCGGCAAAAAGTGTTAGTTGGATTAAAATATTTACGTTCGATAGTATTTCCTGTAAAAGTCTAGGTCCTCACAAAATAAATGATTTTCAGCTATTACTCATCAAACAATGGAGCCAAGTGGAAGTAGGGGCTTATCGGACCATATTGGTTACATTCCAATTTACTAGGTATACCTACTTGGAACAGAAGCTCCAAGCAATCGTTTAATATAACATTTAAAATCGATATACTCAAGTAAAAACTTGAATCAATTACAAATCACTTATTTGGATAAAACACACAACTTCATGTTACCACAATAAGAAAAGACAAGATTATTAGAACACAACCTGTGAATATTACTGGGCATTTTGTGTCAGGTTGGAAACGTCTAGGTGTAGTAGTGGTCGCGGTAAATGATAGAAACAACCAATTGGTACTTAATTATTTTATGGTGGTTTAAACAAACTCCTTGACCGCATAATGTACGCAGTAATTCCCTTGAGGTCAACGACATTGTTGCAAAATTACATCATTCATCTGTGTGGCCTTATACAAATTTTATTTCAATTTTCAACCGTGTCTAAATACAATAAAGTTGAGTTTATCAAGAATGGTAAATACGTCACTTTTGCCATAGCAACGTCGACGGGAACTGCTGGCCGCGTGCCATGGATTCTGAACATTTCCATAGTCTAGCAAATAGCTATTTACAATCGTCAAAGACGGTTGTTAAAAATAATATAAGTACCTACCTAGTTGTCAGTACTTCTTATGTTTTTTTTATTCCACAAAGTTGGCAAACAAGCATACGGCCCGCCTGATGGTAAGCATCACCGTAGCCTATAGACGCTTGCAATACCGGGGGTATGACTCAAGCGTTGCCAACCCTCCCAACCCCCCCAAGTGGAGCTCTAGAGACCTTACTCACGTAGGAACACAACATGGCCGAGACCAATGCTATTTGGCTACGATCTTCTAACTGTAAAGTGGAGGTCCTTCCCCAGACGGGCTTCTCCGATTTGAGCGGATTATTCGCTGTGCTCTACCTCTCTTGTTAGCCAATTGTCAAAACTATATTATTCAAATTCTATAGCCCATCCCTGTTCACAGTTATTTTCAAAAGGTTCTTGGTTGACAGATGGTTTAAAACATTAAGACCTAAGACATAGACGACTGCTCGAGCAGTTAGCCATTTGACCACCATACATGGATGGACCACTCTTATTTTGAGTGTTTTAAATCTGTGGTTATAAACCTGTTTTTACATCTGTCAGAGGTAAAATAACGTGAACGGTCTATAGCTTTTAAGTGGACATTAGTGCTAATTCTGTTGTACAGATGTACAAGGATGTTTATGAACGTGAGTGACGTTTGTAGGAGGGCGTTACTGTGGCATATTTTCATACATTTTGTCAAAGGCGAACTGTCAAAAAGTGACCTACAATATGAACGGGAGTTGTAGTTCCAATTTCGGCCACGTTCATAAAGACCTTTGTAGCACTATACATTTAACTAAACTAATTACAGAAATAAAGGTATTGTTGTCCTTCCTTGGTTTACAATTAGTAACAAGGATAGCAACACTTCTAGTCCTGTCAAAATTTGTTTAGTCTAATTAAATGTACAACAGAATTAGCACCACTGTGAGTGGACTATGGACACTGATCTATGAAAGTAACGATTCGAAAGTGCTTCTAATATGCCTATTTGAATAAAAATATTTTGATTTGATTTGATTACCTATAAATGAGAAAGTGAGTTTGTTTGTTTGTTTGTTATTCCTTCACGGCTTGACTAATCAGCCGATCATTAAAAGCTTTTATTTAACTTGACCTGTATGTATGTATGTATGTAAGTATGTATGTATGTATGTATGTATGTATGTATGTAAGGGCGGAATCTTGGAACGAAAATTTGAACCACTTCCCGAAGACCGATTGAGCTGAAATTTTGCTTAAAACTGTAGATCAGATGACAATACAATATTATGATAACAAAATTACGATACAGCCGTTTGTGTTACGTTTTTCGTACAAAACCGTTCCGACCAAAAACCTATAGGGTACTTCCGGTTGTCCTAGAATCATGAAATTTGGCAAGAAGGCAGATGATGTAGCACAAGTACAGGAATAAATCTGAAAATCGTAAATTTGTAGTTACTACTTCTTCTTTAAACAACCAATATAATGTGACCCTACTCTTGGTACATTTTACATTGGTACATGGCTCTTTTTATACCGGTTTTGAATTAAAATGTATTTTATCTATTACTAGCTTTTCCTCGCGGCTTCGCTCGCGTTAATTTTATGACATAGATCTCGTTTGACGACAAAACAACCCACAGCGCGAGTTTTGGCGCCATCTGTTGGCCGATAACATCCCATACAGCGCCCTCTATAGTAGAAAAAATATTTTCCCTTTGGATTGACATACTTTCACGGGTAAAAAGGTAGCATATGTTGGGCTCTGCACCTCAATATATACAAATTTTCATAATGATCAACTGATTAGTCAAGCCGTGAAGGAATAACAAACAAACAAACTCACTTTCTCATTTATAATATTAGTATGACTAGTTTGATTATGGGAAGGAACCCTCATGCGAGAGTTCTACTTGCCCTTGGTTGGTATTTTATTTTTGATGGGTACATAAAACCGTTTAGTGACTATAGTAAAATCAGGAAATTTTAAAGGTATTCAAATTGCTGGTGCTAGTTAAAACAAATAAATTCATTAGACTAGTACCGCCTCCCGACAATAGATGGCACTGCGAAACCTGTCCAGTGATAACTAAAAAGTAAAAAATAAATTAAAAGTAAAAAAAATATATTTAAAACAAGCTTTTATTTAATTTCGCTAAAAAGAATAAAATAAACTTTTCTTTTAAAACTTTAACTATCAACTTATAACGTCATTACACAATTTATATGACATAAAAGCTTGTCGCGAGACTTAATTACTAAGAATTACTCGTACTAAGTTCGATAATTATGTTTTCTAATACAGGTAAATCTCGCGACAAGCTTTTATGTCATATAAATTGTGTAATGACGTTATAAGTTGATAGTTAAAGTTTTAAAAGAAAAGTTTATTTTATTTTTTTAGCGAAATTAAATAAAAGCTTGTTTTAAATATATTTTTTTTACTTTTAATTTTTTTGTTTTTTTTTTATATATATTGCCAGGGGTACAGAACCCAACATAAATGCGGACGTAATAAATTAGATTTCTCATCAAATAAATGTAACAGTAAATCACGTAATACTTTTAGAAATCCATCTTCTAATTCATTAATTTACGTAGATTCATAGATCACTTAATTAAATAACAAATAGGTAACGTAAACAATAATTAGTGTAACGAAACGGAAAATATATTTAATTAGTATTAATGTTATTTTCGAAGTGTTTTCCTGTAGATTGAAATTACCTATAATATTTCGTTATAATGTCGTGGTTAATCGGATACCTTCTAAGTAGGTACTTACCTACTTAACATTAAAATACGTAATACTAATCACTAAACAGATTTTGTGACATAATGTGGAATCAAAATAAAATTGCGTTTCATTAACTAGCTGTTAGATTAGATAAATATTTTGGAAAGTTTCAAGGAAGTACATACATATAGCAGAAAAGGGAAATATTAAGCACGTAAAATTGCGGTCATCTGCTAATCTTTAATTTAATTTGGTTACCTACTCAATTTGTTTAGTATACTTAGGATAAAGCGGGAAGTGTAATAAATGTAATTGTCAACAATAATTAGCACGGAAAACCGCAGTCATTTGTTTACTTTCAATCCTTTTTTGTCTCTGAATAAAACTGTCTCGAAATGTACCTTTAAATATTCTGGCTTCAAGTGATCTCCGTGGTGTAGATCCACCAGCTTGAGGTTTAGGCTTACGTTGAGCGCACGCGCCGCCAATAGGACTGCACGGCAAGGCGCTGAACCTGGCACGTAGTATAGGTCGATGGGCATTTTACTGAAAACAACAATTTTAAATTAAACTCCTATTTAAACCCTTTCAGTACAGTTGACAGGTGTTTGGAATTTTTTTTTCGGGTTTCCTCACGTGTTGTATAAGTAGCTATACCAGGATTTGGAAAATGGATTAGGAGAATATCCAATTAACTGCGGTTATGATAAATTACTTGCTAGCCAAGTGTGGTATTTGACGTGGTCGCCGATATGCACTGGTTTATCACCACTCTCTTAGTACTTGAGTTTATATACATACAAGTTTTTATTGCTGACAATGAGTAACATTTTAAATTCACTAGGAAATGACCCGCTGGGTTTTATAAGCGTGAAGGTAGAAAGGTCAACCTTCAGTCGAAATGAATAGTAAATTGATATGGAATGGCCAAGGCCCACTATTGTTGATAGAGGCAGTTAGTGTAGTTACAATACAACCAATCATAAAATTTTATTTGATGTAGGTATAAATAATTTAATTACTCGACTTCGTCTGTAAAAATGGGGCGAGGGGATCATGCGTGTAATAGTTCTTTATTTGTTATATTCACCACTTTGTATGACGAATATTTCGGTTAATTTATTTGTCACACAAAAACTGCCAAAACCATACAAATACCTACTATTACCGGTTTTTTTCAATTTAGTACAAATTCGCGCGTTTCTGCAAGTTCTTATGTATAAAGGCAAAGTGGTTAGTTAGTATACTTGTACTTGAATACCTCCTACCATTATCAAGTTTTTTTGTAGTTATTGAATGCGGAATTGTACTAAGCTAAGCCAAGTATCTAATATAATATCGAGATTTATGCTCAAACACCATAGACTGTGGTTCCCAAAGTGGATTGGGCCATGACCTACTTAAAGTATTACTTACGTAATAGTCAAATATCGTGAACTGGAATTTTTGGTGATTCTGTCTGTTGTCAAAAGTGGCAAAATCGCTGATCTTCGCGACTAAAAGTAGCTAATCTGATTAAGTGTCCATTTTATTATTATTTTTATAGTTATTACGGTTCCAGTTCCACCTATGTTAAAACTAACCATTTGAAAAATTTGAAAATTTCATCTGTAAATATGGGGGGGGGGGGAGGGATATTTTCAGTGTCCAGCCAATATCCACAGTTGCTCCACTGTAAGGGCGCGTTCATATGGCGCGAATTTTTACGTGCGAGCGTCGCATAAGCATCGCGTAAAAACCGAACTCTTTGTAGGGGCTTAAAGAAATTTGAACTTCAATTATTTTTTTATTAATGTACAAGACATAGGAACGTACATAATTAAAAGAAATAAAACTTCAGCGAGGTAACGCTGCTAGCATTTTGGGCACCCTGCCACGGGGACCATGTCTTTTTAATGCTTAGTTTTAGTTTTTAATTTTTATTGTTAGTTTAGTTTTAATTAATTTTATTGAATTTCATGTTATTTAATTATGTATTTTACCAATAAACTCAACTAAGTACTATTTACAAATAAAAAACTTGACCCAGATCCCTCGAATATATATATATATATATTATGAATTATATATATTTTTTTTAATGTATATTTTATATCGATCATGTTGCGATCGTCGCGTGCGCGACGGGATTGCGACGCGGCGCGCGGGCACTTAGCGATCGCGATGCGAGTGGAGCGCGTACTACGTGTGTGGCGTGTGCGCATGCTTTTGTCGATATAAAATGTACATTAATAAAAAATAATTAAAGTTCAAAATTTTTTAGGCCCCAACAAAGAGTTCGGTTTTTTACGCGATGCTTACGCGACCATAGATTAATATTGTAAAAACTGTACGCGACGCTCGCACGTAAAAATTCGTGGCGTGTGAATTCGGCCTTATAGTGGCTTCACGACTTTTGGTAGTCATAGTTTAGGAAATACTGTCATAGAACGTTACAAGTAGTATTGTAATGAGTCAGCAAGGTCACGCACAGTCATTCCGCAAAAAAAAACGAATTCACTGCCGGTTTATATGTAATTTATAAGTGGATATACTCATATTTCTGCATATCTTTGTGTACTCCACAATTCCCTAGCTTACTTTTGTTTATTATCGTTTTATAGTGACTGCACAAGAACAATTTAAAGTTAATGATGCACTAAATTATGGCGGTTACTGTGAAACTAAGAAGTAAAAATGATTATAATTTCTTTAGTTCACTCTGTTGTAGATTGGAAAAAAAGGTCCTATTACTGGCTTCAAGTGAAGAAGGGGTAAAGGGGAAGAAACATTAATAGCTTGATTAATTTAATGTTTTTGTTTTTATTACCACGATTTTTCTAAACTGACTTAGCTAGGTACTTAGGTTCTAAAATGTACTGCTAGTGCACTTGACTGATCATGAACATTCCGCAAGTTAACTATTCCAACATAACTATTACCTACATTTAACTGGTTCAATTTAACTAACGCGCGGGCGGTAACGTAAATGGAAACTGGTTCAGTTTTGATACCTTTCACTTTGTTTTGAGAGCTCAATATAACAGACAAGATACAATACACAATATTTCATAAGCGTGTATTCGTTAACTTAATTTACGTGCATTTGTGAATGAGTCAGTTTTCTATTGCAATTTTTGGATTGATTTACTCTATTGAGACCGTAGTATTCTCTGTCTACGATTGAGACAGTCAAAAACTGAGACGAAGATACTGATTGTATCCGAGACTCCATCGTTTAACATTAAAATCAAAGTTAACCGAAGTTAGGTTAATACGATAGTCTTGATCTAGAGTAGCACTTCGTAAAATTTTTCCTAAAGTTCCCTTTCCGAAAGAATAAATTATAGTCAAGCTATATCCTGGCCGGCTTAAAACAAAGCCGCGTTACGAGTGCGTTTCGGTTTATGTGTTCCCGCTAATGTCATAAACTGCTCAACTGATTTTCATGCAGTTTTCAACGTGAAAAAGGAATTACTTATAACGGTGAAGGCCTATGTAGTGTGATAAATCGTCCGTCAGTTTAAATTTGTTTTTAAAATAAAAAAATAAGTTGCCAGTGTATTGAAATAAAAAAAAAGCCTCAATAAAAAAAATACACTGCAGCAATACAAGTATTGTTAGATGTCGTGGATATTTAACAAACTAATAACCGTCAGAATTTAGAAAACTTTTGGTAGGTACGATAAATATTATCCAAGGTAACTCTACTTATTAACAAATTCTAAATGTATTCAACGGATCAGTAAAGTATACATAGTAAAGTTATAAAAACAACATCAATTACCATACCAACTGCCTTCATCAAACATAATCAACACGTCTTATAAAAATAAAACTTTTTTGCCAAACCTCATTAACTATTCTGTATAGAAAAACTTTTAGTCTATTCAATTTTTTAAAAATAAAAATAAACAAGTTATTTTTTAGGCAAAGGAGTTATGCAACTTACGGTTTTGTTGTTTTAAATCGGGAAAATAGAATCACAGACGTTCACCGGTCACAGAGTAAACTGTTGGAGTAACCGCGAGAGGTGGGAGTGGAACTATTTTATACCGACCGGCGAATCGAGATCGCCTCGTGACGCATGCTCAACAAACACGACGATTTTTCCCACTTCAATAAGATCTTTTTTAAACGAATATGTGAATGACTGGTCAAAATTTTATTCTAGAAAACTTTTCTATTATGTTTTTATTGTAGATTATGCTCAAATAATAAATAGGTATCAGTTTTGCAAATTCGTGAGCAGGCGGGTGTCTGCTTGTCGGCGTCATAATATTGAGTCAGGTTTAAATTTTCCAATAATTTATAGTCTTATTTGAGGATTAAATCATATCATAATTAACCCATGGATGGACATCCCACTGCAGGAATACGGGTCTCCCTTCAATCGATCCGATTCAATCGAAGCTGATTAGAGCGTACTCAGCCACACTGCTCCAATGCGGATTGGCAGGGGCGAGT
This sequence comes from Endotricha flammealis, assembly GCA_905163395.2. Classification (NCBI taxonomy): domain Eukaryota; kingdom Metazoa; phylum Arthropoda; class Insecta; order Lepidoptera; family Pyralidae; genus Endotricha; species Endotricha flammealis. The sequence goes on from LR990860.1 coordinate 16,051,292, forward strand.
GTCAGCAAGAATTGAAGGCCACCGACTTGACTAACGACTGTCATCCATCGACATTAGCCGATGGCTTAACATACCCTCCGAAGTACGGAGAAGTTCGAGATAACCATGAAAACACTGGCTAGGTTCGATGTTGCTTAACGTGTTCATATTAGAGTAAGACATACAGCGACGTCACCGTAGAACTATGGGGTACTATGCCCAAACCAAATTGTGTGAGTGTGACTTTAGTATCTAATAACATCAAAAATTTAAGACCTCCGTGGTGTAATGGTTACCATGCTGGACCGCCACCCACGAGATCCCGGGTGCGAATCCCGATCGGGTCATGATGAAAAACTAACTTTTCCTGATTGGTCTTAGATGTTTTCTATAAATGTTTTTGTTATAAAATATAATATCGTTGACTTAGTTTAGTATCCATAACACAAGTCTCGAACTTACTTTGGGGCTAGCTCAATCTGTGTGATTTGTCCCTATACATTTAGGTATTTAAAAATATTTGCTCTGAATTAGAACCTGGTTGATAACCAGTTGATGACCTCCCAGAGGGGCCAATGCCTCAGGTGTCAGGTGTCAGTCGGCCTCAGAGACAAGGATGACGGGACACTCCGGTTGGGGACCAGGACCCGTGTCGGGGACAATAGTGTCCCACACTTGCTAGCCTTCTACTATGAAACGTTTTGTGAAACGGTAATCCACTTTGATCGGATTACATTGACGTATTTTTGCGTTTAGAATATTTTTTGCTTTGACGGTTTGACAACCTGTGTCCTATTTCAAAGTGTTATTTAGGTACTTATGTGTATGATATACAGGGTGTTTGGTAGATAACTGGACATGGGATAATGATAGAAAGGCGAGATGGTCTGCTACTTGCTGAGCCGAAAAAATTGACGTAGGGCATATATTTTTTTTAAATGTTTTTTCATATATTTTTATTTTCATTAAACTTTCTTCCTTCAGAACTTGAAGTACCTACCTACTAACTTTTTTTTAATGGATCAATCGGTCAGCTTATTTTTTTATTCTTATCTTAACTTAGGTTAGGTAGCTGACTTTTAAATTGATATTTGTCTATTAGTTACCAGAAAAAATAATATGAGCCCTCAAATATCAAAACGACGAAAATCACGAGCAGAACGATGCACTTTGAACTGCTATAAAAAAGGTGGTACACCATTTCTAATTCTACGAAAACAGCTCTACTTCATGCCCTTTCGAATGGTATGTATTTTGCATAGTTGATATTCTTTTAATAAATAGACTTTTTCGTTAATTTTTCATAGCGGACGGTTTCTGACCAAAGTGGTTTATGACAAAAAAGACAAATTAGCTTACGAAACATAAACCTGGATGGTTACACAAGGCTGCTAGATACGTGAACATTACTCTTCATCAATATCATCATCATTATTAGCTTGTATCTACCTGCTACCCAGTACCCCTTCGACTCAAAGCTGGTATCTATCTTAACTCAACAGAGTGGACAGACACAACAAGGTACACATAGCCTGGGTTCTAGCACGTTCCAGGACATATGGCCATCCCAGTCAATGAAGCAGCGGATGAACTTGCGCGAGAAGGCTCTCAAACGTCATCACACGGATCGGAACCGTTGACTCTTTCATTACAAGCTCTGCTCAGCACAACGGGCTATGAGAGAGTCCCATTCTGTGGAGGTGTTCGTTTGTAACGTAGTGCCGCCGTGACTATCTCAGCTTTCTGTCATTATCCCATGTTCAATTCTCTTCCAAACATCCTGTATATCTAGCGCCATAATTTATTTTTATTATAGTAACGTGCAAGTCAAAAATTAAAATAGCATCAAAGAATCAAATATTGCATTCAGTACTGCAGTTATATTACATATTTACTACGAATAATCATCTAAATAAGTAATTAATTTATAATTCAGAAACAAATCAAAATGGCCACTTGTGAAAGAAATTCCTAATTAAAACATTGTTTAAAAAGAGCGACATCTCGCGACGCGATAGTTCTTGCTTATATTATGGATTCAGTTCAGCACAATTCTTGAACCCGCAGCAGTTTACTAGGCGGGCCTTATGCTTACGAAGTAACTATTAATCTGTGCATAAGCTTGCTTATGCCACCTTAGTGATATAAAAAAAGTTTGTAACTAACGCAAGATTTCCGCGATACCTTGCAGATGTATACGTGGCCTTACTTAACTGTGCTAAACGAGGGAGCAAGTAGGTATGTCTAATAGAATACATACAAAATCCATTACCTAACAAAACAATTTATGGACAACTTTTCTGAAAGATCGCTTTGTGTAAAACTTGAAAAAGTAATAATATTTGCTAGAAGTTGTTGAACTCTTGTTTGCCACATGGATAGTAAAAAAAGCTAGTCTCAATTAGGTATGTATGACAGAGAAATTAATAACATGGCTCAGGCCTGACATAAACTGTTTTAATATTCTCCTCGGACAAAGAATTAGTCTAGCTATTCAAAGGGGGAACGCTGCCAGTATCTTCGGAACCTTGCCTAAAGGGACTCCTTTTAATAATATATTTTAGTTATTTTATTATATTTTTTAAGGTTTTTAGTTTTAGGTTCATTATATTCTCCAGGATTTACATATTATGTCCTACAAGGGTGTGTATTCTAAGCAAATAAATAAATAGAAAAATGTGTTTTCATGAACTGTAAAAAGTTCAGAAGTAAATCAGTCTTTTTTACCATTTTATTAAATTACTAAAACCTGTTCCATGTTTTAATTTTATTCAAGTTTTTTTCAAATGAAACACTAGATATTTAAAACTGGTTTGGTTTTGACGATGTTATGTGATAGCAACAGCCAATGGTATACTTTTTACATCTAGAAAGAATTTAAATTTCTAAACATCGTCTCGTTGCGGATTTTTGAATAATAATAAATAACCCGCTCGAATGTCTCGAGATTATAATACTTTACCTATAATTAGCACACGCCTCAAATATAGGATGGTAAAAAATTGCTATCGATCCAAAAAAAAATTTCGCGTACAGGCCGTACAGCGTAGCTATTAGACAAAGTTGTAAGTATTTGCATTTCTTGCATTTCTCAGAAAATTCCTAATTTAGTTATAAAATGCAGAGAAATGCAAGTTCTACAACTTTATCTAACATCTCAAATATAGGGAGCTCAATAATACCATCCTCATAAAAAAACAAAGATGTATTTCATCTTTTGATGAATTCCTAATGCAGATTCCTTAACAAAGACGACCTCCGTGGCGTAATGGTTACCACGCCGCCAGACGGACCAGACCGCCACCCAGGAGGTCCCGGGTTCGATCCCCGGTCGAGTCATGATGAAAAACGAACTTTTTCTGATTGGCCTCTGGTCTTGGATGTTTATCTATAAATGTATTTGTTATAAAAATATAATATCGTTGAGTTAGTATCCCATAACACAAGTTTCGAACTTACTTTGGGGCTAGCTAATCTGTATACATGAATTGTCCCTAAATATTTATTTATTAAATTGACAAGACAAGGTGAAGTAAGTCCAATATCGTCATATAATATAACTGGTGCTAGTTCAAAGAAGCTATTAATAGTCCATTAACTTGTAAGTAATTTATTTCGTCAAACTTGGAATACCCCACATTAATATTAACTATTCACTCCGTCATCAATTCGTCCTAATAAAGTGTTCAAAAATAATGCCATGATTCCATGCCTCCTAGTCCCATGGGAATATCAAAAATATTTCTAAATAAAAAATCTCTTGTGCAATCTTACTGAGTGGATGGGTGGCAATGACAAGACAATGTAGGTTCGTTGCAGGGGTCATATGGTTATTAGCGGAGAAAGTACACATAAAATTATTGTTTTCTTTTCTTTTCTGTGTGTTTTTCATTGATGTTTTAAAAACGTAATTGTTACGTGCTGAAAGCCAAGTGTCCAGCGCCGCGCAGATTTTAAAAGTTGCTTTGCTGCTGTCACAGCTGTGAACTGTCAATGTCATTTTTTTATGCCTAAACGTTGGTTGGAGTCGTAAATGAAATTCAATTCAACTTTCTTCTTCGTTTATATTATTTTACGTTTATGATAATGTAATAGCGTTACACAATATTGAAGTCGGATTTATTCGCTTCCTGATTTGTGTGTCACGATGGGCGACAGTAGTGATTCCGAAGAGTTCTACGACGCCGAGTTCACACCCATCGACTCCTCAAAGTACGTATTGTGTTAATAATCGTTTCATTTCATACATTTTTTAATATTTAGGTGTATCTACGTTATCTAAACATGATATATATCGAAATTACTGTTAGTATATTTGGGATAGTTTGTAAAATTTCGGGATAACAGGTAACATATTGATAGTATATTTTATACTTGTGTATCACTCGTCCGATGTAGATTAATAGTCGTCCTTGGCTATAGACAGGTGTATTATTGTCGACAAAAAGTGTCGTTACCATTGATGCGCGACAATTTGCATTCTACAAGCATTCAAGTGTTACTCATAGTATGTTACTTGCAAATTAATTCAGTTTCCAATTAGATACAACTTTATGAGTATATTATTCATGTTTGTGTGCTCTAAAATTTTATTTAATACCAGTTTATCTGACGATCTGCTTGATTAGACTTCTCAGTAATGTGTGTAACAGAAAATTATATTAATTAGCTTGAGGCTCTAAACATTCGTTTCTTTTGTGTTTTTTATAACATGTGTGAGCCCACAGAATAAAGCAATTTTGACTTGCAGCATTGACCACTTTCCATCGGTTGCTTGCTGCCATCTGTGGTGTTTTTATGAAGACTTTGTTACCCTATTTATATATTACATTCTTATTTCATTGTATCTAAAGTTCTTATTTGACCTCTTATAAATATTCCCTCAACACATAATACCGTCTAGCCTCTTCCAAGTCTTTCCACTGTGTTTTATCCAAAGTGTATGTATAACTATTAACATTTGGCATCCCATTAAATACATTTTTGTCTCTTTTCAGCAGTAAAGATAATGCAGTTAGTCCAGAGAAGAAAAGCCAACAAGTGAAGGCAAGTGGGGTGTCAGCAGCAGCCAGCACTTCTCCTGCTGAAGACAAAAACACAACCCTTGAGGACGATAGGGCTACAGTTAAAAATGTTAGTATAATAATTTTTTCTGCCCACTAAAATAAAAATAAAATATAATCCGAAACTAAGCTAGGCTGCTTATGTTATGGAACTTATGGCAACATTCTGGCACCAGACAACAGATATATTATTGCAAATATATACTTATAATACATAGAAAATACCCAGACTTGAGAAGAACATAAATGCCACCATATAAATGTTTGCCCTGTTCGAAAATCGAACATGTGACCTCGGGTGCGGTAGGCTCATTACCAACATACTAACAGGCAGTCAAATAGTTAAAGTTCTGCTGTTTTTCAGGTGGTACAAGGGCGGCGACGGTTCCAAGAACTGCGCCGCTGCATGCAAAACGAGGACGAGGATGACGTTCCTGACACCACTGGCTCTGTGGACCATCAAACCTTTGCACAAGAGCGTCCATTCAAGTAAGTTAATAAATGGTAGTCAAAATGTAGTTTGACTGACACTACTTGACTATTTATTTATTCTTTATTGCACAATTTAAAACTACCTATTACACTATGACTATTGTATCCAAGATAAATTGATCTTTTATGAAATGTTCAGAAGTATTTTATTTTCACATTACAGACAATTTAAAAAAAAAATTACTTGCTTGCTGATATTGCCCTGTTGAGATCTATGTTGATATGAGATTAAGAGCCGGTTTCATCACGCCCAATTCGCGCAGTCATGTTATTCCTCTTACTTATTTACTTCTTATTAAAGCAAAAATGTTTAAAAATATGTATCAAATTGATAGAATAAGTAAACTGAAAGTTGACAAAACAAAACTGACTAGTAGAAATTTTGTGTGTGCTGAGATGATACAAAGAGGCATTTTTTGCCCGTGAGCAAATCAATGACTTTCAGCCACCGCCTTTAAAAAATCTAGGTGACGACGCGTGCGAATACAGGTTTATTTTTAATGAAATGAAATGAAATCGTATATTTCAGAAATTAGACCTTCACAGGCACTTTTTCTTGTCATTTACAACTTGTTTAATTAAATAAAGAAAATAAACTACGTTATATACTACCACCATTTCGGACACAAGCAAAATGGCAACCGGTAAAAAGAAATGGCTAAAGAAAACCGGTTACGGCCTTTTTTGTCATTTTGTACTTTTTTTTTCTCCTTTTTTTTTCCACTCATTTGTTACAATGTAGGTATAAGTACATTAAAAATTATAAGAAGAATACGCGGACTTAACTAACGAAACCCGCGCAGTTTCGTTTGCGTGTATTTATGTACAGCAGCGCCCTCTACTTTATAAAGCGCCATTAATTATCAGACTTTTGACCAAATCCTACGGGAATCGCGTACTTTTCAAGATAAAATACCCTATGTGTTAATCCAAGGTATCAGCTACCTACATATCAAATATCATAAAAATTGGCCCAGCCATTTGAGTTTGAGGTAGTGACAAACATATTTACAAACTCGAGCCTTTATAATATTGGGATTGGTAAAGTAATTTAAAAGTTGTAGCGTGAACATGACTAAGGGAAAAAGGGTTTGTACAGATTTATCGAAAACATTATTATAATATGAATAGACATGTCCCCTTGTTTACGTATAATATACCGTTGTTTCAGAATAATAGCGCACGACACAATGAGCCTGCAGAGCATGACCTCTCTCGGGCGCATCGGGCGGATACTCAGCGGCGCCGGGGAGTCCCACTGTTAGTACAATTTTACACTTTTTTTCTAACAAAAAACAAAAAAATTGAATTATGGAACAAAAACATAATAATCGTTTAATTCATTTTTCGGCTTACTGTAGTGTTAGTACTTTGTAAATTGTACTGTCGTGTTACATTTTTTGTTTTATATTTTTATTGTAAATGCATCTGAGCCGCCTTGTTGCGATTTCACTAGTGTGTATATTGTGTTTATGTATACTGTGTCCTACTGTTGTGAATTGCAAATAAAGTATATTCTATCTATCTATCTATCTATCTGAGTGTATTAGGTAGATATATTGATTATGATTTACCACTTATTGATTATGGTGATGTGTGTTATCCTGATCTCAATGAAGATCTCCTCAACAAGCTAGATCGGCTTATTAACAATGCAATCCGTTTCATTTTCTGTCTGCGCAAATATGATCACATTTCATCCTTTCGATCAAAGCTTGGGTGGCTGCCCATTCGCCAGCGCAGACATCAGAGAATATTAACAACACTCTTTTCTATTTTATTTAATCATAACTCTCCTGAATATCTCAAACATAAATTCCGATTTCTCTGTGACTCTCATGACCGTCAACTCCGTTCTGATAATTCTTTCAAACTTTACACTCCTCTCTGTCATTCTGCTTTTATGTCTAATTCTTTCACTCTTCATGCTTCACGACTCTGGAATGCGCTACCCGACCCTATTAGATGCACCAAAAATGCTTTTATTTTTAAAAAGAATGTGCTTGCTCATTTTTTGGATTTGATTAAGGAATCGACATCATTTGTTTAATGTATCCGTCACCGTCATCTTTAAACGCGTAATTTTATTATTATTTTTCTCCCCCCTTTAATTGTTTATGTTGCATAGGAATCATCTATATGTATTATATATTTATTATATATGTATGTATGTATATATCTATTGTATCTATTATATTATGTATGTAGGTATATGTGTATATTATATTTATTTAATAATATTTAATTTTAACAAGCCGCTTTCGTGAATTTCTGCACTCCCAAGGGTTGACTGGTAGAGAATGCATTTAGCATTAAGTTCGCCTGTTGTATCAGTACTTTGTGTATTGCGGTCAATAAAGATAATTAACTAAATAAATAAATATATGTAGGTGTAAGTTAATTATCGGCAACTGTATTCAGTTTTTCTACTTTATATAATTTGTCTCTTCAAATTAAATAAGTTATACAATTTATTGTGAATCACAGGTAAAATTAAGGTATACAAAAATTTTACGTGCAAGTCTGTGCTCTGAGCACAAGGTGAAATTTTTCATTAAAAATATTTTCTTTATCTTTTGTGTAAATAATAAAAAAATAATCAATACTTTAAAATATACAATAAAGTACCTAATACATACACAGACTAGTGCAGACTATAGCTAGTCTAGTGCGTTAACAACAAGGCGGTCTTATTGCTAAATGCTCAAGGCAACTTTACGGTAACGAATTTTTGCATGAAGTGTGTAGAACTAGCAATGTAAATAAAAGTTGTATAAATCATTGTAAACACCTTTATTTCAGCAAATATACGAGATTCGGTACCTGCTGCCGCAGTGTCTTCGCGCGAGCCGTCCACCTTATCCGATGATCCTATTGCGCCAGACAGGACTCAGAATGGTGAGTAATGGGAAGATCGGGAGTCTTGGCTTCGCATGTACAGGTTGACTTTTAAAATTTAGTAAAACGTCTTGAGGGTTTTGATAAAAACAAATCATTTTCTAAAAATAACAGACCTGACATAACATTATGAGGCTTTGTAATAGAGTAGCGAATGGTTTTGTAGTGCTAGCGATGGCGGAGCCCGACGTGATCGCGAGCACGAAGGCCAACAGCCTGAAGCAGGCGCGCGCGACGGGCGCCATCGTCGCCGTCAGCGGCCGCCCGCTCAACCTGCCCGGACCCGTCGCGCCCCCACGGAAGAAGAAGAGGAGTGAGTAATAATTATCAAAATAACATACAGTACAGCCTACTCTGCAAAATATTACATTCAACAGAAAAAAAAAATATCCTTTAATCAAAAACTACTCACGGATTTTCTTGCGGTTTTCACCAACGGATAGCCTGGTTCATCAGGAAGGTTTATGTATAAAATTTGTCAGGATTTTGAGTAAATTGGCTGAAATATAAAGATTATTGTTGAGAGTGTCGGAATAAATCAAAGCTTGGGAGCTGTCGACGAAAACGCTGGCTAAACCCTTTGAGATATAACAAAACAAAAATTATAGGATATTCCTCTTTTTTAGGTCTCCAAAAAAGTCCGCGATAGCATATATTTATCGTTTACGGATAACTTACTATAAAATAAAAAGCGATTTCCGAGTAATAATGCGGAAATTGGAAACCGATTTTGACGTATACTACATTATTATAATCTTTACACCATATAATTTAAATAGATACTTTAGAAGTTATAGCAAAAAAATTAAGCGCTTGCCGAAATTAATTCAAGTTCTTTCTATTCTACGCTAGATGGCGCTATTCAAAAGTTACATCGGCGCCGCTATAGTTACGTTTTCATCAAATTATAAATATCGCGCGAAAATTAAAGCACTTTGAATCTATTACGCTAGGTGGCGCTGTTAAAAAATAAATAAATAAAATAAATAAATAAGGACAATTCACACAGATTGAGCTAGCCCCAAAGTAAGTTCGAAACTTATGTTATGGGATACTAACCCAACGATATTATATTTTATAAAAATCTATACTAACATATAAAGCTGAAGAATTTGTTTGTTTGTTTATTTGAACACGCTAATCTCAGGAACTACTGGTCGAATTGAAAAATTATTTTTGTGTTGGATAGTCCATTTATCGAGGAAGGCTTTAGGCTATATAACATTACGCTGCGACCAATAGGAGCTAAGCATCAGTGAAAAATGTTGCAAAAACGGGGAAAATTATTAGGGCTTCCGTTGCGTGCGCTGCTACGGTTCAAGTTACCCAAAAAATATGTATGGCGCTCAACCTAGAAAGCTGGAATTTTGTATAGAGGTTCTTTTGACAAGGATAAAGTTGGGGTTTTATAGAAATCCCACGAAAAAGGGAGTAATAGGACTATAAGTGTATTATCGTAGGCGCACAACCTAAAAAACTGGAATTTTGTATAGAGATTCCCTTTATGATATTGACCAGTAGGGCTAGAAGGTAGCAAAAAAAAAACATAATCAACGATACTGTATTTTATAACAAATACATATATAGATAAACATCCAAGACCCGAGGCCAATCAGAAGAAGTTCGTTTTTCATCATGACCCGACCGGGATTCGAACCCGGGACCTCCTGGTTAGCGGTCTGGCGTGGTAACCACTACGCCACGGCAGTGGCGTGCCTAGGGTTCAATAATCAGGCAAGCCAGATAGGTAGCTAGTAGCTACCTAGCTGCCATAGGTATATACCTAGTTACTTACATTTTTTGAGAGAATTGATGCTACCTATTCAAAGTATCATAGAATACAATTAATCGTTTTTTGGATTAAATATCTTATCAATCGTTTCGAGATTTAAATTACCTACACATGCATAAATATTATTTATAATAACATTTCGAATTGAATTTATTTCTTAAATTATGTGGTACTTAATCCAACCGAAGGATTTGATTTATTGTATTTTTGATAAGGCAAATTCTTATTGTGCATAATGAATGAATGCACAACAAAACTACTAATCTTTGAAAAACACTGCGATTGTGGTTATTCCGTAAATAAAATTGAGTGAAATATGTAGTTTGCAAGGACGTATCTTATTACGAGTTTTCGTTAAAAATATGTAAAACTTAAATAAATAATAATATTTAAGATCGAGAGCAGCCAACTAATTGAATTACTCTATCTGTCTGTTCTAAAAAGAGTTAGAAATACTTACACAAGACCGGAGGAGTATCATAGTTATGTTCATTCAAGTTTCATTGGTTCTGTTGTTAACTAACCTTTAAAATAAGTCTTTTAACAGCAAATCTATATGATTTCACATTTACTAAGTTCACAAATCTTAAAAACACACTTATCACTTCACATGAAACAATATTCACTGATTCTAAACTCGTTATTTAAAGCAAGTCTTTTTTTTTCACAAAACAACAAGAATTTAGCCGCGTATTAAATGAACAATAATAATATGAATGAAGTTCGATCGAATCAAAGAAAAGGAGCATTGAGTATCCGCGACCCGCGGCTAAATTCATTGGCAATCAAGGCTTATTTTTCCACAGTAATTTGTTTAATTTTGACAGATACGTCAGATACGTTTGTGTGCGTTTTTTCATACGTTAGAGCGAGAAGTCTGAAGCCGCTGGGAAGCACGGTACAAATCTCTTATAAAGCCCATTTTTGAGACTGTGTCATCATTATGTCGACGGAGATGTGTGCGTGCGTCGCGTGCGGTGCGGATGGAGAACACAGTTCGTATCAAAATTAACCTTCATGTTTAGTTCATCCGCCGGCCGCGTAGAGATGGCGCGCTAATGAATTATTTCGATTAATAGGCTATTTGACACTATTAAAAATATGCTACGAAATGTGGTCATCCTATTAGGTAATAACATAAAAAAACATATTTATATCTCTGATAAATCCAAAAATATTTATAGATTTTTCAAAATAAACAAAATAAATCCAAATTATTTTTTAAATTTCTTCAGCCACAAGAACGCTCTGTGATTGGCTATGCCTCGCGTGACGTCACACGCAAGTCAACATTGTTCATTGTTACGACATTTTGTGTGATTTTATCATTTTATCTATTACTATTCGAATCAAATATTACTGGCATACTTACATCAAAGTGATCTTCACACATAAAAACATTTGTATGAGATAAAATGCTGTTTGGGTCTCTTCGAGCTAACACAGAAACAAACAGTTTTTGTGGAATTTTTATAGAAGTATTTGTACATTGTGGCACAATTACACCATTTATAAACCATTTTTTCCAGTAAAATAACAGAAGAAATATTCTAAACACGCTGAATGTACACTTTGGTACAAGTTTACTTGCCTGTGACGTCACGGCGTCCGCCATTACAGAAAAAGCGTTTTTAGCGCGAATATTGTAATTTAAATTTTAAACCGATATTTTACGGAAAATACTGCAAATTTCGCAGAAATATACATGTGGTGTATTAATCATATACCAACGAATAATTTAAAACAGTTTTTCAAAATCAGTCAAATAGCCTATTTCGATTTAAAAAAATAAGTATGAATATGTAGCTAAACTTTATTGAGTTTTTTTATATTATATTGCGAATTTTAGTAAGGCAAGCCCAGCTTTTCGGCTTTATTGGAAATACCGCCACTGCGCCACGGAGGTCGTCAAGTATACATGTATGAATACAAATAGCGTAGAATAATACTCGAGAACCGAGGTCATGCAACTCGGATGACCTACTACTTGACCTAATATTATTAGATACATGAATCTCATTAATATTGACTACCTTCCTTAAAAGACAGGAAAATTAATGGATTTATAATGTCAATGACAAATAATAATTATAATATAGAATCATTGTGTGCTTGGTTTTGTAGTAGTTAAGTTACTTTGTGATAAGTGATTGTAAAAATATCGTATGTTTTTAGTAAATTAGGGTAGCCTCTAAGGCGAAACAAAGTTCGCCGGGTTAGCTAGTTTGTTATAAAATTTTGTATCGTTGAGTTAGTATCCCTTAACACATTTCGAACTTACTTTGGTAGCTCAATCTGTGTAATTGGTCCCTATATATTGATTATTATTATGGACAAAAAATAATTTAATGAATTGCAGATAAGTTGCACGGGTCCCAGTCGCTGTCCATAGCGGACGGAAACGACGACAACGTGAGCGTGTGCACGACGGACACGGACGAGTTCCGCTTCGGGCCGCGCCTGGACTCGCTGCTCTTGGAGGTGCGCTTAGGAAACTAACAAGGAATCCTATAGTTTTGCTGTCTTATTGCACCCACCCTACGTGCTAATTCTGTTTAACGCGGTGCCCCCCTCCCTCGTCTATCTTAAAAACTGTTGTTCAGAAATATAAAAAAAAAACATGGTAGTAGTCTATAGTGAATTGCACTAATTTGCAAGCAAGCAAAGGGCAACAAATACGGAACCCTATTATATTCCCAGACGGGCGGGGCGGCCCTGGCCGGGCACAGCATGTCCCTGCCGAGCCCCGCCAGCACCATCGAGTCGCTCACGCGGGAGTTCCAGGACTCGCTCGAGCTCTCGCACTCCAAATACAGTAAGTGAATAACATACATACGTACATTTTATTTATTTATTATTCTTATAATTACAATGGCATTCGGCCAATTACATCAATTATTATATGATAAAGTTTAAAAATTATGTAAAAACCACAGACATAACAGACTAAACATAATTTTACATAGACACAAGCTAAAAATATCGCTGTCACTTTTCAGCTAATTAAATTCGGTATAACCTTGTCCCTTTCTTTCATCAATAGCAACACTAACGCACACTTACTCAATTTGACAGCCGTGCCTTGTTTTGGTAAACGGAATTTGTATCATACGTAAAAGTAAACGGAAGATGGCGATTTATTCTCGTTTAAAAAGTTACTTTGAAAGTTAAAATTCAGTGAATGTAATATCAAATAGACAAAAATATAGGTGTAAAGTGCTGTGTAATACATTTTAAAAACTCTTTATACAAAAGCAGCCAAGCAAGCAGTACAAAAGTACCCATTTGTGTCTGTGTGACTGACATTCGATAGATGCTACGATTTCTGATATGGAATGTTCTGTCTGTTATGTCTGTGGTAAAAACAGTAATAATTATAACGTAAAACAGTCTAAGAATCACGCATAAATCTGTACACCCCGGTATGTCTATGCTTGTATTATGTAATTATTGTATTCCCCTGTTTAGGCAGTGAGCGGTCTTTTGCGGCGGGTAGCCCGCGTCGGCCATCGCATGATCGTGAACACGAAACTGCCAAAGGTTAACGATTTGACACATAATTCATTATAATATTTTAAACCTTTAACTTCTATTTGAAATGACAAGAGAGGATGTATGGAAATAGTTCCAGTTCCAACGGGCGAAAGTGCGCCGCGGGCCAGCGGGGGCAGGACGCACAGCGAGGGGCGCGCGTCGCACTCCAGCTTGGGCAGCGGCGCGCGGCGCGGCTTGGGGGCGGGGGTGGGGGCGGGGGGCGCGGGGGCGAGGCGGCGCTCGGCGGGCGACGAGCAGCAGCTGGGCCTGGCGCTGCGCACGCGCACCACCTCCGGACACCAGCTCAGCGACATCGAGATCTTGGAGCAGGTCACCGTGCTCAACCTTGATACCGGTATACCCTAATTCTATTAGGTAATCCGCCAACTTCGTCTACTCTTCCCGTTAGAACCGACATACACATTAGCCATTGATCAACATACACCGACTACACTTGCAATCATCCTAATCCTAACTAATATTATAAATGAGGCTTTACTAATCATCCGATCATTATTTGTATACATATTGTCAGGGGTACAGAGCCCAACATAGGCTACTTTTTATCCCGTGAAAGTAGGCGCTGCAATTCGCAATTGCCGGCCAACAGATGGCGCCACAAGTCGCGCTATACGTGATCTTAATCATAAAATGAACCGCGAGCGAAGCCGCGTGCAAAATCTAGTAGTCAATAGTTTGAAGTTCTGACCGCACGACCGCCCGAAGCAGGTCAACTGCTCGAGCGGTCTATGTATGTCTGTTGTTTACTAGCAGTCGAAGCTTGAAACAGTTCATCTTGACTGACTGCTTATATGTCGACCCTTATTGCAACAAATTTCATTATAACACACCTATATTGGTCATAACGTATTTCTATATGGAGAGAATACAATAAGGAAAAGAAGTTGGGGTTATGTTTTTTTTAGTATTTTGGTGTTTTATTTTTATTTCTGATTTGCAGGCGAGCGCGTGCCGCTGAGCGTGGCGGAGCACAAGCTCCCGCAGTGCATCAACCCGCTCAGTCTGCACATCATGCGACTCACGTCGGAGTACATTGGAAGAGCACACGACGATGATCACGCCAGGTGAATACTGTTACTCATCGTCATCAACCCGTATCTACCCACTGCTGAATATTGGCCTTTCTATATAGAAAAGCATATGCTTTCCACCAAATGCGATCCTCCGCCTTCCGCATCCATCCCCCTATAATACAACTTTATGAGAATAAATTTAAAAAGTGCCCGGCTTCGTAGCACATTGTGATATCAAGTCAAGTTTTAAGCTCTGTACAGTCGAGGACAAATAAGTATGCGGTGCCTTCCCTTCATCCTTCCTTTCATCCAACCCCCTTGGTGGACAACGCATTGGTAGCGCCCCTGGTGTTACTGATGTTCATAGGCGGCGGTGACCGCTTTCAATCAGGTGGCCCGCTTGCTTGTTTGTCTGCTGTATGACATAAAAAAAAGAGTACTAAAAATAAAAGATTTTGTTAAGCTCTATTTAGTTTTGAATCTTAGTCCACGTCCTACATTCTTATGTTGACTGTACCGGTGGTATGATCCGCTCATATCAATCCATAATTTTCCCACTGCAGGGATACGGATCTCCTTTCAATCGTATTCTGCCACGCTGCTTTAACATAAACTTTGGCTCAACTTTTTTTATAAATAAGGATTCAAACTTGACTGTTTTCGTCGACATCTAACGCTGTTTGCATGATTATGATAAGAAAAATGAAAATTTCAGAACGGAAACAGAAGTAAATCCAAAGGTAAAATGGCGCAAACTTATGTCAGTCGCTATATCCGTGTCGGCATTCAACGTGAGGAAGAGTATGCGACGACAAAAATTCGCCGACGCATCTCAAACTAGGTTATACAATAAGCCTGCACTACACGCTTTAAAACATTGGTTTGGAAAGGTTTAAAATAGTGTAGACAAGAGGTTTCATACCGATTAGACCAGTTTAAGACTAGCGTTTTATACGCGCGACTTTGCCACATACGCATTCGTACGAGCTTGGACGCGCTTATAAGCTCGTAAAAGCGCGTCGTGGCAGTATAAAAATAGTCATAATGCCAAGACACCACTACCGGTTAATACACGCCGGAAAATGTATACGGGCATTTTTCGGCGTACGGGTTTTTGAAGCGCTTGATGTAGCGCGCGTATAATCGCGTATGCCGAAACGAAAGTATACGCGCGTATGAAAACGCTAGTCTGAAACCGCTTTTAAGCTTGGCCTTCCAACGCCCTAGGTGGCAGCACATGCGTTTGACGCAACATCTTCACACACTGAAGTTTGGAGTTGGTTTGACCCAACTTTCTGGGACCTTTCAACCTGGATTTAAAACCGTGTAGCGCAGGAGTTCTTAAATACGTGATGGTATTATGTCTGTGATGGGGGAGTCGGTCGTGTAAAATATTTGGGAGTGTTTCGTTTTGAATAAAATGGTCTTATTTAAAGATGTAAGGTCTGAGTCCATAGAGCAGTACTCGGGCCATGATCGACTTAAATATATGGTTAAAAATGTGGTTATATAACGAGCTATATGGAATAGACCAGACGGCCAGTTGATTAGAAAGAAGGAAGAAAAAATATGTTTATTTGGGCACTTTCTTACTACTCATTATTAAATTACTTATCTAAAACATTAAAAAAAAAATTATAGACCTTTATTACTTACTAGCGGACCGCCCGCGCCCGGCTCCGCTCGAGATTTACTAAGGATCCCTATTTTAAAAAAATATAATAAAATAACCTGTTACCTGGGGGTAATGTACCTTTCCGACGATGAAAGAATTTTTGAAATGGGTTCAGTAGTTTTTCAGTTTATTTGTTACAAAAAAAATTACAAATCTTTACCTATATAATATTCGTATAGATAGATTAAACGCAGTTTAAACTTAATTCTGTTCTTTGTTGAACATAGCTCGTTATTTGACCGTGTAATAAATATGTGTTAATTCATACCATGTCTGATATTTTATTTGTTAGCATGTGGAATATATGTGTATGTGATTACAAAGAGGATAAGGCTATATCTTTGTCATGTTTGAATGTATATTTCCATCTCACTTGAACACCTGTGCGGGATGAAATATTTTTGTCTTTGTTAAAAGGGGATAATTTAAGGGGTTAATTTTCGTTGAAATACATTGAGAATCACACGAGAAAACTTAATTCTTCAGTCGGTCATGTTGCTCTGCAGTTGTTTTGTTCATGGTATTTACTTATACAATTTATTTACTGTGTGATGGGTTTTAAGAAAATATGTACAAATATAATATTTATGCCGTATGCTGTCTTGTAAGCCATTTCTGTCATATCATTATCTCATACACAACATTATCATGAAAGATTGTGTCTAATCAATTGATATGCATCTTGTTGTAGGGAGACGGATGAGGAAAGTGAGAGTGTATGTGTCGGAGTCGGCGAAGACGACACGAAGGAGACGAAGAGGGAATCAGCAGACAGACAGACCACTGCCATCCGAAGGAAGACTGAAAAGTAAGTTTAAGGTTGACAGCCCGGTGGCGCATTGGTAGTGAGTGACCCTACCTTCGATACAAAAGGGCGCGGTTTCGATTCCCACGCGTGGAAAACCTTTATGCGTTGGCATTTGTGTTTGTTTCAAGTCTGGGTGTTTTCTAAGTATTAAAAGTATAGAATAATATATTCGTTGTTTGGTGCTCATAACACAAACAGGTTACTCTAGGTGGCGCTGTGTGGTTTGTGTGCTATTTCTAAGTAAATTATGACGAATGCACTATTAAAACAATGAAGAAAATTCGACACTTTTAGGGTCCTTTTAGGCACATGTAGATTTGCTCCCGCGCGAGCCAACTCTTTTTAAGTGCCGTCCGGAATATATTGTTTCGTAATGTCTTTTTTCCAGACGTGTCAATATATCTTACGCTCCATTTTTTTTTATTAAAATCGCAGTTTTAAATTTCAATTTTTGTATAAGTCCATTGTTACTATGTAAAGATTTCCAATACCGATGATGTTATATTGGCCGTTGGTGTAATACAATTTTATTTCTGTGGTTAGGATAGAAGGCGACATTATGAAAAGTCACTCTCAAGATAATATTAATGGGAAAAACAGGTGAAGACCGACACTAACCATTCTGTGTTTTAACAAGATTGTTTTTTTTTTTCATGAAAACTGACATATTTACTTATTTTGTTTTTTATTTATTTCTGCGCATGGCGAATGTGGGAACAAACAAAATGGCGTAGGGGTTTCTACATAGACTGAGTATTCTTTTAAAATGAATACAATGTTGACGCAATTGTATGTGATTTATAATTCTGGCTTTAAATTTGCAGCAAGAACTAAATGGCTTTATAATTATCTTAGCTTTTTACGTGAAATTACTCACGTTAGTTTGAAGTCTAATATTTTATAAATTTTAACATGTTTTATGTTTTATTGGTGTTTATTATAACACATTTTGTATATAAATTAAAATATGTTTTGTATTTTTTATAATTGTGCATAACGTGCAAGTTTCTAGTCCACGAAGTTGATCAAGATTAGGAGAATACGAGTGTGGAGAGGCACCAAGTTTGATATCGTCTAACTTTGGCTCTAACCGAGCCATACTTCGCGAGTAGTGCATATTTGAATGACAAAAAGGCCAGTGTTCACTTTGATGCTTCCAGGCTGAAGAGGTTCTTCGGCAGCACGGTGAAGCGCACGGTGTCGGCGGCGCGGTCGCTGGCGGCCGAAGTGGCCGAAGCGGCGCGCTCCGGCCACAAGGAGGACGTGGCTGACATCTTGTCGGACGTGCGCGGCGAGCCCGGCATCAAGCTCAAGGCGTCCAACTCGCACAAGGGGCCGTACGACTTCGACGGCTGCGTGCGGCACGTGCAGGAGATGGGCTCGGGCCACTCGGGCGCCGTGTGGTGCTGCAAGTTCAGCGTGTGCGGGCGCCTGCTGGCCACGGCGGGGCAAGACAAGCTGCTGCGCGTCTGGGTGGCCCGGGACGCGCTGCACATGTTCCAGGTGACGCTCGCCACATCCCTTGTAACCATGAACCTGTGCCGCACCCCTCTTAGTCATAGAGCAGACAAGTTCAGGAACAAGTGCCAAGTGGCACAATATAATCTTTGTCTGAAGATTTATTGCTAAACGGAAGAAAAAATTGACATTAGAGTCAAATTCACACTTGACATATTTTATACTGTGGAATTTGACAGTTTGTTCCTCAAGTTGTGTAAAGATGAAAGGCATATAACATGGTTAATATGTTAGGACATGCGCACGAAGTACAACGCGGAGCAGAAGTCGTCCCCCACGCCGTCGCAGGAGTCCCTGGCGTCCCTGGGCGGCTCGGGGGCGGAGCGCCCGCTGCCGCCCGCCGCGCCCTTCAGCCCGCGCCCCTTCGCCGTCTACGCCGGCCATACGTCCGACTTATTGGACGTCTCCTGGTCCAAGAACTACTTCATCCTCTCCTCCTCCATGGACAAGACGGTCAGGTCAGTCAGATGTATTTAATTAGTATTACATTGTAACGAGTGGAAAAAAAATATATTTAAATGACAAAAAAGACCGTATACGGTTTTCTTTCGCCATGTCTTTTACCGGTGGCCATTTTGCTTGTTTCCGAAATGGTGGTAGTTTATTTTCTTTTATTTATACAGTGTCCAGTGCCTGTGAAAGCCTAATTTCTGAAATAATTCATCTTTATTTAATTTTAGGTTGTGGCATATATGCAGAGGGGAGTGCCTATGTTGCTTCCAGCATATAGACTTCGTGACGGCAATAGTCTTCCACCCACGCGACGATAGGTACTTCTTATCTGGCAGTTTGGATGGAAAGCTGAGGTTATGGGACATTCCTGACAAAAAGGTGAGGTTTTCAAAATTAATAAATTCATCCTCAACCAATCAAGTGCTCTTGTCAACTGAGCTACCAGGAAGTTTGCAGTGGAATTGAATTTTTCTATATCTTTTAAGCCTCAGTGTGGAGTCATCTAGGTTGGGGAGGTGACGCCTTCATTGCTTTCACTTTAAAAAAATCTTTAAAATTTTCATATATGGAATGATAGGCAATTATAGATTTAATTAAATTTTTAATCTTTTTTTATCTAAACTATGTATATAATATTATAAAGAGGAAAGATTTGATTGTTTGTTTGTTTGCCAATGCAGTAGTTTCGGAGCCTATCCAATAATAGGCTCCGAAACTACTGGACCGATTTCAAAAATTCTTTCACCAGTAGAAAGCTACATTATCAGGGAGTGACATAGGCTTTAGCTTTTCCCGAAATTCAATGTGGTTCCCACGGGAACGCGTCCGGAACTTAGCTTTTAGCTTTTTTTTAGCTAGTACTAAATATAATATAGTTTATTAACAATTTCACAGGTCGCGGTATGGAACGAGGTAGACGGCAAAACGAAATTAATAACAGCGGCAAACTTCTGCCAGAACGGCAAGTTCGCTGTCGTGGGCACATACGACGGCCGCTGCATATTCTACACGACGGACCAACTAAAATATCACACGCAAATCGACGTGCGATCTACACGGGGTAAAAACTCAACGGGTAGAAAAATAAGCGGTATTGAACCGATGCCAAATGATGATAAAATTCTAATAACCTCAAATGACAGTAGGATAAGGCTGTACGACCTAAGAGACCTAAATCTATCTTGTAAATATAAAGGTTATGTCAACGTGTCAAGTCAAATTAAGGCCTCGTTCTCACACGACGGCAAATATATAGTTAGCGGTTCAGAAAACCAATGTATATATATTTGGAAAACGTATCACGATTATTCTAAATTCACGTCAGTGAGAAGAGATAGGAATGATTTTTGGGAGGGTATTAAGGCTCATAGTGCAGTGGTAACTTGTGCTGTGTTTGCCCCAAATCCTGATCATATGATAAGAATGATAGCTGAGAGAGAACAGGAGGCGAAGTTGGCTAATAATGAGGAGGATAAGGAGGTTGATGAAGTGGTAAGTCAAAGTCAAATAACTTTATTGAAATATTCACAAGCTCTTTCGAATCGTCACAATTTTTTCCTATTACCAATTCAGACGGCAGATTTGTACTAAGAACTGGCAAGAAACTTAGCACTTAGTTAAAAATTCGCCTTTTCTTTTACCAGTGGCCATTTTTGCTTATGTATTTTTTATTGGGGATAGTTTAAAGTTCGGAGATTGACATAGGCTACTTTTTCCCCACGGGATAAAGAGATTCCCATGGGAAAAATTATTGACATTTTCCCTTGACCACGCGGGCGGAGCCGCGGTTAACAGCTAGTAATTATGTAAACTAAACGTTATTTTAAATTCACAGAAAGGCGCAGAAGGCGGTATGGTGGCATCATCACAAACAGGACATGTGCTTGTTAGCGCGGACTTCAACGGGTGCATAAAAGTGTTCGTGCACAAAGCTAAACCAAAACACAGTTCGCTGCCGGCCTCCGCGCTCGCATAGTCATTCAAAGAAATTTATACAAATTGAAGATAGATTAAAACTATTCCCACGTGCTAAAATGTTGATACTTTCTTATATTAAAACGTTAGGCGCGTGCGCACACGTTGGGCGTTTTCAATACATGCTGTCGACTTTTCCGTTTTATTTGCTGACATTTTGACTACCACCTATGTTGATGTCAAAAGCGAATTGTCGCCATTGTCTGGTACCCATAACACAAGAGGTTAAGCATAGCTTACTTTGGGACCAGGCGCTGTGTGAATTGTGTACAATTCATTTATTATTCAAAAGCGGCGCGAGCCATTGGATATGCATTTTAAAACTACTCCAAAATGCTAGGTGTAAGCCCCAAATGCGAGCAGTGTTCTATATAACAGCAGTGTGATCAAAAATTTCAAATTATAGTTATAGTTTGTTATTTTAATATTTTCAAGTGAATACATCTTTATATAGAAAGTTTAATATCGTTATCTTTTTTGTAAATAATAATTATTCGTAATTATAACATCTTTTTATCTCTTTAAAATATGACTGCTGATAACTGGTATTATGGTGCCGATAATAGGTTACTACTTACTACCCTAGTTCTGTTTTAAAATGTAAACTTCGGTTAACGCCTGGCGTGTGGTACAATTCACGTTTTAAAACATGACCAACATGAGAGCGACTTTCAATTGCGGTCTAAAATATGCGTATGTTATAATACCAAGTTATGGTATTTATATTCATGTTAAATAATGTGGTTTCCTTTTTAAATTTTATGAAAATTCTATGATAAATATTTTTATTAATATACGCACATTATATGTTACAAAATGTCCGCATAGTGCGTACAATGTGGCAGGAAATCACTTTTAAAATCATTTTTAGACTGCTACGTTAAAATATCTGTATTTTCTTGTTAATACATTCGAACAGTGGATCTATTTTCGTAATAATAATAGTCACAATCTAGAGGACTACTACGAAACGAATTTAAACCATGAATTACAAGGTATTTCATGGTTATAATTCAACAAACTATTGAAATAACCATTAAGCGCAAGGTATTTCATGGATAGAATTCAAGGAATTACTAAAATAACAATAAAAAACCTTGTATTTCATGGTTGAAATTCTTGCGATACTTCGGCCGAAGTATCGGATTTACATTTCTTATTAGCCCTCCTAGTCTCAATCTTAAACGCTATCTTCATATCATAATCATTCCACAACTGCAGGGATAAGGGTCACCCTTCAATCGAAGGGGAACTAGAGCGTACTCTGCCACTCTGCTCCAATGCGGATTGGCAGAGGTGTTTTCAAACCGCCCGAAGGCCACAGCCGTCGGGGCTTAAGCCCTCCGAAGCACGGAGAAGCTCGAGATAACGAAACCCGTCCAAACGCTGGCTAGGGTCGACGTTCGCTTGACTTGCGTTTTCATATTTAAGTGCGACACACAGCGACGCCATCGAGCTCCTCATGCGCTATCTTGCTCATACAAAACGAACGAGATAGCGCATAAGAGACTAGATACATTTTAACTGTTTTTTTTTTTACGAGAATAGACCCGAAGGCAGGGGGGTTCCACTCCACCCGCCCGGCGGATATCTTCGTCTCAAGCAACGATAGAAAGAGAGGCAAATATAACTGTAGGTTGTGTGCGCTGTGCGAGCTGAATTGCACCTTATTGTATCGTAGCGAGAGTCCCTATTTCTTTAATTGATTTTGTGGAGTGGATCTTCTGTGTCTTCTGTGTGTTTTTTTTCATATTTATTATGAAATATGTTAAATTAAATTCCCGATTAAATACGTAATTTATTTATATAGAATTTATCGAAACAATGAGTAACGATAGTTTTAAATTAAAGTTAATAATTTACTGTTACTACCCATTATTGATTTCACAAATTTTCAAGACTGAAAAGTATATAGAATTATCTAAAATCAAATTAAGTTTAGTACATAATGAATTAAAAATCTTTATTAAATATTTGACGACCTCCGTGGCGTAATGGTTACCACGCCAGACCGCCACCCAGAAGGTCCCGGGTTCGATCCCTGGTCGGGTCATGATGAAAAACGAACTTTTTCTGATTGGCCTCGGGTCTTGGATGTTTATCTATATATGTATTTGTTATAAAAATATAATATCGTTAAGTTAGTATCCCATAACACAAGTTTCGACTTTGGGGCTAGCTCAATCTGTATGAATTGTCCCTATATATTTATTTTATTTATTATTTATTTATCTATCTTGCTTTTATACAAAATATATCATGAGCGAGATAGCGCATAAAATTGAGAATAGATTTCATAAAATTGAGAATAGATTTTGACTGTTTTTGTTACGATACGACCCACTGTTTATTGCAATATTTAAAAATGGCCGCTACGTTAAGATGGCGGACGATGTCATATCAAAATGAGACAAGACTTTAATAAAAGCTTGTACTTTTAATTTATTTTTTATGTTATATTCTAAACCCTGGCTGTGTTTCTGTCCCTTCGTTAACTATTTCAAAGACTTCTAAATTAATATCAATATAAGTTCTTGCCTATTTTTTTATTATTTATTTGTCTATGACAGTTAAAATTGTAAAATGTTATATTTTGGGTTTTCGTCAAATTCTTGGTAGAGAATGGAATTATCTAAATTAAACACAAAAATAGTATTAACAGATGAGTTGCACAAAATCATTCTAAAGTTAATGACATGAAATTGTATGCTATCATTATCTAATTAAGGAGGAACAAAAGAGACAACACTTAATACGGTCATTAACTTTTTTCCCTGTTTGCAGTGGCTTTTAGGCATGTTTGACTATGTCAGCCTATATAGCACAATCGGGCGAACAGAAAATCTAATATTATATTTTGTAATAAAATTTTTATATTAGTCACACGATAGAATAGAATTACTATTATTTATTTAAAAAATAAACGGAAACTAATCTAACATTAAAAATGAAACTAAACACTAAGCTAAACTTTTTATTCTACTGTGACTTATAAATAAATCCAATCAAATGAATTATTATAAAAATATTTTTGGCAAATTATGTAAGCTTCTAGTCCTAGACAAATAAATAGTCAAAGCCTTAATATTAAAATCATGTGATTAACTTGAATGTAATAAGTGTACATTATTTAGTTTTTATAAATCGCGATGCCATTACTGTTTAGAAAAAAAGATTGTAAGTATATTTTTAACTTGCATTTATGTACCTCCATCAATAAATCGTTATATTTAATTTAAAGAAAAATGTTTTTTTTAACCCTAATAAACCTTTTTCGGGAATAATCGACATGTTCTCGAAGAAGCAATTTACTGTAGGAATAATAATATTCCGACAGTAAATTGCTTGGCATAAGCCAAGACCGCGAGTACTATACTCAGATCGCGGAGCACGAAGTTTGCGCGTTGACCTATGATTACCTTTTTTTGTTACTCACGCGTGATTATACTGCCGCCTGCTCGCATAGATGCGCTTGTACAAGAGCTTGATGACCCGTGGACTGGACTTGTGCCAGGGTAACAAAGTTAGCTAACAGGTCATTGTACGAAATTCTACGTGTTCCGTACTGTCATCTTATTGCTGTTAATATACTAGGTGAAGTGTGTTAATGGCAAGAAGTTTTCTAGTAAAGGTAATACAAGAGCACTTGCATTCTGATCGCCTTAAGATACATAGAAAATTATACCTGCACCGATCGGTACCGGGAGCACAGATTTCTAAAGTAAATAAATTACGTATAAAGAAAATAAACTACGTTATAAACAACCACCATTTCGGACACAAGCAAAATGGCCACCCGGTTACGGCCTTTTTGTCATTTAGCAAGTAGATTAGATACTTGCTTTTAATTTTATCCCACCAACAATATTTCTACCTTACCCGATGGTTGACTGGTGATGGTTCCTAATTGTACTTTTCTTTATGCAATAAAGATTAAATAACATCCTAGTAAGTCCTTACTTACATGCATCTACGTGCATGCATCTTTATTAGGTGTGTCCTTACACATCTATACTAAAGATGCATGCAAAAAGAAGGGCGTAGGTAAAGTATAAAAAAAATTACTAAATATTTTATTATTCAACATACAATATGGAGTGCAATAGGAATGTCTAGTTTCTAAAACTTTAATTTTTTAAGCCCGTGGAACGATTTAATATTTTTTTCCATACACTTTATTTAAAAAATCCGTCCACGAGATCAAAATAGACTACATAATATCATTCATTTACATTAAAAACTTCACATAAATATCATAAAGACCCTAAACGGGTAGTGGTAAAATAGCAGCCATGAATTGAACCTTAAAAACGTTTAATTAGAAAATTATATAAATGAATAATTAACAGAGAATCAACACGATCATACCTTGATATTGTTTGGCGACCAGGGTTACCACGACTGAATGAGATGTCGCTTTTGTCTTTTGTTTGTCATTCATTATTGGATTGCTTACACCGTCATGGTAGGGAGCATAGATAAAAGAAATAGATAGGCAATTTGGGCGTGAGCTCTCTAGTCATAACATTGACGAATCTGTAAGTCTCATTGGAAAACTGTCACACTTCTCGAATCCGTGCTTATTTTTAAAAATGCACTGCCAATCAAAGGATTCGGTTCTTTTGAGGGCGTGGTTCTTTGACATTTAACTTACAGACATAGTTCGCATACAATTTGTAGCGAACGGCATTTCTACTGGAGAGTAAAACTCCCAGTTCTGTGGTAGGGGGGTTGCATAATTGCGAACAGTTCGCCTGTGACCACAGTTGCTGCAAATCCAGATTAGATCCAATTTATTTCCCGCTTTATTATTATCTTATAAATTGTACTTTTTGGTTCAAATCCAATAAAAATAATACTACTGCCCGTTTATAAGCAAAAACGATTACAAAAGGCACGAGAACCCGACAATAGTTCGGCAAATTACATACTACAAAAATACCTTATTATAAATTGTTCTGTCATTTTGCGCGCGATCACGAGTCGATGCGTGACAAACGTATATGTGGACGATATCGAGATATTTTTATACCACGCTAGCAAACAAGACTGCCTTATTTTATTGCCATGGACTATTGTAACTTCCTAGTGTTAAGATAGTCCTATTTTCAATATCATTATTTTTTAATTTTTTAAACGATCCTATACCGTACAGTCGGCGACATTATTATATTGTCACTTTAGTACTTTGTCCCTATAACTTTATATGTTCGCTCAGACGTTTTCAGTAATTGAAATGATATACAAAAGTGACTAGGTACTAAATTGACATATTTATGCCGCTCATAATGTTACCTCAGCATCTCATTTCCATATCTAAAACGGGAAGATATACAAGAGCATTACTGAATGGCGGCTTTATCAAAATCAGACATAAGCGTGTATTAAACTACACTACATTCAAGGCCTAACAAAGGAGACGGTACAATACTAAGAAGTGAGAAGTTGTAAGTGCTTCTCGCTTACTCGTATTGCACCATCTCTTGTTGTTCTTTATAAAAAATCTTTTTATTACGACTTTCCTATTTCATATATGACTAGCTTTTTCCCGCGGCTTCGCTCGCGGTTAATTTTATGACATAGATCTGACAACAAAACAACCCATAGCGCGACTTGTGGCGCCATCTGTTGGCCGATACAGCGCCCTCTGGTAGAAAAAATATTTTCCCATTGGAATGACATATTTTCACGGGATAAAAAGCCTATGTTGGGCTCTGTACGCCTGACAATATATATACAAATTTTCATATAATGATCGGCTGATTAGTCAAGTCGTGAAGGAATAACAAACAAAAAGTCACTTTTTTATTTATAATATTAGTATGATATGATATTTGGATTGACATCCTGCGTTTAGTACTTGTGTGTACCTGGATCTATATTTTATTTAAAAATAAAATGTATTGACATATGACAAAAAAGGCCGTAACTGGTTTTCTTTCATTTCTTTTACCAGTGGTCATTTTGCTTTTGTTTCCGAAATGGTAGTAGTTTATAGAGTAGATTAATTACTTATAAATAATTTATTACTGTAATGTAATCTATGACAAGAGAAAGTGTCTGTGAGGACCTACTCTTTGAATAAATATTTTGAATTTGCATGAAAAGGTAGTATATCATGAAATAGGAAAGTCGTATAGTGCGGGATGAGACTATGCCTTCCAGGGCGGTTTGCCACCTCCGCTCCTTCTCGCTTTACGCGCGTCTTGTGCCATTTGCGCGTCGGCACGGTCGCTCGTAGGTTCTTCGGCACTGCGTTCCATAGCCACCGGCTTCGTCAAGAGCTGGAAACAGTGTTAAACATCGTCAATGTATATCAACTTATGGACTTAAAAGACAAATCAGAGCTTATAAGTGGGTCTATTTTCGTAATTCAAAATCTGAGGGGACAACCATAAAACGTAATTCCGAAAATACAGACTGTTAGTTTCGGTGTGTATATGAGATATATAAAACGGTTTGTCGAGATAGAATAAGTCTATTATCAAAAATATACATATAAGTGATATTTTGGATAATAAACACTTCAAATTATCTATGTATACGGATCCCTAACGCCTTATACAGGATGTGATGTATACGGGGCGGACGCATGGTAACTAAGGCGTGAACCGCGCACACGCCCGTTCTAATTACATTTTTGCAACGTAGCCGTTCTAGCGTGCCCCTACTCGGACTGACGTTTCGTTGAATTGTAATCAGTTTTAAACGTTATTCTAACTATAGTCTTTTATGACAGGACTACGTACTTCGTTGTTTCGGACGGACACTTTCATGGTTGCCTTCGGTAGTCTCAATCTTATGCGCTCTCTCGCTCTTACAAAATTCTTAATGCGAAATGGCGTTTGAGATTGATACTAGATTTTGTCTGTTTTTATTACGAGTATAGACCCGAAGGATCTTGTAAACTCGGTGTAAAATACCAACCATTTATTTATTTATTTTATACATAACATGTATCATATCGTTCAAAACTTGTTTGTCCCGATAGGGAATCGATCCGCGTGGACTTTCAATAAGGGCATAAATCCCTTCCTCATCCTTACTAAAATTAACGTACATTGTTATTTCCTACATATCAAAAATCCAGGTGTTTATGAGATTCGCCGGCGGGGTCAAGGACGTATCATAGTTTCCATGGCCCATCGAGGCGGCTAAGGGGGCAGTGAGTCAGGATTTAGGCAGTCTACCCTCAAGTGGTATTAAAACAGGGAGCGCGACATACCCACACCGCTTCCCTAAGCGACGGGGCATGCAGAAATGCATTTTTCTTTAAAAAAAAAGGTGTATAAGATATCCATGAGTTCTTTTATGTACTATAAAAGGAATTAGAAATATTTACCAGCTTAACATACTGCTGCAGCTCGTTGTCGCTGAGCCCCTCGAAGTTGAAGAGCCGGTCGCGGCGCTCGTCATGGCGCAAGGGCGGCTTGTGGTCGCCGAAGTGGCTCGAAGTCAGGGGAGGCGCGTACTCCGGCGCCACGGGGGTCGCCACTGTATACGTTTTTATTTTAAACGAATCACACTACGCCATCTAGCCCCAAACTAAGCAACTAAGCTTGTACTATGGGTACTAGATTGCTGATAAATATACTTACTTTTTTTTGTAAATAAATACTTATTATACATAGAAAACACACACCAAGGCAAACAGACATGTTTATGCACACAAATGTTTACCTTGCGTAGGATTCGAACCTGCGGCCCTTAGGATAAAGTGACCATTGCTAGCCACTCGACCACCGGGCCTGTCAATTTGTACTAACTGAATATTATCTTTCACATGGACGTAACCAGGATTCTGGAAGGGGATGAAGCGGATGTAGATCCTTCTTCCAGATACTTCAAACTACAAAAGCCACTCTTTAAAAGGAGGTCTAAATGTAGCCGAAAATTATATGATACCATGGTTATAATATAATTTTCATCTGTACATTATTGTAATATAGATGAGAAACTAGTTTGACCAGAAGTCGCCTTAGGGGCAGAAGTTTTACCTAATCTCGAGAACCAGTGTTATGATTTATATTTTTATAGTTGTTACAATTCAACTTGTAATTAATTAATAATTTGCATGCCGATTGTAAGCGCAACACGCATGTGCTATATATTTTATAAAATGTATGATATGTTTTATACCGTGTTTGCCGCAAATAAATATATTTCATTTCAACTAACAATAAATTATAGAAATTAAATAATTCGAATCTACTACGAATCTTCCCAGTGTAGCTCAGTTGAAAGAGCACTCAGATAAATTTCGAGAAGCGAAACTTTAAATTTTTTTCTAACTACATGTTTTATTCGAATTTCTTGTATATTCGATATTTCTCGTATTTTCTAAATAAATTACACTTAAACAAAAAATGATTACCGCTGTCAGTCCTCGTGAGATCCAGCGAAGATCCGGGTCCTCCATTGGTGAGGATGAGCAAGGCCTGGCGCCATTGCGACTCCATGACGCCGTGCAGCTGCGACGCGATCTGCCCGCGACGCCGCCGGAACGACTCCAGCTTACTCTGCAATCACCATCATATCAACCCATAATCATCCCACTGCAGGGATTCGGTTCACATTAACAGTTAAAATAATGTAATTATATATTAATATAGTAAAAATACAATATCCCATACAAAATTTCTGCGAGAAGACCTATTCTATGTTCTACCTCAGGTCTTAAACTATCACCATAATAAATTTCATTTCAATCGGTGGTTAGTGATACGTGACAGACGCATTTAAAATATGAAATAAGTAAAGTGGTAAGGATTTAGTGGTCAAGGGAAAGTGTCAATAATTTTTCCCATGGGAATCTCTTTATCCCGTGGGAAAAAAAGTAGCCTATGTCTCTCCGGACTTTAAACTATCCCCAATAAAAAATACATAAGCAAAAATGGCCACTAGTAAAAGAAAAGGCGACTTTTTAACTATCCTTACCCTAATAAAAAACTCATATCAATCCATTCATTACTTTCGACGTGAAGGGAGGACAAACAAACAAACACTTTCACATTTATAATATTAGTATGGATGCTCGACTATATATATATTTCGTTTTTTTAATATTTTTATGTCATACAGTAGCATACAGTAGACAAACAATCAAGCTGGCCACCTGATGGAAAGCGGTCACCGCCGCCTATGGACATCAGTAACACCAGGGGCGCTACCAATGCGTTGTCCACCAAGGAAGTTGGAGGAAAGGAAGGAGGACCGGAAGGAAAAGGAGGGGGAAAGAGGGGATAGGGAAGGAGTTGGGCTTCCGGAACTCTCTCTCACCGAACGAAACGCATTGCTGCTTCACGTCGATATTCTGTAAGAGGGTGATACTTCCCCGGTCGAGCTAGCCCATTTCGTAATAATTGCTCTGCCACTCCAAAACTCGTTAAAAAAAAAATTCACCAGACAGAATTTTATTTTATTTTTTAGAATGACTAGACATAATATGTATTGGTTTTCACAGTCGTAAATTATTTGGACTAATCCTCCAATAACTTGTCAAAATCAGTTCTAACAAATAGAATAAATTGTTAAAAAATGTTTTTGTCTAACATTAAAAAATATATTTGCAAATCACCTCAAGCAAGCTCATCCTTTCGCTGGCCTGCGCCAACTGTAGCCTGTATAGCTTGATTTCTTCCTTCTGTTTCTCCTCTAATACATTCACTTCCAGCTTGTGCCTGGAATTTATTTAAGTTAATAATACACAAAACTAACATTATTACAATGTATCATAAATTTTTAAAAACCCGTTATAGAAACTTTCTGCATGTATCATTTACTTTAAATGTTGTTCTGCAACTCGCTGTTATGTGTTAATGTAAAATTATATTTAGACTATAATACATTTATTGGTTCCAACATTTGGCAAGTACTCACTGCTCTTCTATCCTAGCTATCTGCTTATTATATGTATCAACTAAAGCATTCTCCTTGCTTCTAGCATTATCTTCCATTTCTCTTTCGGCCAGATCAAGCTGTTGCTGGAACTCCTGCAACTTGGCCAGTACAGCATCCTCAAGCTGTTTCTGATAATGGACTTTTAACTCGTTCTTTTGGAGTTCTAGTAGTTTTCGGAGTGTCTTTACTTCATTGTCTAAAGCGTCCTGTTGACATAGATAATAATTTAAATAATGATTTTATTAGGAAAAATAGTCCAATGGCAACCATACATTTTTGAAATTTTGAAAAGTTTTTTTTAAAATATATTTTTTTGTGTACATGTTCTTTCATTAAGCAGCTAAGCATAAATGAGATCAAGATGGCGGAGGACGGAAGGTTAGCTAATAGTTTGGTAGACGGAAAAATGCTCCAGAATTTTAAAGTGTTAATTTAATTATCATCATTAAGATAAAACTGAAAATCGTATGCAACACAAAATCTTATCCAATAATACAGATGCGTGTATATGTGCAATTATTTTTATTTTATTTTATGTATATGTGCAATAATCAGAAGATTAAAAATTAACGCGCCACGCTTCGTCTACGCAACGTCTACGCTCCGTCTTCACAAATCTTACCAAAAAGAACTTACACATTTCTTTTGCATCTCACTGTTCTCATTCTGTTTCTCGCTGAGATGTCTTTCGAGTATATTAGCTTTTGCTCTCTCTTCATTCACTTTCTCTTTCAATAGGTCCCGCTCTTGCGTTGTCAGTGAGGTTTCTTCATAGATTGTTTGCACCTTACGATTTAACTCGCATACTTTGTTCTTTGTTGATTCATGTTCGGATTTTTCCTATAAAAAATAAAAATATAGTTAACTTCTTGTACTTGACCTAAGGAAAGTCGCAGGAAGCAGATGGATGCAGGCCGCTGCCAACCGCTTGGTGGTTGAAAAGCAGTTGCGCTGGAAACGTTTGACTTATGTCCAGCAGTGGACTTCTTGTGGCCGAGATGATGATAAAGGCCATGGAAGAATATTTAACCTATGAAATGAAATAATTTATTTAGAGATTAGGTGCACATGCACTTTCTCACATCATTTACAACTTGTGTTAACATTTACAAATTAGCATTACAATATGGCAGTCTAGGCACATGAGTAAATAAACTGACGGACAGAGGCTTCACTTCCATACAACGTCATACAACGTCGCGCGCCGAGGACACGCACACAAGCATGAGGCGCGTGTATTGCGTGTCCTCAAAGCGCTCGTCACGTACACATGCTTGTGTGCGTGTCCTCGGCGCGCGCTATTGTATGGAGTGAAGTCTCTGTTCCGTCAGTTTATTTACTCATGTGGTCTAGGGCCCTCGTCATGATGGATTGAAGTTCAGTCAGAATTATTGAATTACATTAACATACCTTCTGCAAACTTTCCTCTAAATTTTTGATGCAGTCAGTAGACTGTTTGTTCAGTCTCATAATAATTTCGTAGTTCTCCTTTAGCACTTCAATTTCCTTCTCCTTACTACAGATAATGTCTTGTTTACTTGCTAAACTCGTGTCCATTTTGTCCTGTAATTCTTTATGGTCAGCAGTTAGTTGTTTACACTTCTCCTGGTAGTCGTGAGCAAGGTCTAGAGCTTTGTATAGCTCGGCTTCATAGTGGCTTGTTTTCTGAAACAAATATTAAAGAAACAATAAAATTATGTGATAACTGCAAATGCAAAATTGTGAGAACTACTGCATATTTTAAACACTAAAAGACAGGTATAATTTATGTTTTGACTGTAATGGGACCTTCTTAACATTTGCTAAATAATTAGCACGGTGCTGATAATTAGACATAGGAAAGTCCTAGAGCGAAATTAAGCGCGAAGCTCAAGACTGAACGAGATAGAGAGTCACGCTTCAGTCAGTGGACACCCTCTGCCCCATTCAGGGGACAGGGTGATAAGTCAAAAACTAAAAATCTGTTCAATATACCTTTTGAGCTTCTCCAGCCGCGGCTTTGGAATTATCCATTTCCCGCATCATCTTCTCTAATGCTGCCCTATGTCTCTCCTCGGTCTTGTCCAAGTTACCTGTGATTTTGAGCCAGGCTTCTCGTAGCTTCGTAATAGCTGCATCCTTGGCCCGGTCAACTTTTAGTGCAACTGCTAACTTTTCTTGCTGATCTAGTATTTTCTTTTGAAGTTGTTGGATCATTGCTTCACAGTGCTAAAATATTTATTGAACAATAAAAAACTCCATACCAGTAACATATATACCATAACCCATAAAAATCATAAACTAAATTTCCGACAACCTATACAATATTTAACAAATACATATTATGTATTTGTTATAAAATATAGTATCATTGAGGTATCCCATAACACAAGTTTCGAACTTACTTTGGGGCTAGCTCAATGTGTGTGGTTTGTCCCTATATTTTTATTATTTATATATCTTACTACATGCAAAATTAACAAAAATTATAGATTTATTTTTATTGCATGTTAGAAAGCAGGTGGTAATGATGGTGTAATGATAGAAAAGCAATGAATGATTTAAAGATTAATAAAATACAAGATGTTTTTAAAGATAACCTTACCTCTCTTTTTAGTCTCTCTTCTTCCAATTTTAAATTATCCCCCCTTTCCGTTCTATCTCCCTTCTCCCCCCACAGCTCACTTAAGCTCAACAGATCAGTATCAATAGTTTCAATTAGCTTATTTTGTAATGCTGCTTTCAAATCCTTATTCTCAGTAACATATGGTCTCATTTGAGGCATTTTGAAATCATCCTTCTTCGGTGATAAGTAGCTGTCCGTCAGGGTATTATGAGTATTACGACTATGGCTATAGTTCTGTGATTTATAATGTTCCAATACTTTTGAAGCTCGATCATATATTTTGTTTGATGAGGGACGGAATGTATCTAAATAGCTAGAGCTTTGTACTGGCCTTTTTGGTGTTGAAGTTGGCTGAACATCTTTATCTTCAGCAAAATTCAATCTCCGTATTGGAGATTTCGTTTGATCTAATTTAGAATCTTTATGTAATATACGAGAACTGGAATCTTTATGTAATGTACAACTGTTTTCATTTTCGTGAGTTTGAGTATTCGGTTTATCTGATGATGTTGAACCTGTGTTACTTTTAACCAAATATATATATTTATCGAGTATTTTACTTGATACTACTCTACCGCTCGGTAGTTTAATATCGTCATCTTTACAATCTAATTTATGTGTTAAGTAGTCTCCTGTAGCTCTTATCACACTTTCTGGGGTTAGTGTGCTTTCCTGATCTTTGAACTTAGTATCGGGACTTTCGTAAGCATCAACTTTTGTGAGAAATTCATCTATTTCGTGAAGAAGTAATTTGTCGTTTTTCTTACTAGGAGTTGATACTATACTGCTTATATCGCCATCCATACTAGGTGTGTCATATAAGTCTTTGGATCGTTTAGTATCAAGTTTCAAATGAGGTACTTGTTGTAACGTACTGCAAGAGTCTAAACTGGTTAAACTTAATTCCCGCCTTTTTTCTCTTTTACTAATTTTACGACGTCGTCTACGCGGGAATGTGAAACACTTGCGGTCTAAACTCTGATTGCCAATACTATCCGTTGTATCCCAGTGCTTACGCTTTGAAATACTAGATGAATCAGATAGTTCCAAACTTTCTAACCTAGATTCCAGTGAGTGCACCTGAGTGACCAACTTTCCAAGAACTTGTGCTGTACAGGAAACCGGTTTGTGTACGACAGTTCTAGATGAATCTAGAAGTGAATCGTCGGAGCCAGAACTTTGTACAAGGAAGAAATTTGGGGGTATCAGCAAAAGTACGTCGGTATCGTCCGTCTCACTCATCACAATAAATTCTCATTTTACCATATAAATAAATAGCCTTATGTATAGTCATCACATACACTGATAATTATTTTCAATTTAAGATTACTTTTTAACTTTAATTATGATAATTTGAGTAAACTTTGCAAATTAAACAAGATTAAACCGTGCACAACAACAACAACCACAACACAAAAAAACGTTACGTTGATTGACAGTTTGACACTGACAGTTATTTTTTTTAAATATCAATGGTTGGCAATGAAAGTAGAATGTGTAGGTATAGTTTTTTTTTACAAAACAAGAATTTTGAGATTGTATGTATTTTAACACTCGTGTACAGAGCTGAGTATCCATTGAAGACGCAACTGAGAGAAAATATTACTGTTCGAAAGGGATAGAGATAATTCTGTCAATTTCGATGTAGTTTCAAGTTATCCAAAGTAATGATTCTTAATGAGGTTAAAAACTCAAAGCTCATCGTAGGTGGCGTCACTGTTGACTGTTCCAAGACCCGCCATATTGGTTCATTGTTTAAGTTTGATGTGAGAGTAATTGCTAAAAATCATAGAAATGTAAGCGACCTGGAGTGTAATTACGATTGAAGGAGGAACTGCGGAAACGGAAAGCCAAGACTACTAGCAAAAAAGCCTTTTAAATCGAAAGGTAAATAATTTACAGGCATTATTGTGAATTGTAGGTTTTGCTGTGTTCTTTTTATTTATTTCAATTTCTTTTTGTAGACTGGAGGCGTACGATGGAAATTACCTCATCGAAGTTGAAGACGAACTTGAGGATGATATTCCTGAAATTTCTACCATGGATAAGATATTAATTCCAGCAATAATCTTCCACCACTCTATAAACTACACATTCAAGAGTTTGCAGACAGGTAACAAACCATACATTCATGATTTCCTTATTGTTCCTTGTTATTTTAATGTTTCAGATAGAATTAGACATTTAATGACATACATGTTGTTTCAGATTTCAAGCAACACTGAACGGGAGATACACTACTGTATGAAAGTAGAAGCTTAATAACCGTGAGAGTTGCCTTTGAGGAAAGTTATATTTATTTCCATGCGCAATGCAAAGCCCAAATGAAGAAGCTTCTTTAAATATCATTCTGTTAAAAATGGATAATAGTGGCATGATAGTGGAGTCACTGCGAATGTGCAACTGGAAAAGGAGTAGAAGCACACTGTAAGCATGTTTTTACAGTTCTCCATGGCATAGAAGATATAGTGCCTACTAAAACTATAATTTTGTACAAAATGTGCACAGAACAATTGATGACATTTAAAAAACCGAATAAAGTATTCTATAATTCCCCGATGCAATTCCGTTTTACCAGGAAAATATAATGGACAATTATGAAGGATATGTCAAAATCCTAGCAGTTTCTCCTGTACTACTAGTAGTAAAATGGCTTATCTCCAAGTAATCAAACCTGCCAATCCATATGCTATTGAAATGGACCATGATTACTTGGAAATATTTTCTTATACTTATGAGTATTACCTTTGTAAAGTTTTTGTTAAACCTATTTTTAAACCACTAATTTTAACAAATATCTGTATAAAAATTATGATTTTTGATGACAGTGTAATAAAACAAAATTAATACCTATTAAATAGTTTTATTTTCTTATACCTATGAGTATTACATAATACACTCTAAAATTACAGCATATATGACACAAAACATGTTTTTGAAGTTATTTTGAGTTTGGATCCGGTTAGGTCCTGGAATTGGATCACCACGAGACGTTTCAATACACCGTTTCATGCAACTTCTTTTTAGCAATCGATCTGAACGTTCTTGTGCTAGTAGGTTAACAGATTTGATTTAATATAGAGGGCACAGCACTTTTCTTTAATGTTCGGTATAAATTTTCATTGTCTGTTAATTACTTTTAATATTATAATCTTCAGATCTAAATTGGGCAGCACATAACCTCGACCATTTACTGGATTTCCAATTTTTCCTTCGAAGAGCCTTTTCCCACAGTTTTCTTCGTTTTATTTCTTTGGAAAATAAATAGATTGGAACATTTTTACAATCGATAGCTGCACAATGAGTCATATTTCGGAATTATTTAGAAAACAAATATGATGTTTACAAAAATAGTATGGAAAATGACAGCTAGCTGTCAAATGTTTGGAACAGTCAACAAAGCGACATCTGAAGTGAGCAAAAGGCAGTTTTTAACCTCATTCGGTCGTATAATAAGGATGAGGGTTTTCACGAAAACGCCCCTAGTTGGCGCCACTTTGACAAGGGGTCCTATCCCAATAATCCGCGCTGTCAATAACGTCAAAAGTCAAAATGTCAATGTCAAAAGTTGCCGTTTGTTAGTATGTACTGCAAAAAGCAAAAAGCTTAGAGAAAGGATGAATAGAGTTGTCATTTGGCGTATACCCGTTAGGGAGAGAAACAAAGTACATTGATTACGCAGTGTTACCAGAAAAGAGAATATTACCCCATGATTTACCCCATGTTTTTTTTATATTTTTATATACAATAAACTAATACGACTATTGATGATTTGCGATATATTTTTTCATATTATAATCATCAATATATTGGGATCGATTTATACTTGTCTAAATAAATCGAAGTCGCTGTCCGCGCCTGTTTGTCTGTATCTCCGCTAAGTCCTATTGTCTCCTATTAGTATGGGAAGGTTGGTGTGACTACAGATCTCTCTCAGCTTGTATTAAATAGATATTATTTTTAATTTAGGTTGTCACTTTTTTACCTCAATTGTGGGTAATATTGCATGGATAAATTCAAGTAAATTGCTGGTATCCCCAATACGCGTGGTACCCGACTAAATTCAGGAGACACAGGAAAGTGGCCGCCTGGCTTCATTTTACTTACCTACTTAATTTAGGTGCATAATACTACAAAATACGATTATTTTCTTGACCATTTACGTTTTATTTCTTTATTTCTGTACATTGAAGCCGTCATTTGAGTCATAATAAATATACTCTGTATTCATTTTTATCAATTATGGCCGAAATAAAGTCTAAATAGTGTACTTACGAATGAAAGGTTATGTTGTCGATTTTACGTTCACTGCGGCTATTGCAGCCTAAAACACTACAATGCACTATAGTCTATGAACGCAAAAACACATCAACTCAACCACAGAACACAGTTTTCGCCTTGTTTTCACCCTGAAAGTTCAGATTTTGAGAAATAAAGAAAACTGCTTTCGTTTGCTGGGCACAGTTAGCGACTGTGCCCAGCAACAAAATAGTATACGTCGATAAGGACAAAAAATGTTTCTCTAGCTCTTTTTGGCCTTGGGAATATTGTATTTACTCATCTCGCTCACTCCTACCGTGTCGCCTCTATTCATCCTTTCTCTAAAGGCAAAAAGTAATAGGTCTGTACCACAGAGTACCACAAACTAAATAGAGATTGATACTCATCAGAGTACTTTGTAACATACGGAGTCTGTACTCCGGAAATTGTACTGGTACCAAATACTATAGACGAGTAATACGCACAGCTCTTGACGTTTCTCATACAATGACTTGGCAACCTCCGTTCACCTCATGCCGCTAGGGGCGCTATAACATTTTGCATACAAAACGCACAGTTCACCTCATGCCGCTAGGGGCGCTATAACATTTTGCATACAAGTTTTGAAATCGTTCACCTCATGCCGCCCTCATGCTGTAGGGGCGCTAGTGTCGCGTCTTGCCCGAATTCTTCCGAAGCTGTGCGCTGTGCGTATTACTCGTCTATAGTATTTGCTGGTACTGAGAAGTGTAATCATCATCTCAGCCCCACGAAGTCCACAACTTCTTAGGGGCATATTACACTATCATATATTGGATCATAGATCTATGAGTCAATGATATTGGCTAATGTAATAAAGACTAAATTTGTCTGTACTCATAGATCTATGATCCAATATATGATAGTGTAATATGCCCTTTAGAGGTCTCCTTCTCTTCTTTTTTTAATCCTAAAATCCGTAAATATAATCTTCTATGAACTCATTTTTGATTTGAAATACTTTTACTACTTGAAGAATTAATTTCGTGCAATACAATAATAAAAAACATCATTTTCAGAATTTATTTTAATTTTATAAAATAATAATAATAATATAATGTTTACATCTAACAAAATAATTAAAATAACTTTAAAATTAGCTAGGTATAAAGAATCATGCTTTTGATACAATTCAAATAATTTTTATTTACATCTCTCTAACTTAAGAGAGATGTAAATATTATTAGGTACCTGAGAGACCTGTTTAAAGCACAAGCATCATGCTTGCTATGTATTTATTGTATATAGCAAGAGAGACCATTCAAAAGGAATTGAATAATGAATTAGAAAATCAGCACATACTATCATGCCAAAGATACAAAAAAACTTTATGACATGGTTTTACATAGTAGGTATATTTTTTACTTCTGAAGTCAACATTAACATTTTATTAAGAAACAAAGTACTTATGAAGATACAGTATTCAAATCAATTTTAAAATTAATTTCAGTGACAATTCCAGTTGAATTATTTATCAGGAAGCTCTAACTGCATGTATAGGTGTTTGTTTTATAAAAGCATCAAGTTTGTTCTTAAATAATTCACTTGCTATCGGCTCTCCGATCCCACATAAAGGATTTCTTATAGCATATTTTACATAAATTTCTCCATATATCTTCTTTAATAATTCCCTCACACCCTGGGCTTGGTTATCTGTACTCATGACAAACTTTAAACCCGACGGTGTTTCCAAGCAATGAAGAGTGTACTTTGAAGTTTTGTAGTTCAGGAAGCCATCTTTTGGGTCCAGAGGTGATATTTTCGCAACAAATGACTTAATTGAGAATAACATTCCATACATCAATTTGCCTTCCTGTAATATGAAAATAGGATTAAATTGTACTCATCAGTGAGGGTTCTACTTTAAATTTGCGTTTTTTAAACACACAATACATGTTAATACTGAAGTGGGTTGTTTGGGCATGATAATATACAAAGTATATGTTGTTATGCTATGTTTGAATATTGAACCCTCTGTGTTAATACCCAATAGTGTATAGCATTGTTATTATTAGTGATAAGTCAATTTACTGTACAAAACATACTATAGTGCAATAAATTTATATTAGTTTGGTATATTGGTTACAGCCTCTAGGCCGTAAATTAACTGCCTCCTATCATATAAAAAAAACACAGGTAAAATATAACTATAGTATATTGTAGTGTTGTGATTGTGAAGTAAAATTGTAGGCGTTATTCGTTGGTACATAGTAGGTCATACCAAGGAGGTTAAACCAAAAATAAAAAAAAACTTACTTCTTCTCTAGACATCCCGGACTGTTTGGTCCTATTCCATTCTCCATAGTAAAGTAGCGTACCATATCGATCAAATATGTACAAATTGTGAATCGTCATTTTCGATTTGTGATTCAGATGAATAAAATATTAATTTATTACATTACAAAGATAGAAATTAAAATAATAGAAGAATACGAAAGTCGTAATCCCAGTTGACGTTTTTTATGTTGACAACTGCTGACTGACTGACAGACGACCGACCGATATTGACAGTGACGGACGACAGATAAAAAAATCTGTAACTCATTCAGTGTCTTGAATGGAATAGACATGATTTCGAGTTTGAATCGATTGAATTTCAACTTTGTTTCTATAGAACTATTGTAATATTAATTAATAACTTCCACATAAAAAACTAATAACTAAATTCATAATAAGCAAGCTCTTCATTATTAAAGATTGTTGCGTTTCATTCATCTAATTTAACCTAGTTTTCGCTCATCTAAAGACTAAACTCTCATTCAACTAGTTCGTTCGTGCAGTGCAGCTCTTTGTAACAGATCATTCATTCATTCGTTCTCTCGAATATGGTGGTGAAGTGAAACATGGTGTAATTTCAATAGAACATTTTATAAAACAATATTTAGTGAATATATAGTCTTACTCTTTATCTTAAATTACAATTAAAGGTAAAACCTTATTCATAAAATATGTTTACACTTTGATTACAACGACATTGACAAATTTTGAGGTTATCTTACCTAACATGTACATGTACTTTCAGGCTAGTAAAATCAATAAAGCATGGATGAATATACCAGAGAACCGTGTCCTTGGCGTATCCTCGATGACTCTGGTGGCGCTTTTATCATGGGTGCTATTGGAGGAGGAATATTTCACTCAATAAAGGGTTTTAGAAATGCCCCATTGGGATTCAATAGGAAAATGGTAAGACTGTCAATTTATTGGTTTTACAAGCTATTTATGATGTGATGTCTATCTGTGTATAGATATAGGTAGTCCACTAAAAGAACATTGTTCTATGTAACAATTTAGATTGGTACCACATGCATGCATGTCCAAAGTTCTTCCATGACAATGTCAAATTATTTCATTGCCTTGAATGCTATAAAAATATATCTATTGCCTGGTTATTGAACAGCAGTATGTTTTTTACATTATTTATCTTATGTTTACTATAACAATGAACTTTGATCTTTATTATGCCAACTATTAGGTACTTCTAAGATTATGTATTGTTACTTGTTACTAAGTCTAGCATTTATAGTTGGCATATGCAGTGAAGAGTACTAAGAATATTATTGGTTTATCAGTTCGAATGGTAAATAATAATCAAAGTAAGCGTTTTTTTTTATAACGCCTCGCCTGTTGTAATTTTCCTAGCACCTTGTACTATTTACCTGACTGTTTATTGTTATATTTATTTTGATGCAATAAAGAATATTGTAATGTATCTTTACTGACAAGTGAACACTAAATCCCATGATGGTTTTAAGAAATCCCATGATAAAGGAATAAATAAAATTATCTGGGTGAATTTCACTTTGTAACACATGAGTCTGATTTCAGATTGTACATTATTTTATTTACTTTCAGCTTGGCAGTTTAGCAGCCATAAAAGAGAGGTCTCCAATAGTGGCGGGAAATTTTGCTGTATGGGGCGGTATGTTCTCCACAATTGATTGCTCATTAGTGTACCTGAGACAGAAAGAGGACCCTTGGAATTCCATCATGAGCGGGGCGCTCACTGGCGGGATACTGGCTGCTCGAAATGGTTTGTATGCCATGATTATAAAAATATATATATATGTATATATTTTGTACTCAAGCAAGAGATACATAATATTAATTTATATAACCTCATAAAAAGTAACATAAATTCCACAAATAAATAAATTTTGATTTATTAATCCAAAATCAGAGGTACAGGAGCATACCATGAAGATGGTAGTCAACAAAGGAACCCCTTGTATATATGATTAAAGATTTCTAAATATTGCGTGAAGGGATTTACTTGAAAATTTATTTATCAATATTATTCATATTGTACTAGGTATGTAATTACAAATTTTACAATATAATCTTAATTTGATTTTCAAATGGAAGAAAAAGTTTTTTCTTTTTTTTGTCAGTGGTTACTACTGGCCACGCGACATACGGCACTTGTCCTAGTGTAGTCTTATACTGTTGTTGTCATGCAGGCCTCCACAATATTTGCTGTGCCTTTGCATGGAAGAGTGGAGGCCGAATGTTCACTTCAAAATTTTAGTGATGTAATATTTCATAATCATTGCTAAAGCAATGATTATGAAATATTACATCATTAATCATTAATGATAAATCATTGCAGGTGTCCCAGCTATGGCAGGCAGTGCCTTAGTCGGAGGAATCCTGCTTGCACTCATTGAAGGCATTGGTATCATGTTCACGAGGCTCACAGCAGAGCAGTTCCATCCGCAACAGCCTATATTTGAGGATCCTTCTGTATTAGGGCAGAACCAAGCGCAAAGTCAAAACTTCCAGTAGGCGTAAAT
The DNA here is from genome assembly GCA_905163395.2 of Endotricha flammealis. Taxonomy (NCBI): domain Eukaryota; kingdom Metazoa; phylum Arthropoda; class Insecta; order Lepidoptera; family Pyralidae; genus Endotricha; species Endotricha flammealis. The sequence continues at coordinate 16,094,109 of LR990860.1, forward strand.
TAAATTAAGCTTTGTATTGTACAGCATTCACTTCTTGTTTGTACTACAGAAGATATAGTACAAAATTGTAAACCTTTACCTGATTATGGGCAAATGATTGCCTCCATAAATTGAACCTGCAGAGATAAGGTTCAAAACCATAGAAAAAATTATCGACTATTCTGCATTCCTATTAGACACATTTCAATGTTCACTCCATCATCATCTCAGCTACAATAAGTCCACTTTTGGTCATAGGTCTCACTCAAACATTTCCAGCGACTTTCTTTAGGTCTCTGATTCTATAAAATGTTGGACTTTGAAAATTGGGGATTAATATAGAGTAAACAAATATTTGATTGATAATAGGAATTCATAGGTACCTTGCATAAAAATTATTACATTATTCCAATAAATAAGAACTTGACATTTCTATATATTACAGTTTTTATTATCTGAATGCTGTACAATATTGACATTTGTTTGTTTGGTACAAAATGTATCTTTCTAAGCAATGATGTTATAGAAAATGTAGATAGCGCACTGACTTTTCTAATTAGCCAAAGTTTACAGAACTTCAGTTCAACTTTCTTCTTTTGCTCTTGACAAACTAAATTATTTCGTCCTACTTGAAGGACTTACCCTTTACCTTGTATGTTTTAGAACGTAGGTAATAGTGTGCCATTTCTAAATATCTACACCTGTATAACATTATTGTTTTTAAGACCAAATTTTGGCTTCATCCCCCTGAAGGCCCAGACGAAAGACCGCTCTGCCAAATTAAGACACAAATGTATTGATTGTACACGGTACTTTTCCCTAGTGTGCTGTAATTGATAACTGGTGGTCTATTTTGGCAGGAAAAGTCCTTCGTCTGCAGTCTCATAGTGAATCGTTCGCATCTGTGATATTCTCAGTCCCGTGCTGATCGCTAATGATTCACTTAAAGAAAAAACAGGTGTTCAACGCAATAAATGTGTTTATTTATTTTAATATGATCTGTAGTCAATGCAGGAGTAATTTTATTTTTAAAAAGCTATTATGATGAGATGTTATTAATATGTTACTTACAACTTGATTATTTGTTTCCATATAGTTGTTAGTGACTTGTATTTACTTAGCTAGTACTTCAGTTTAGGCTATGATCTCCTATAATCTGTACGCAACGCAACGCAACGTATGACGATGTGTTTCTTGCCATACAAGTGCAAATGTCAATGCATTGCTTAGGTGGGAACATTCTGCCTCTAACTTTACTTTGATTTGAATGTTCCGATCGACGTTTGTACGTTATGCCGGTTTACTAGTCTTACAAGGCCCCGGTCAACCTACAGACTCGCATTTCGTTTCGCTAAACCATAATGAAATGGTTGGAGCCTTATTGCCTAGGTCTGCTGGCTTTCTAAAATCGAATCCTGTTGCAAATATCATTACACTACACAAGTGCCAACGCTAAAATTCGTGCGGGCGCCCGCCAGCGTTTTTCTTTCGTAAAAAACATGTATGAGCAGTGCCATTTAGTATGGGCGCGTGCGGCGAGTTTTGACGAACAAGCGAACGGTGCAGACGCCCGTGCTCCGTGTTCTGTGCCCCCCGCGAGTTTTAACGTTGGCCCAAAATCATCGTCACACAATGATGCTGTAAGCAGCCAATGCCGTTTATGGGTGACCACAGTCTTGACAATCTATGGAGATATACTTACCCCAATCTTCAGATTGTCTCTTGCTTGCCAACCTGAATGTGCTGGTTTTTTGTATTACAATTATTTTGTTGGTAACATCTCATCAAATAATTTCTATGATAAAAGATGTTAAAATAAAGTTTTTTTTATAAATATACATTTGTTTTATTTGTGGTTTTGAATTAGTTCTTCTCAACAAGCCATTGGCTACATAAGTACCAGTAGGATAAAGAATTATGTGCAAAAGTATTGAGATTAATATAATCACTTTTAAATATTATGCCGTACGTAATTATCTTGATTCATCAGAATTGAATTTGATAAAGTCATCAAACAATACCTTACAATCAATCCTTTTTATAATATTGATGAAACTTCACCAAACTAAAAACAAGAACTGTTGCTTTGTTTGTTATTAACAAAATACCAAAACACGATGCAGTGGCTTGAGCATTGTTACCGGGAGTATCGGGGAGAAGGTACCGACATCACTATTATATTTGCTACACGCTGCCATAGAATAAGTAATAACCCACGCTGCTTTGTATTTGACAAGCTAAATGTCATTCTATGTGTGTACATCAGGTGTACATACATGGCTAAATAAATAATTTCAATTAGACATTACCTATGTTAGATTATGGACCTGTCTAAAATGTCTAGCCGAAAATAGATAATATAATAAAATACTCAAAAAATACAATAATACACAATTAAGAATTTTAATGGTTTTACTATCTTTATATTTAAATACAATTAGTTAACTTTAACAATAAAGGGTCTCTATTCCTAGAATAACTACCAATAATTGCAAGTAAGAAAAAAGGGTATTTTAAAATAATATGACTAGCAAGAATGAAACATGACTCATAATGACTTCTATAATATCTATATGAAAAAATAAAAGATTTATGTATGTTTATCAGCTACCCATAATACAAGCTTTGTCTAGTTTGGGGCAAGATGGTGGTGTACAATTCCAGAAACATTTACATTTTACTATGCCAAGAACAGAGTTATTGATTGTAATCTAGGAATAGGCCAACTAAACAGGGATATTATTAATATTATCGGTTCAGTAATTTATTACATTGTTACTTAATTAATGAGTTTCTTTTATAATCATCATTTGAATATGATAAAGTAATGATAAAATTATAAAAAAGAGGCAATGATGTTTGGTGAATGTTCTAGGCCACTATTTTGACGATTATAAATGATAAACATCCATGATCGTAACAGGCCTTTAAGATAATTTTTTATACATACATAAAAAATAAATAGTTTGTTAAAATTTATATGAAACAATGCCCAGTCGATCTGCCGACTGTGCACATAACATATCATGCACGGTCAGTGACAAACCATTTCAGTGGGCATATTTCAGTCTTGTTACAGTCATGGTTTGTATGGTTCAGTGGAGAATTCTTTATCAACAAGATAGTGGCATAGGGCTTCAAGTTATTCATATTTATGGCTGTAAGTTGATTGGCTTATTTTGTGTAACATTATCACCCATTTTCCTTATTTCTTTAATAACATGAGCTAGTACTTCAGGGTCCACTCCCAGCTCACAAAGACGGATGCAAATGGAGAGTGTGTCTGAATCCAGGCCAGTGCAGAGGAGTTGTGATATTTGGTACATCATTTGGAAGGCTTCCCGAGCTAGCCCTACCTGGGCATTTTTCTCTGAAGTCATTTTATTCCTGAAAATTAATAAGAGGAAAGAATATGTATTAGGATTATTATCTACATCGAAGAAATTGCAGTGGTCAGAGTCGCCTTAAGGCCTACGCATATCGGGCCTTTAGGGTGTTATCGAATCGATTATTAGACCTCAGATTGACAGAAGCAATGAAGCTTAATGACTCCCAGAGGAGAAACTACAGAAAAACTTATCTTGGAACTCGCAACATAATTAACCATAAATAAATTTGTCCGAGTTGTATTGAACATTAGTGATGATAAACACATAAAGCAACTCTGACCGCAAGTTCCTAAATCAACTACCTACGCCAAAACGGTCTAAATGTAATTAATAGAGTTGTATGACCAAAAATATGTAGTGGGTATCTTTCTTTCCCAATGAAATACACGTTAAGGATATCATAATTACCTATTTAATAATTTCTACTTAATCCAATACGTTGTGATATTGCAAATTGTGGATGCAGCGGACTCAAAAGCAAAGCACAACACAACAAAATTTTTAAACATCCAAACTCATCAAGCAAAAAACAAAATCATAATAACAAGAAAACGTCAAATAGCTGTCATCCGTGTCATCGTAACGTAAATTCAGTTTGATTCATTACTGGCAACCACTATTTCCTAAAACCAGTTTTTAAAAAACTCTTAAATCCTCTCCTCTCTCCTCTGTGGCTTTAGTTATAAAAGTGGCTTTTTAAACATCCTGGGCTACTAATATTGCAAAATGCAAAAGTTTGAGAGGATGTATTGTATGTATGTTAAGCGGTCCCTAGACAATCAAAATTGCTTGATAAGCATTTTACTCTTTCACGCAAAAACGGCTTTATAGATTATTTAACATATAGGATATTTTTTTATCCCGGATATTTAACATTACCTAGGTACTGATAGATTTAAAAGTTGATATTTTTTATGGATATGGTTGGCAAACGAGCATGTTGATTACCTGTTAAGTTAGCATTAATTGGTAAGTGATCACCGTTACGCATGAAGCACAGAGATACAAAAGGTGTCCATGAGCCGTTGCTGAATTTTAACAAGAAAAAGGGAGAGAAGGGATAGGGGAGGAGTTGTGTGGGCTTCTGTATCTCCACTAACCAAACGAAACGCATTGGTGCTTCATATTTTATGAAAAACCGGTACCTACTTACCCGGTCCAGTTCTTCAATAGGTACTTCCTACTCCGACTATCTTCTTTCTGATTAAATTTGTTGTGAGTTCCAAGACAGCTGTAGTTTTCTTCCCCGGGATGTCAATAAGCTTCATTGCTTATTATCTATCTGAGGTCGCCGTTGTTGATCCTGGCTACACAGGAGACACAGTGGTGGGAATGTATGGTGGGCTTGTCCCGATATATACCCGGTCCAGTTAACCTATGTCATAAAATGCTCTATCACTTTAGGAGCTATTAAAGTAGTAGGTTATACAAACGTTAATCATCTCGCAACTAACCTATTCCTATGTACAGTCAGCAACGGAAGATTAACACTTTAGTAGGTACAATTTCAAACCAAGCCGTGCTTTTGTGAAAATAGCTTGTCAGTTGTTTACATTTGGTTTATCTACTTCTGGCTCTGACCGTACAAAATAGTAGGTAAGTACTTACGTATTGTTGACCAGTTAAACACTTTTATAGTTGTTTGAAAAATTTGTATATAGGTACCTACATGCATGATATCGTAATTTTAAATTTCTATTGTGAATTTGAAATAAGGGCTTATATCTTATCGACCATGTATCGACCTTATTAATGGATTTGGATTCAGGCATCAAAATAACAAAAATATTGGTTTCTTGCTTGGATGTAGGCATCCCTCAAATCTTCCAATACGTGGAGACGTTGTGCTTGCTATAAGACCACAAAAACTTTGAATTTAAAACGTTAAATATGAACTCATGAATTCATCCGCACGTCCCAAACTTTACAATATTCATGAGAACATAGTAAATTGAAAATCGCTCAAGAAAGCGTATCCTTTGCGCCCACATTTTCTATATTTAATACCGCGTGTGCGTTCCCGAAATAGATTCTTACAAACATCATCGCCCAGTCGCACGCACACTGTTTTGGTGATAGTTTCGAAAAATTAATTTTGTGTGCACCTATTAAACCTTTTTTGTTTTACCAAGGAGTTTGAATAATGGTGAGTTCAACCTTTTTCGTTGTCAATACAGTTAACTTTTAAATCTATTTTGCCATGTCACTGGCGCCGCGTCATGACAGAAGCCGAATGATTATTGCGTTTTAAAAATAAAGTTCCTATTTTTCTTCTTTTAATTTAATATGGAAGGTGTACACCTCGATTTAGCGTAGGTGTACACCTATATATTGAATTAAAATGGAAAAGCCTCTCAATAAACGCCTCAGATATTCGATTATAGATTATGAAAGATTGATCATGAAGTCCTTGGCCTTGAGGATGAGGATCGGCCTGGCGAGGAGTGACGAGGGAGCACGGGTGAAGTGCTTACATACTTTGCTTTCGGTTAGTAGGCAGTTTGTAGAGATGAAATCACGAACCTACTTGCTTGTCAACTTACCTTTCGGCGTTCCTAATTACCAGCTAAATGTTTATAACAAACTATTTTTACATGTGTAAAGCTTATTAATTTTACTTGACTATGATGGTATAAATAGTGTACAAGCTCATATAAACAGAATAAATTATTTTTGATTTTAGAGTGGTAGAGCCAAGCAAATAAGTACTACTTATATGAACTAGTAGTAGCTCACCCTGCCTCTAAGGCGACTATCCGACCTCCCTCGGTTGGTAGTAGGAAATAGTGCTATTATGTAGAAATTGTAGATCTTAACAGATCCTTTAATAGGTACCTAGTTGAAAAGCGATCGTCACCGGCCAGCGCACCAGCAATAGTACTGGAGGTAAAAAACGGTACCATCCTGGACAATTAATTAACCATAGATCATAAATCTTTTTTTTTATTTGAACGGAAATGAATATTTCAATAAATCTTCATTAATCAGCATTCTTTACCATTAGTTTTTCTCTCAGTTAGTGGAACGTACGTACACACAGTGCCGTTCGCTTGCATTAATTTTTTTCGTGGAACTATTTAACTATTGTAAGGATTGTGTTTTGGGTCGGCTGAGGCTTTATGTAACTAATGGTGAGTTGCACAAAGTAATTTTAAACCATCCAGTTCGTGCAACCAGCAGGTCGCATTGGAGGCGTTTGGGGGAGGCCTATGTCCAGCAGTGATCTTCTTGTGGCTAAGATGATGATGATGAATTTGTAATCCCTTTTACAAACACATGAAACTAATTGTAGTTTAATAAAATAAAAATATTGATATTTTTAATTAGGTACAGCAGTTGATGGCAACATGATAGCTACTGGTATTTTAAGTACCTGCTTACTGATAAAAGTAACTTAATAGTTTGTTTCGAAATATTTAGAAAACTTAAATTATATTTTATGGCCCACCTCATCTTTTTCATTGGCTGACTGTACCAACATTTTATATAAGTAGGCGTCAGAACGCTGGCACAGCAATTTTCCGCATACAAGCGTTTTTTATGAGATAGTCAAAAAAGAAATCTGTACAAACCGCAAAAAAGATTGAAGAAGTTTAATTATAAATGAAGTACATAGTAATGAAATAAAAGGAGCAATAATCCGAGTTGATTCAATAAGGCATGGCAAGGGAAATACGGCTCTCTGGTGGAATTAAATCGTTACGCCCGGGTACGCTCTCCGCACCGCACTGAGGGCAAATTGGATTGTAAATGCACCTTTGACTCGGCCAAATAAAATGCTAATTTGAAACCTATTGAGAATTTGAATCCCTAAAGTATAATTATTGAGGGTAACGTTGTAAATTTTGAAGCCTTCATGTGAAAATATAGTTTTTTTTTATCATGCCGGTGGCAAACATGCTTTACCGCCGCCAATATAATAGTATGATTAAATACTTAATTAAACTGTACACTACCATAATTACAGAAACAAAAGCAAAATATTGATCTTTAAAAAAAATACACAGGTTTCAAAAACCTCGAGAATAAAAAGTTGTGTAGCTTTTTGATGATTACGCTACATAGACTGGGCGCTGCATGGACTTGAGCATGCATAATATGAGGGCTGGATACTGTTGATGGTTTTGGACTCAGGAAAGCCTGCAGATTACGAATCTGCATGTTGCCGGAAGGTTTACTGGTCCAATTTTTTTTAAATGGCATCCGACTGAAACGCCTCGAAACGACTGAACAAATGCGTTGTAACTATTTTAATGGTTGTTTTAGTGACAATATACAATTATTTCTTATGGTTAAAGATACCTAAAGTTAGTCAATTGAAAGGCAAAACATAAAAGTTAAAAATAAAAACGAGAATTGTTAGTAAAAATATATTTAAATGTACGAAAAAGCAAATTTCAACATAAGTAACGCAAAAAATATAAATTAAGAAACTATTTTATTTCGGCAGTGATTATTAATGCATTTGCACAAGGAAATGCAATTTACATGTTCCCTTTTGCAAGGGCAAGCCTTATTTTTACAATTTGTAGAGTACCTATTTACAGGGAAAAAATTATGTTTCCAGCATCGCAATGGTGGCTTTGTCATTTGCCGTGGGTATAAATTGTTATTTTTGTTTTCATGTCCTAATGAAGTATAAATTAATAGCCTGTATTCGTGCTTTGGTAGCACATACCAACAAAACAACAACAAAATATGTTATATATTAAATTTAATAACTTTTTATTTGAACATATTCGAACAACTACTTACACTGCCTGGACCGCAATGAAAAAGGGTAGGTTAGAAAATCATCAATATCTCCAAAAGTACCTGACCTTTTTTTTTTTTTTTTGTTTAAATTCAGGAAAATGCATTACTGCATGTCCCGCCACTTGGGGGAAGCGACGGGGGTCTGTCGGGCTCGCCTCTCTAAACTACCAATGAGGGATACCGACTAAAAACCTGACTGTCTGCCACCTTCTCCGCCTTCACGTGGCGGGGTCGCGGGCACTGGTGATACTTCCGCAACCCCGCCGGCGGGAAAAGTACCTGACCTAGCTTTATGAAATAAAGACTTAATTAGATATTCAATGACAAATAAAATGATATATCAAACATTTTAATTCATTTTTAATAATTGTTTAAAAAACTGAAAATGTAACATAATGACCGTTTTTTAATAGGTACCAAAAATTCAAATAAATTCTTTCGTGTTTATTTTAGTTTTGACATTAAAAAATGCTATATATATTATGGTGTCCCTGCCTTATAAACTTTATTATTCTGAAGTCATCATGTCTGTAACCCCTGAAGAAAGTACCAGAATCCTAACAATTCTTGAAGATGGGAATAGTCGAACAAAGTGCACGACTGCGAGGAAGAATCGCTATACACGGTGTCAACAATTTTTAAAATTCGCTTTTTGGGCTGTTGATGTAAAGAATCATCATTTACGAGCTGGAGGATAATCTGTGTGTCGTGCTTTCCTGAGTTCAAAACCATCAACAGTATCCAGCCCTCATAATATGCATGCTCAAGTCCATGCAGCGCCCGGTCTAACAGAATTAACCTTCAAAGGTTAGGAAGTTTTCGTAAAATGTCAACGTAAACAATAGGAAATGACGTAATGCCACGCTCCAAGTATTTCTATCGTATATTTGTAATGTTCTCCATGTAGTAAGGATATTAATAAACTAGCGCCCCGTCCCAGATTCGCATGGGTTTTTGTAAGGAACTCATTTAAAAAAAAAATATTATATAGCCTATGTCACCTGCGTATAGTGAGCTTCCCAACGATAAAATAATTTTTCAAATCGGTCCCGTAGTTTTTGCGTTTATTCGTTACAAATAAAAATATAAATCTTTCATCTTTACAATAATAGTATTTAGATGACTAGCGAAGTACGCGCTATCCGTTTGCGTGTATTACGCTTACCTGTGCCAATTTCAGAAAATCCTATCTTACGGATGCTTTCGTCATAAGGCGTGTACGCACGACCGAACACGAACATGGTGAACGTCGAACACGAACACGGAACATGTGGTTCGCACGTGTGGACGTAAATTAGCAAAGCGAACATGAACACCTACAAACATAGTTCTACTTGTGTTCGCGCGCAACCACTTACGACCAAACAAGAACATGGTGTCGAACAAAAGAGGCTACCAAGCCCTAATCTTTTGGTTCGATGTTCGTGTTAACAATGTTCTTGTTCGGTCATGCTGAGAACATCGTCCACACAGAACAACCAAATTGGATCGACACGAACACTTTTGACGAACAAATTGTTTGATGTTCGTTAGTGGTACGCAGGTGCGAACAAAGTGTTCGTGTTCGATGTTCACCATGTTCGTGTTCGATCACGCCTATACAAAACACACACTCCAAGTTTCAGGTTTCTTTTAAAATAAAGAATTTCTATTTAAGTTTTAACGTTTGTAATCTTTGTTTAACATAGCGTTATCTCATTCCAGTCAGATCCAGCTGTGAGCGCGGGGGCGGTGCAGCCTTCCAGCCCTCCAGAAAATACACAGGGGATTAGCGCGGTAAGATGTCTGCCAGGAGTTGATCTGGCACAGGGGTCTTCTATCGAAGCTACCATCGTACGGACTGCCCGAGGGACTATGCAAATGGGTAGCCAGCTTTCTGTCCAACAGAAGCATAAGTGCCATAGTTGACGGCAGTTGCTCGGACCGCATGGACATTAATGCTGGCGTGCCACAAGGCTCCGTTCTATCCCCGACCCTCTTTCTGCTGCATATCAATGATATGTTGTCTGTAGATAATATTCATTGTTATGCAGACGACAGTACCGGGGACACCTATTACACGGGCCGGCCTAGCATCCCTCGTTCCGTAGTGGAGGAGAACCGCGAACGACTTGTGTCTGAAATCGAAGGCACCCTAACCAGGGTGAGCGATTGGGGACGACGTAACTTAGTCCAATTTAACCCCACCAAGACACAAGTCTGCGCGTTCACCGCGAAGAAATCCCCTTTTTCAGTGGCCCCACAATTCCAAGGGACACCCTTAATAACTACCGGCAGCTTAGGGATCCTTGGAGTCGAGATCTCAAGCAACGTCCAGTTTCGCAGTCACATAGAAGACAAGGTCAAGTTGGCGTCGAAAAAGCTCGGTGTGCTGAATAGGGCGAAGCAGTACTTCAATCCGGGGCAGAGACTTGTATTGTATAAATCTCAAGTCCGACCCCACATGGAGTACTGCTCTCACCTATGGGCTGGAGCGCCGGCGTACCAACTTGGACCTCTAGACTCAACTCAAAGACGTGCTATGAGGATTGTCGACGATCCCGAGCTAACAAGCGATATTGAGCCCCTCAGTCTGCGGAGAGACTTCGCCTCCCTATGCGTGTTCTACCGCTTGTATAATGGGGTTTGTTCCGAGGAATTGTTTGACTTGATGCCTACGGCCACTTTCTACCATCGAACTGCTCGTCACCGGCGGGGAATCCAACCTCACACACTAGAACCAAAATGGTCGCGTACTACGCGGTTTCAGAGGAGTTTCCTCCCGCGAACGCTGAGGCTGTGGAATGAGATCCCCGCCGAGGTCTTTCCTTTAGACTATAATATGGGGTTCTTCAAAAAGGGCATTAAAAGATTTTTACAGGGTCGGCAACGCGCGAGTAATGCTCCCGGTGTTGCAAGCGTCCATAGGCTGCGGTGACCGCTCTCCATCAGGCGGACCGTAAGCTTGTTTGCCACCTTTGTGGTATAAAAAAAAAATAAAAAAAAATAAAAGGAGACTGAGCAATTTTGTATGGGAATTGCTCTATGAACCAACAGCGATGATGTGGGTATGCAATTTATGATGGGTTACCTCTCCTAGACATCCATGGGGAGGGGCAATAAAATCTGTACCGGCAGTTCCGAGATAAATGGCAGTTTATAAAAATCTTTCTGCTACGATTTTTTCGTATCTTTTAGTATCCATATCTTGGAACTGTCGGGACAGATTTTGATGCCACTTACCATGAGTGCCTAGGAGAAATACCCCATCATAATTTGCATTCCCACAACGATGTTGGTTCATAGACCACTTACCATACAAGAACGCTCATGTCCATATCTCGGAACTGCCGGGACAGATTTTAATGCCACTTACCATGAGTATCTAGGAGAGGTACCCTGTCATAAATTGCATAGCCACATTGCTGTTGATACTCTCAACGTAAAAAAAAACCGTAGCAGTAAGGTTATTCCTAACCTGCCATTTATCTCGGAACTGCCGGGACAGATTTAGATGTCATTTTCCATGAGTGTCTAGTGAAGGTACCCCGTCATAAATTGCATAGCCACATTGCTGTTGATACTCTCAATGTGAAAAAAAATCCACAGACTTTACGCAGTACGCAAGAATCTTAGTACATTGAAAATGTACCATAGTAGCTAGACGGTTATGAGCGAGCGACCGACCGACCGACCGACCGACCGACGAACCGACGAACCGAGCGCCCAGCGACCGAGCGACCGAGCGACCGAGCGACCGAGCGACCGAGCGACCGAGCGACCGAGCGACCGAGCGACCGAGCGACCGAGCGACCGAGCGACCGAGCGACCGAGCGACCGAGCGACCGAGCGACCGAGCGACCGAGCGACCGAGCGACCGACCGACCGACCGAAACTATAACGTCAACACAGCGATATTGACAAAATGTCGCAACTTTGGGGTCACGTATCTCTCAACCTATGAAAGATAAAATTTCAAAAAATACATATTTGGATAGTCCATCAAAGGGCAGAGGTGCTTTTTTCTCATTTTTTCGAAATTCCAAATAGTTTAAAGATCGTTTAAAAAAATCTCTTCGAAATTTCGTCCCAAAAAATTCCCAGAACTTTCCAAACTCTTTCGATAAAAAAAAAAAAATTGCCAACTGATTTTCAAACTTTCAATGCTATAATGTGTATCGATAAATTCTGCGCCTTTTGAGCCCTCGTCTGACCCGGTAGCCCTAAATTTCTAGAAGTTGTCGCAGATTTTGTGTATTTCGTGAAATCGATCCAATAAACATTTTCAATATTAAAATGTAGCAAGAAGATTTTTATAAACTGCCATTTATCTCGGAACTGCCGGGACAGATTTTGATGCCATTTACCACGACCACGAGTGTCTAGTGAAGGTACCCCGTCATAAATTGCATAGCCACATTGCTGTTGATACTCTCAATGTGAAAAAAATCGTAGCAGAATGATTTTTATAAACTACCATTTATAGATAGATAGATAGAATACTCTTTATTTGCATTACACACAGGAAAAAGTACAAAAACAATCTTATAAACTAGTGTAAATGCAACAAGGCGGCCTTATTGCTAAAAAGCAATCTTTTCAAGGCAACCTTAAGGTAACGAATTTCTGTATGGAGTGGGCAGGGCTAGCAAGACAAGAAAATAAATAATAAACAAGAAAATGATAGATAAGTATCTAGGACATCTAAATATTAAAACAAAAATTTATCTTGGAACTGCCAGGACAGATTTGAATGCCAATTACCGTGAGTGTTAAATTGAAGTATCCAGTCATAATTAAATAGCCATCGCTATTAATATTCTCACTGTAAAAAAACCCGTAAGGATATTCATAAAATGCCATTTATTTCGGAACTGCCGTTCGCGGACAGTCCACTGTGCAGAGCATGCATGGAGACTGAAGAAACGGTGGCGCACGTGCTCCTTGAGTGCACAGGCGTCGCCCAAATTCGGAAAGAGACACTTGGGTCACCAATGTCTCTTGCGGACACACTGAGCAGTTTGGGAGGACTAATTCGCTTCTGGAGGGAGGTGGGCTGGATGGAATAACAGCCCCACGGCATCACGTACAATGGTCCAGAACAGGACTAAGTGCGGAAACCACAGCCACTAGAGGGTTTATGATGATGATGACTGCCGTTCGCTGTCCGTACATAATACCAAGAACCTACCCTCCAAATTTCAGGTCTCTACGTTCAACGGTTTGGGATATGCGTTGAGACAGACAGACAAAAGTTTTTCTAAATCGATATTACCAGGCGGCCCGATCGGGCCGCACGCAGTCTGAAATAAGAACCAGGGATCAAGAAATTTCCATACTACATGCGGTTTTGCTGCGAAAATGTAGCAGAATTCCCTTCGCTTCCATAAATTTAATATGCAAATATCAATACTAATACAAAAGCTGAAGAGTTTGTTTGTTTGAACATTCTAATCTGATAGCAGCCGAATTTGGAAAAATACATTTACATTTAACGGTATTTTTGAAGAATGAAAGGAAAACTGTTTATCCATGAAAGCCACTTAAGCCACAGTACGGCTTAGTCGCCGAGTAAAATAAAACAGATAGACAGACGGACAATAAAGTGATCCTAATTTAGGTTTAATATATTCCTAGCTTACTCTGGGACAAGGTGGCGTTTGAATTATTTATTATTTATTTACTAGAAATGGTTGGAAAGTAAGGGGTAAGTTCCGCAACAAGGGGAATCAAGCGGTCTTTGTATGTTCTCCTCAAATTAGCCGCAATATGGCTAGCTGATTTCCTACGGGACTGCATTAGTTGCAGTCTCCGGTGCTCGGAATGGAAGCATGACAAAATGTGGGGGACTTGGGAGCTTTTAAGTTTACTTCGATAAAGCTTTTGTTTTATTGCAAACAAAGGAAATGTTCCAATTCAGGTTTATAAAGTTCCAGATAAAATTAAATCGTTTATTTAAGGACTAGAATTTTAAAGCCATTCTCTTCAGTCGAAGAATACAGGTATTATTAGGTTAGTCTAATAAATTTTTAAGATTACCACAATTCCGGAAATTAAATAATTGTAAATAAGTTATGAAATGTATTTTGTTGAATTACTTACTTACTTATGTACTATTATTAATTGCACAGTTTTTTATATTTCTTGGCCGACTGGTAAAATAACGCGAAATAAAATGGTATTTTTTCGAGATATTTTAGTAATATACCTATTTAATAGAAACAAAAATCCCTCCCTACATAAATACCCTCAATTAATTACCTGTTTCTCTGTGATTTACAATTTATTAAATATATTTTTTTGTTATTTTATTTCATCGAGTATTTTCTTTACAGGAATCCGTAGCTCCAAAACCACAAAACGAAGTAAAACACGAAGTTTCAACGATACCATCATCAGATCAGAATGTAGAAGCTATCAAACAGGAAAGTGTTCAGCCAAATAGTGATACTGTGGCGCCTGTAGCAGTGATACCAACACCTGCAATACCAGCGCCAGCACCAATTGAACCAACAGTACAGCCAGAATCAACTGCGCCAGCAACACTTGCGACTGAAACAGTTGCAGCAGAACCTGAAGTTATACCTGAAGCAGTTGTGCCAGCAGTAGCGTCACTACCAGTAGAGGTTCAACCAAATGCCGCAGCACCAGTTGTGTCTGAAACAGTAGCTCCACAAGCAGTGCCAGAAACAGCGAAGGGAGCAGTAGCATCAGAGGTTGTACCAGAAAACCCAGAAGCTGTTAACGTTGATACGCCTAATAATGTAGAATCGAAATCGGAGGCACCACAGGCGGGTGGCGATAACAAATTACAAAACAACACACCGCCTAAAGAAATAGTAAGTATAAGAAACTTTCAATCCCGGGCTTAACACGTTACATAATAAAACTTCTTGTTTTTCTATTACAAAAGTTTGGTATTTGAGTAACTGGTAAATTGTAAATACAGGAATCAATAACGGACTGTTTGTTAGCAAAGTTTTCGGGACTTTGTGTTTTGTGAGAAATAAATAAAGCAATTTAATAAATTCTACACAATTAACGCCTTTTTGTCCTAAAGTAAGCTAGGCTTAAACTGCTTATTTGTCTATATTGTTCAAAAGATGTGCGTGACACATAAAAATCTCATAATTTTAACTCCTCCAGCGATACACTTTTCCCCCCATAAATCCTATTAAATCGGCAAACCGCTGTTCTAAGCACAGGAAGTAATCATTTCTTATGTGTAATATAAAAAAAATGAAAACATTTTGTATAATTTTTCCATTCACTGTTGATTTGATCAAGGTAGAAAATGGCTATAGATACTCCACATAGATATGTTTTTATAGCTCACCAGAGGTTCGTTAGGTTTTCGAATATAAATCGCGAGCTCTCAAGTCGACAATCTGAACACTTACGTTTTGTGGGGTGTTATAATGATCCCCGAGGGACGACTGGAGGCCTACCACCGTCCTCCGGCATAATAACGTCATCTTTGCCACTCATTTTCAAAATAATTCGAGTTAATGATCCACGACGGCGAAATTCATTCCTTGAGATTAATAAAAGAGTATTTGTTTTTATTCTGTTTGAATTTGGAATTGATTCTCTCTGGTCGTTTTTTTACTGGCTGGTTTAGATACAATAAAGATTGTTTTTAAAAGTTTAACATTTTATCGTTTGTTTTAGAACTGGCAGCAAAGGGAATTGGAACTCCTAAAAAAAATAGACGAGTTGGAAAAGGTCAAAAGTGTGCGAAGTGAAGATAGCTTGAAATTGGAATTGAAGGTATACAGGAATAGTTATAATTAGAGAACTCGTCTCAAACTCACGCGTTATTCCTATTTTCTATGTGATAGTGCGCGCTTGAAATTAATATGAGATTTTAATTGTGTTTGTCACGAGAATTACACTAAGATTTGAGATAGGTGATAAGTCTTCTTCAAATATTTTTTCGTTGTCATAGGTTCGCGAAGAAGAAATCGACCTTCTGAAGGCTAGAGTAAGGAATCTGGAGACGGAACTTCAAGCGGCGATGTCTAAGCCAAGCGGGAAAAATCATGAAATGATTGAAAATATCAAACAGCAACATGAAGAGGTGAGTTTTGCGCGTTTTTTCTCTCTCTTTATTTTGGCACAAAACAGTCATTACATGCATATTATGTTACTTTAATCTATACTAAATATTTATATATACATATATATATAGTTCGGGCATATGTTTTAATTTTATCTTCGTATAGTTTTGTCAATAAATTGTTATTTTATTTTATTATTATTTATTATATTATATTATAATTATAATATTATAAAGAGAAAAGATTTGATTGTTTGTTTGTTTGAATTGAATAGGCTCCGAAACTACTGGACCGATTTTAAAAATTCTTTCACCAGTAGAAAGCTACATTATCAGCGAGTGACATAGGCTATAGCTTTTCCCGAAATTCAATGTGGTTCCCACGGGAACGGGTCGGGAACTTCACGCGGACGAAGTCGCGGGCAAAAAAGCTATTCATATTATAACTTTCCAATAGACAATGGAATCCATCCATACTAATATTATAAATGGGAAAGTGTGTGACGAATTGACGTGATTTTTTAAGTGGAGATAGTTGAAGGGATGGAGAGTGACATACGCTACTTTTTGACTCTTTTTAACCCCCCACTTCCCTAAAATGGGGGGTAGAAGTTTGTATATAGCATTCAGCAATTTTCAAGGTAGAAAGCCAAAAATTGGTATGCGGACTATTTGTGCCTAACTTAAATCGTGCATATTTTTTTTTTGAAATCTACCCCCAACCCCTTAAAAGAGCGGGTGAAATTTTATATGGGACTTTTCGCAGTTTTTAAGGTAGGAAGCAAGGGGAACCGTGTTACCTCGAATTTAACGCGAGCGAAGCCGCGGGAAAAAGCTAGTTTGTATATATATTGTCAGGGGTACAGAGCCCAACATATAGACTACTTTTTATTCCGTGAAAATATGTCATTCCAATGGGAAAATATTTTTTCTACTATAGAGGGCGCTGTATGGGATGGTATCGGCCAACAGATGGCGCCACAAGTCGCGCTATGGGTTGTTTTGTTGTCAGACGAGCTCTACCTATGCCATAAAATTAACTCGAGCGAAGCCGCGGGGAAAAGCTAGTTTAATGTAATACTTTGTATAATGGCAAACGCATTATTCGAACGCATCGAAAATTTAAATTTTACCGCGCCTCTGATGTTACATTTCGTGTGACACTTGCGCACGCTTTTTGTTTCGAGTGTCGTCTAGCTAGACCTAACCTCAATCGGAACGACAACCTACTTCAATCAACTGTTATTCTCATAATAGTTAATTTATTAACTACACCCGCGTGCAAGCAACTCACTCAACTAACGCCACATACATACATAGTTTTTACTAAAAATATACAAGATATTTATAAAAAAATACAAGTCATTTGAAAGCCTGAAATATCAGCTTTAATGAGTTATCATTATTATCGATATCTATTCATATTTTTTTTATTAATGATGTCTGAACGTAAATGTAGAAAAAATGAGAATTTGGGCAAAGGTGTCGTGGCCAGGAGTTTTACATATTTAAAAAAACTGTTATAAAAGATAATAAAGTTTATTATTTCAATACTTCTCAAATTATCGGCTCTATCTCTAATTACTGCTTGCAGTCAGTTTTTCATCGACCTTATAATTTTTTTTACGTTGTCTTGAGGAATACCGCCCCAGTCCCATAATAAAGCTGCCTTCAATTCCTCTGTGCTCGTAGGGCTAGAATTCTCGCCCGTACTCTTCTCTTCGTTTGAGCTCATCCTATAAATGCTCAATGGGATTTATGTCTGGACTGTGTGCAAGCCAGTCTAGTGCGTATTTCGACTTCGTTCAAAAACTGCCGTGTACTACGTGATGTGTAGGTAATATTGAATAAATATCGTCTTAATAGACGAAGTCTTCGCCCACAAACTCTGCGTAGGGAACAACATGATCCAGTAGAATATTGCTGATGTATCGATCGATCGTGAAGTTGCGCCGGGCATCAAACTGTCGCGTTATCCAATTAACATTTTCTGTGTTCTAGCAGATGAGAGTATTTCCTCAAATCTGTAAACACTAATATACTACTGTTGTCTTTCTTCAACATAAAACTGCCGATACCGAACACCTTGTCATCGTAAGCAAGTATAGCGCCCGAACCAACTCCAGGATACATGTCAATATTTTGTATACATATAAAATGTCCCCATTCTCTGGGCAGCCACTCGTCACAATCGACTATCACATTATCTTCTTCATCATATTGTCTTGTATGTAAAACTTTATATGTCATCATGTGACCTTCATCTAGAAAACCTAAAGAAGCAAATTTTAAATTTCTACCTAAATACTCATCAGTCATTGATACGTTAGATATAATGGGACCTGCTCCTAAATAATTATCTTTGGTTTTATCATTTTTTATATAACTTCCATACGCAGGTGCTTTGGAAGGCGCGATGGTCGAATAAAACGGTTCTTTTAAACCTATGATAGCTAAATCGTGAACTGGGCTGTGTAGCTTTTTGTTTTTGCCGTGCCATACATTATCACTCATAGGCAAAAATTGTTTCAAGCACCTTATTTTATGTGACTCTATTTTATACTTTGTAGTGTTAGTCGATTGATAACTTCGCTCAAATAAAGCTACAACTTCGATACGTTTATCAAGATTAACATGTCTAAATGGATTGTATGAAGTCAAAACCTTGTCCTCTTTTAATAAAATGCCTGATGTTATAGTGGTGTAACCGTAATAATAAAAAAACCATTCTTTCAGTTCTGGATCCCAAAATAGGTGACTATTATAATGGTGTTGAACAACAGCAACGACTCTGTCAAAAAATAAATCTACATCTTCTCTTCCATAGTGATCTTTTTTATCTGCCCATTCCATGGGTGACCCTTCTTCATACCACCGCATTATTTTGTTGTCGTCGTCGGATGTCCTTCTGGTTGGGGTAGTGATGCGACTGGTTTGAGCCACTAAGACGCGAGGTCCCAGTATAATTATTAAAATGTGAAAGACATTCACGCTTATTCTTCTTAATGACCTGAAATTAATCAAACAATAATTAATACACGATTGATTTTATTTATTTACCTATTGATAACTTGGGAGAAAATAGCCTGTAAAAATTAAGTTTTTTTTTCTCTGTTTTTATCGTGCGATCAGTCTGATTTACTATAAGCAGATGTGTTGATATTTGTGACGTGGAGGATGGTACTCCCAACGGGGCCAGTCCTTGAATTTAAGCAGTCATTATGTTTGACTGTTGTCCCCATCAAATATGTCACGTCGCCTCTTTAGACGTCGTATGGTTTCTGGGATGGTGAGTTGCCCCGCAAGCTGATTCGCGTGCATTTCCAGTCTTTTCCGATAATTGGATCCACGAGTATGTATTTCTTCTTTGACCATCGGCACATTAAGAATCTCATGGATTTCTGTTGTACTGATAAACCATGGTGCGTTCGAGATGTATTTCAGAATGTAATTTTGCACCCTTTGTACTACCATTATTGATGACCTCCGTGGCGTAATGGTTACCACGCCAGACCGCCACCTAGGAGGTCCCGGGTTCGATCCCCGGTCGGGTCATGATGAAAAACTAACTTTTTCTGATTGGCCTCGGGTCTTGGATGTTTATCTATATATGTATTTGTTATAAAAATATAATGTCGTTGAGTTAGTATCCCATAACACAAGTTTCGAACTTACTTTGGGGCTGTCTCAATCTGTATATATCCCTATATATTTATTTATTTTATTTATTATTATGTTGGAAGCGCTAGCAGAGCCACAAGAGCAAAAATAAAAGATGATAATGGAAAAGAACAGGAAGAATAATGAAAAATCCCAATAATATTATAAAGGCGAAAGTTTGAGTGTGTTTGAAATCGGTAAAATAATTTTTGAAATCGGTACAGTAGGTTTTGTGTTATTCGTTACAAATATAAAAAAACGAATCTTTCCTCTTTATAACAAACCAGCGAAACCCGCGCAACATCGTTTGAGTGTATTCATGCACAGAAGCGCATCTGCTTTGTAAAGCGCCAATGACTATTAGAATTTTGACGCGTCGCGTACTTTTCGGTATAAAAGTACCCTATGTGTTAATCCAAGGTATCAGCTACCTATATACCAAAAATAGTTCCGCCATTGAGCGTGAAGAAGTAACAAACATACTTCACAAGCTTTCGCCTTTATAATATCAGTGGGATTTTACACGGCCTTAGTGCGATATAATATTACAAATTAAATACAGTTTTGAATACAATTTTCGCTGTTTCTACAATATTAAATAGAATAGAACTCACAATCTCATCCTAATCTGCAACTTGAATGATGCACAACCATACCACTACAGATCAGTGTGCACCACGAAGAAAAATTCAAGCGTCTCTTGCTCAGTGTTAGTAAATACTCAGTATTAGTAAACACTAAATACCTACCCATCAATCTAAGATAACTTCCAACCAAATCTGAAAAATTCTGATCTTTGTATTATTAGAGGAAATAGCGATGATAACTTGGTGAATTTTAAAGCAATTATGTACACATACACACTGCACTGCACGTAAGTAAACCCCGTTTCTTTTAACTTGACCAATGTAGTAAACAATCTTAGCATGTCTTTTTAACGAAAATAGGAAATTAAAATTATCATTCACACCCAAATAATAATAATATAGTTAGAAATGGCATTTAACACAACACTCTTATTATTCTGGCGATTAATCGATTTTACACATAGATATTTGAATAAAAAGACACGCTAAGATTGTTTACTACATTGGTCAGGTTAAAAGAAACAGGGTTTAAGTATGCCATGTTTAGAATAATATCTACATCGACAATCCATACTAATATTATAAATGTGAAAGTGTGTTTGTTTGTTTGCTTGTCCTGCCTTCACGTCGAAAGTAAGTGAACGGATTGATATGATTTTTTTATTGGGGATAGTTCAAAGTCTGGAGAGTGACATAGGCTTTTCCCCCACGGGATAAAGAGATTTCCATGGGAAAAATTATTGACTTTTACCCTTGACCACGCGGGCGGAGCCGCAGGTAACAGCTAGTGTCATCATAAATAAAAATGTTAGGTATGAAACTCGTTGAAGTTGTTTAAATTAATTCAAAATGTAATAATTCAAAGCACACAAATTGTGGGTAGGGCCGGCCGTTGCATTGCATTGTATCCTCGGTCAGTTTTTATAGAACCTATAGGCTATAATCGCAATCGAATGCTGCTTAATCCAAACGGCCTCGGGTTCGAATCCCGTGGAAGGCAAACATTTGTGAACTTGTGTATGGTTTCTATGTATAATATTATGTACCTACCTATTTATCTTAATTTTTAAAAATTTATGTATGTTTATCTAATACGTATTAGCTTAGTTCAGGACTAGATAGCGTTGTGTGATTCTTATAAGAATATTTTGGTAATTAGAAGGTACTAGTAGATTGAATCATAATATTATGTTCTAAGGTTCTACAATGTAATTAATCTAAATTAACAATTTGACATTCAAAGTTTGCGTAACATTGTTGAAGTGTGAGTCGTAAGATTGCTCAGTGATCTTGTTACATGTTTTGCAAAAACTACCAAAACTACAACAAACTCAATCCACAAAACTAATATAATAAAATATAATACTTATATTTGGACGCGTTTTTTACCAGTTCTCAAATCTGCAGGCTTGTGGCCGCAAAAAATGTAATTAGTCCGTCTTTTAGATTATTCAAAAATAAGGGCAACTCATTTTTTCATTTGTAAATTAGACCAAAAATGACAAAGATATAGCCCATTAAAGTTACGTGTGACGTCACGCCGTGCGGCATTTTTTCGCACGGGGTGACGTCAAAGGCGTACTCCTAAATTTTTATTCCTTGTATCTTTGTTATTTTTTGTTTAATAGAAAAAAAAATACGTGTCCAATATTTTTTAAAAATCTAAAATACGGACTAAATATAATGTGGAGGTCCTTCCCCAGACGGGCTGCTCCGATTTGAGAGGATTATCCGCTGTGCCCTACCTCTCTTTAACATACTTATTTATGATTATTTTCAGCTTTTGAGTAAGGCTCGCGGCATGATCTTCGACAAGACAAAGATGGTGAAAAATCAAGAACTGCAGATCGAGGCTCTGACCACACAGGTGCAGTCATTAAAGGACATCAACCTCATCACCAAAGACCTGTTGGAGATCCGGAATTCTGAAGTTAAGGCTATGGAGGTAATTTCTTTGGAGCTAGACTATGAGGTATCTGGCTACTGCCAGCCTGGCATACTGTAAGCGTTTGAGGTCTATGTCCAGTATTAGACTTCTTGTGGCTGAGATAATGATAATAATGTAGTACGGAATAATATTTAACCTATGAAATGAATGAATTATTTTAGAGGCTTTCATATGCATTTTCTCTGCTCATTTACAACTTGTATGCTTAATTATATTAGCATTACAATATGGCAGGCTAGGCCTCTTACTCCTTAGTTTACTATGCTGTATTATATCTGTAGTTTGCATGTTCAATCAGTTTAGATATAAATAAATAAAAATAAAATAATATAAAATTGCCTTTATTTTCCAAAATAGCATGCATAATTTGTGTAAAATAGAGTGGATAATTGTATTATAATTTATTAATTTAGTATGCATGACGTCTGGACCTCTAAACGGGTGAAGGCCTCCTCCAGAGACTGCCTCTCTTCACGGTTTATGGCCAGGTCTGGCCAGTTTCTTGTTCCGATAGTCGTTCTTTCCACATGGCCTTTGGTCGACCTCTGCTTCTGAAACCATGAGGTCCACTCCAAAAAGTCGCGCTTTTCGTCCACCTATAGTCCGTGTAGCGTGCAACGTGGCCCGCCCATCTCCATTTAAGACCTCGAGCATATAGATATAAATAATTTGACTATAATAATACAAAATGAGCTCTTTTATTGTGACCAGGAGCGTCTTCAAGCCATGGAGGCTCGTTTCAAGACTGAGAAGGAGCGCTATGGCCTAGTTTTGCAGCGAGCGCAGACCAGCTCGACCATCAACGACGACCTGCGCAAGGAATATGAGACGCAGCTCGCTATATTCAAGGTACAGTTTACTATAAATTTTATTCCATGAGGTGATAAAGGGAGTAAATATAATAATTTTCGTGGTTTTTTCTTTTGGTGATTTCAAAGGGAGATAAACAAATTAAAAATAACATTTTCGTGGTAAAAAATAATTGGGATATGATTGGTAGTTTCAAAATATTAAACTTGAACAAAATGTTGACGTTCAAAGGTAAACTAAAAAATTTATACTTTCTGACGAATGTTCAACGCGACATGAAGACGACACAATCGTTTTCACTGCTGCCAACGCACGACGACGACGATGACGACGAAATAAATGGTGGGTCAGGATTAGGAAAGCCAAGGGCCCCCGCGTAACGGAACAAGGCTCTCCTTGTTCCGTTACGCGGGGGCCCTTGGGCCCTTGGCCCTTGGCAAAGTACTTTAAAATGCTCCGCCATGTCGTTCCACTACGAGTTTTCGAAGGTGACTTTTTTAATTATTTTTTTTACAACAGGAATTAAGAGAGAAATACGAGCTGAGGGTCCAAGCATTGGTGGCTGAGAACGCGAAGCTCAAAGAATCAAAAGGCGATACGTCAGGAACCTCTACCTCAGGGTAAATACCATTATGTTGAAAAGACTGCAACGTGAATTTTATTACTTTTGTATAGTGATGTTTTTTGTAAAAAAAAGGTTGTTTAAAAAAATTTAAACAATGGAATCAATTTTGTAGCATTTAAAAAATAAATCATTGATGATTTTTATTGGTGAGCTTTATTATTTATCAACGCAAACTATGTTGAGACAACATTCCCCACAACATTCGCCAACGAGTAAACAAATACATGGGTATATAGATAGTGAGAGATATTGCAGATATTGTCCGATTGAACTGGGGCTGACGAAAAGGGACGATTCGAAAGATTTTGTAACCAATTTAATAGAAATAGTTTGAATTTTACTTTAGAACTCATGCAATAAATTGGCCTTCGTAAATCAGGCCCCAGTAGTTTCCACTTTGCGTAAAAGATGAATGCTATGAATACTATCATCTTAGAAATATTCTGATGAAGTTCTTCATCTAGGTATTTAATGCAAATAAAAAACTATAAATTCAACAAGTACAATACAAATACCAAATTAGATTTGATTAACAATATAATACAGTCAAAATACGAGCAATGACGTCGACTACAACTTGTAATGACGTTAGTTAAATTGGACCCATCCAGAGATCGTTAGTTCACTTACGCGTCTGAACAAACCAAGTTCCTGAACGCCTTGTAACGAAGTAAGGACTGTAAATTCTGTTTAGCAGCCACTTTAAATATAATTTAACAGCTTGGAATTGGTTTACTCAGTTCCAAATGTAATCCAATTAATTATTAAAGACATAGGGAGTCTTTATGAAATGCAAGGTTAACCATCTGGGGCCCGATTCTACTAAAACAAATGTCAAAAACTATTCCACTGATACACTATCGGCATTCTTTTGATACACGATTGAGACACCATTGAGAGTCCATTGGTGCATTTGTGTTAGTAGAATCGGGCCCCTGGCTTTCTAATTGTTCAATAGTGATACGTTACGTGCGGAATAAATAATTCGGAATTCGGAATGACCATTGATGAGAAGACATGCCGACTATATGGACATTGTTTCATAAAAATTCACACAAACTATATTTTGTTGCATATGTCGTCCTAAAAAAATTTATTTTGTGCTTTTGGTCATCTTAGCACACCTCGCTGTATCGGTATTCCTCATTGTTGAGGGTGGTGATCTCATGTAATCAACTTATCTCTGATGATGTTCTGCCACCTGTTCCTATCTTCGGCGGGTGGATGGCTTACGTAGTGCAATTTACTTATAATTTGTTTCTACAAAAGAAGTACAAAATGACAAAAAAGGCCGTAACCGATTTTCTTTCGCCATTTCTTTTTACCGGTTGCCATTTTGCTTGTGTCCGAAATGGTGGTAGTATACAACGTAGTTTATTTTCTTTATTTAAACAAGTTGTAAATGACAAGAAAAAGTGCATGTGAAGGTCTAATTTCTGAAATAAACGATTTCATTTCATTTCATTACAATTTGTACTTGATATTACGTTTAACATTGGACCAGTCTAGGACTTAATATATTAATTACGTTAGTTCTTAAACTCAATTACGATCACGCAAGTCTATTCCAGGCGTCCCAATGGCCAAGGTCGTGACCCTGACTCGGAACTTGGTAATTAAGGGCAAGATTACTGTTCCTGATTGATGTTAAAACTAGTCCAAACTATTGAGTTCCTCTTGTGATTTAGGTGACGTACATGTTACGGTTTGAAATTCTCACGAAATTCCACAAATATATGCAAAAGGTTGCATAATTTAAATTCTAATTCTATACAATTCATGCTGGTCCCAAAGTAACCTAGACTTAACCAGAAAACAGATATATTATTGTAGACATATAAAATTCATAGAAAAGACAAAAATGCCATCACATAAATATTTGCCTTGAGCGGGAATTGATTCCGAGCCTTCTGGTGCAGTAGGAACCTTCTGGTGAACCAACGCACCACTGGCACGGGGCTGTCACCGGCATATTCAGTTTGACAACGTCTCCCTCGAGCTCTTACGAGTACTATAAAAGGAAATTAAACTTTGACATAGATATGTCGAAAAGGATTCTATGATATATGATGTTTCATTTCATGCCATTAATCATTCGTTACGAGGGAATTAACGCACGGGACAATACGTGCGATGTATCATATGCGATACGACGCGACATATCGCGCAATAAATTACTTTCAACGTGACACGTATGGCGCTGCACTAGTCTGGTACATAAGAATAATGTTATGGCTTATTTACATTCAAAGAACTTTATTTACATTTTAACGCATTCACTGCCGGCAATGCATCGTTTTCGTTACTTTCACCCAATGCCTTGAACGCGTCTGTGAGTTCATATATTTTGCGAGCTTCGCCCAGTGCCGTCAACGCACATGTGAGTTCTATTAATTCTACTATGCTCCACTTATGTTTAATATGTTACTCCCTTTATCTGAAGACATTGACAATGTAAATAAAACAATAATGACTGGGCGTTTCTCTTGTTAGAATAATTGGTACCATAGGGAACAAATCAACCTCAAAATAGTATGAACTTACATGTGCGTTTGAGGCTCTGTGTAATAGTTGGTTAAACGCACCTGTGCGTTTGCGGCACACAGAAAAGTGCGTCACCTGGCGAAGGTTTAGGGTTTTTACCGGCAGTGAATGCGTAAGAGAGGTAAGGCAAAGCGGATAATCCGCTCAAATCGGAGCAGCCCAGCCCGGGAAGGACCTCCACCTTACTCCAGAACTCCACTGGGAGGGTTGGGTGGGTTGGCAACGCGTGAGAGATACCCCCGGTGTTGCAAGCGTCTATAGGCTACTGTGCTTGTTTGCCACCATTGTGGTATAAAAAAAAATCAAACTCAAACAATTTATTTTAAGAGTGGTAGAGCCTAACTACTATGAGCCGGTATTGGCAGTTAAATAGGCTGCCTTTTTCACTTTCCTTCTCGCGTTCGTCCTTTTTCATTCCTTCATCAAATATTTGTATAGGTATGGATCTCGAGAAAATCTTGACAGCAGTGTGTGAGAATTTTAATTTGAGTAATTGGCATGAAAATTAAAATTGGGAATACAAATGACTGAATACTATTAGCCAACGAACCCTAAAAGTCTCTAAACAAAATATACTTTAGCCGGTCAAACTCATCTCCTGAGGGCAACGTCACTTTTTTAATAAGCCCCTAGAGCTCGGAACATCTCAGCGACTTTATGCGGCTTTTTTCCAAATTAGGTAATTTTGCATTCTCACCCAAATACCGTAATAGAAAGGCACCTGTGTAATAGACAGCGGTCGGGAAACTTAATAGAATGCTTACTTTGCTTCAAAGAAGGTCTTTGTATGCAGCAGGAAAACAGGCAACCGGGCCACCTGATGGAAAGTGATCATCGTCACCTATAAAAAAGAGATAGAATTCGAGATGTCTCATTTAACGGACGAAACGTATTCTTCCCGCTTTTCATTCCTTTTTGGGGTGATTTCCGGGATAAAAACAACCCTTATGTCCTTTATCTCTAAAAATTTTATTTCCATACCAATGCGAAAAGGTAAGAAACAAAAAAAAAATTTCTCATTTATAATATTAGTAATTATATAAGTAAGTTAAGTATATATATTGTTATCCATCTGGGAGTACACTTGACACCATGTAAATTCCCCCTTCATCACAAGTGTGCAGTATTCCGTCGCCATCCAAGGCGCCTTGGGAAATAAAGCAGGGCAGGAAAAACTCAATCCGTATAAGGTAATAAACTGGACAATAAAAAATACACGCCAAACAAATTGAATCCCTTCGCAGCGCAATCATTTTTAAATTAGCCACCCAGAGGCGCTGTTCTGGAAAAAATAGAGTATGTTTTATAGATTCAGAAGAGGCATTTTTTAATAAGTTTTTACTACGCAAATCATCGTATGATAAGCTAGAACAAGTTCGGGTTTGGCATGGGTATGACTTCTCAGGAGACATTTTCTTGATTGAATTTGAATGTATTTTAAATGGTAATTTTAAAAGAAGTAAATTAAGTGGAAAACAACTACTCTGCGGTAATGAAATGAGTGATATGAATGACAGCGGTTTCTTTCTGTAATGCCAAATTATATAGACCGTTGTTCGATCTTTTGTTTGGGAGAGGCATATGTATACGCACGACCGAACACGAACATGGTGAACATCGAACACGAACACGGAACATGTGGTTCGCACGTGTGGACGTAATTTAGTAAAGCGAACATGAACACCTACAAACATAGTTCTACTTGTGTTCGCGCGCAACCACTCACGTCCGAACAAGAACATGGTGTCGAACAAAAGAGGCTACCAAGCTTTACTCGTTTGGTTCGATGTTCGTGTTAACAATGTTCTTGTTGGGTCGTGCTGAGAACATCGTCCATACAGAACAACCAAATTGGATCGACACGAACACTTATGACGAACAAATTGTTTGATGTTCGTTAGTGGTACGCACGTGCGAACAAAGTGTTCGTGTTCGATGTTCACCGTGTTCGGTCGTGCGTACACGCCTTTAAAAGTAAACTTGTTGGGGCTGAGTGAGATGATTGCAGATATTTTTTTTTTAATATTTTCTGACATTATAATTTATTAGTACCATTTTAAAAGAGCAAGTGCTAAGTTTCTTGCCAGTTCTTCTTAGCACAAATCTGCCGTCTGAACTGGTGGTAGGAAAAATTTGAGACGATTCGAAAGAGCATACCTATATTAGGCCAATTTGTATAATAATATGACCTTGATGAACGAATCTGGATCCTCCGACATCGAAGTTAGGGATAATACAACTCAAAATCATTTTAAATAATCTTATTGAGTTTCCATAATACGTTCCTTAAAATTATCTTGAAAAATACCAAGCACTTCAAAAGGATTTGTACACCTTCTTTCCTATCATTTAGCAGCTTCCGAAGCGGTAGCAATTATTGCGCGAAAGACTCCACTGAATATTATCGGATTCCCACGAGGAAAATGTTGAATATTACTAGCTTTCATTTCATTTGTACTTGTATTGGTTAACGAATGTGTGTGTAGTGAGTTTTTTGGTCACATTCGTACGTGTTAACGTTTAGACCAAATTGCTTTACCAATTAGACAAAATTACGAGCAAATAATTTTCTTATGGAATAAAAAAAACGATGATGCGCTTTCATAATTATATTACCTATTTATAGATAATATCTCCTTAAAATTTAAGAACCGTGCTCTTGTCAATGTAGCAGCCTCCATTCGTCTCTCTTATGAGAGTTCCTTCATCTCTCTAAAATACACGACACCTGTTTTTCCTTGACTTGTACCATGTAAACTTTTCTCGGCCTTCTTCCACTTCTACCCTCTATGTTTCCTTCTAAGATGTTTCTGATAAAAGATAATTATATTCTAATAATATAATTACATAATCGCATCCTAGTTCTTTTGAAATAAAATAAAAAAATTAATATCCCACCACTTAGGTCAGTCTCACGACTTGGCATTTACCCTGCTTATACAAAAAATACTAATAAGTATTATTTATATTAGTTTCAAAAATACATATAGGTACCGGCAAAATAACTCGATCTTATTTTTACTTATAAGTCAATACTCGAAATGTATGCTAGGTTGCCATCTTTCCCTATATAAATAATGTAGTATAGGTACATAGACGACAAAGTGGGAAAAACTTTTTTGATATAATATTATATCAGCCAAATCTAATGCCTCGTTTACATTAAGTATATCCATTTGTCTATACTCACATTAGTTTACTGGCTTCTAATATTTGGACTCATTCGAAGACCCCAGCGAGCTATGGAGTGAGCCATGATCGGTGTTTTACGAGATCGAATCAAAAATGACATCCACAGAACGAAAGTAACCGACATCGCACAACGAAGTGGCTGAAGTGGCAGAGGTCAGGACACATAGCGTGCGGAACCGATGATGGCCGCTGGGGCAAGGAGGGTTCGGGAATGACGACCGCGTACCAGAAAGCGCAGCGTAGGACGGAATGTGTCTGACTGACTTGACTGACCATTAGGCAAGCAAGTCGAGGATTGTAAACGAGTCACCGCCAGTAACAACTCCTCAGATGTATCTGAAGCAATCTTCAAGGGACGGAATATTTCAGTAAACGCTTACAAACGTTCACATGAAGTGTTTACTTATTCGCCCCTCGTATGCCTTGCGGAATTTTCCAAATCTATTTCATAAATACTCCAGGGATAACTATTTTTGACAGCCAAAAAATTTTTCGAGGAGTCATTTTGTTAAAATGGTTTCAATAAAATTTGTACAACACGATAAGCTTAAAACATTGGATGGAATTGGAAGAGAGAAGTATTTAAAGCTTCCTCGCAGTTACCGAATTAAATGTTTTATGTCGATATTTTGTGATGTGATTGATAAAATCTCTGCCTATGATGGTATTTCCTTACGTCTTTATTACCGGTTTGAAACGACCGGTTTTTACAATTATGCGATATTTAATTGTACAATCGATACAAAAATTTTAAACGTCACTTCTTAATATTTTTCATTATCGACGTAATTGTATGTACCATTGCGATGGAACGACCGGTCGCTTGAGAACGGTAATAATTGCTGGTTAAATGCCACTTTTAACTTTAATCTAATGAACGCATAATCACTCTATTTCTCGGAAAATCTGTTATCTAATTTGTATAGTTGAGAAACATCAGTTGGATTAACTCAATCCCCGTATCCTCATGGGTATAATGTCCTATCCAAAATAGAACTTTTGAAAAGGTCTAAGTATTCATTTATGTCGATCCATCAATGTTCGGGATTACGTTCAGCCTACACCAGCTGTCTTCGAGGGTCGTCAGGTGCTACTCTTAGCCCCTTAGGGGCACTTACACAAAATCGATAGACTTTGGTTCGAGGCATGGACACGATACACGTAATTTTCGGTCATAGGTACCTTATACATTTTGTATAGGTACTTATTAAATTGTTTAATCTAACAAAGGGATATGTACACGATGAATCTAACGGATAAATCTTCAGTTAAGCATTTAGAATTCTGTGCGTACTAAATGTAGAAATCTCTTTGGAATATTGCATGAAAAGCGTGGAAAATTTTAGGATACAATGATCCGTTGGAGAATTATTTACATTTAACATCAAGTTTAACACGTTTTTTTTATAAGTACCTCTGCGATACTGTTGTATTTAGAAAAGTAATCATGGCAAGTAGTCCAATTAGTGAATTTAATAAGAAAACTATCATGGTGAAGTAGGCTCTACTAGTTACAATATAAATATACAATTCACTTACTGAGAAATAACTTAATTAAGTCACGAGCAGAAACCAAATTGTAAATTCATTAACCTATGAAAAAAATTAAACCTAATTAACAAAAGCAAACAGCACCTGTCATCTGCAATAGGTAATGTGAATAATTACAATTTAATGATATTAATATTTAGCTTTACATTTAACTGTTTAAAATAAATTAAACAGAAAACTGCAAGTTGTGAAAACTTCAAAATTTCAGTTTACGTAACCATCCACGAAACGTGAAATATGAAAGCTGTGTGCAATAAATTTGGAAGTTGGAATTTTGGTAAATGCAACGTATTACCAGTATTACCACAGTTTACAGGGATGGTTTACGTTAGAAAAAGTTTTTAATGATGACAATATTAGATTATTTTAATGGTTGCAATACTCAAACTAAAGTAGTCATGTTAATAAAATTAATCTTATATAACAACTTGATTTTACTTTACTTTTTAGACATCCCAAATTGCGGTGCCCGACAGGGTCTATAGAGATTCTTAGAAATATAATTTTAAGATCTGAATATGTAATATGAATAAAATATTATTATGATAATTACTTATTAACAACAACACAAACAGAATTAAGCCTGGCTTACTTTGAGATCGTGTGGCGATGTGTGTGTTTGTAAATAAATAAATATAAATATTCTTGGACGAATCACACAACGCTATCTAGTCCCAAACTAAGCAACTAAGCTTGTACTATGGGTACTAGATTGCTGATAAATATACTTAAATACTTTTTTTTGTGGAAATTAATACTTATTATACATAGAAAACATCCACACCAAGGCGAACAGACATGTTCTTCCACACAAATGTTGGCATTGCGTAGGATTCGAACCCGCAGCCCTTGAGATAAATTGACCATTGCTAGCCACTCGACGACCGACGACATCTAAGATATATATTATGAATTTTTGAAACGTTTCTACCATGTTTTACCTAAATAAATAGTAAAATACATACAAAAGTAATACCATTCCATCGTACCTTTCAATTTACGCGCGACCTATATAAAACATTCACAAGTCATCCACATTTGTCAGAATAAACAATAGAACCAATTCCAAATGATCAACTTTTTGCCATTCTTGTGATAAGTTAAGGGTTTGTTAAGGACAATGGTAACTCTAGGGATACCTGTGCTAGGATCTGTCTCTGGCCGTGGTTTAGCGGCAGAGTACTATGGTAATACGGAAACAGAGAGGAGTAATACTGGAAAGCTGTATTTTTTTATGACAGTGGAGGACAAACGAGCCAGTGGGTCACCTGATGGTAGCAACCGCTGCCCATGGTCATCCACGACTACAAGGTCTTGGATGCGTTGCACCCCTACCTTAGAATAAATGAAATTTTCTCAATTGAAAGTGAAGTGACTCTGACTTTAACATAATACGCCTTCAGTTTTACCAATAAGCGAGTAACTCGAGTGAGTAAGCCACTTCAAACACACCGGTAGTGGGCGGGTCCTTCAGAATGTTCTAGATCAAATTGCCAACTTGTCACTTTACAGTTCAAACACTCCAGCACTTGTCCGCAAGTTTGCAACTTGAGAGCCATTAATTTGCTAATCCAAACAACCCCTTGTGAAATCACGTAGAATACTATTGCCAAATAAGAATGGGGATAACAATCGTTCTCAACAGGCCATTCACGTCTGAAGAGCTAGTAGGATAAAACATATTGACGTACAAAAGTATTTGTAAATCTACTTGCAAAATAAATGATTTAATTTTAATAACAAGTACATGGACCTCGAAAAAAAGGCGGACGATCTTGCTAAGAAAGAATTGAAGTACCTTAATGGCGGCCTCGTAACTATGTGTGAGTGTGAAATGGCTGGCCGGCACGCACACATTCACACCATAGTAAGCCAGCCGGTTCGTAAGTATACGCGAAGTGGCTTACTACGGGTGCTTCACTTTTTAGTTTCAGTGATGGTGTCCGCCTTTTTTTCTAGGTCCATGAACAAGTATCGAAATAACTAGTTTTTTAAAATGTTTAACCACAGGTACAAAAGCAAGGGCCACTTGATGGGAAGTGGTTACTATTTACTTGATGGGAAGTGGTTACTATTTACTTGATGGGAAGTACTATTTACTTGATGGGAAGTAGTTAATATTTACTTGATGGGAAGTACTATTTACTTGATGGGAAGTACTATTTACTTGATGGGAAGTGGTTACTATTTACTTGATGGGAAGTACTATTTACTTGATGGGAAGTGGTTAATATTTACTTGATGGGAAGCACTATTTACTTGATGGGAAGTGGTTACTATTTATAACATCAGTCATAGAGGTGCTAAATACCCAACGAAAAAGCTTCTGGCTCACAGTTTATATAAAAAACGATTGTCGTTATGTACTGAGTAAAAAGTATGAGCTTCGATAATTTGATGACTGCACACGCCAGGAGAATGGCGTACAGTATATTGCGTTGCCAGTTGCCGCACAAAATTAGATGACATAAATCGTATGAATTCTACTGAAATTTAAAAAAAATCAGGCTTGTAATCTTTACATAGTACAAAATAAAGTCGCTCTGTCTGTCTTTCTGTCCCCATGTATGCATAGATCTTTATAACAACGCAACGGATTTTAATACACCGCCATTCGCCAGACCGCCACCCAGGAGGTCCCGGGTTCGATCCCCGGGCGGTCATGATGAAAAACGAACTTTTTCTGATTGGCCTCGGGTCTTGGATGTTTATTATATGTATTTGTTATAAAATATAATATCGTTGAGTTAGTATCCCATAACACAAGTTTCGAACTTACTTTGGGGCTAGCTCAATATGTATGAATTGTCCCTATATAAAAAAAAATGCAGTTTAATAAATAGAGTGTTTCAGTAGGAAGGTTTTTATGTATAATACATTCCAGAATTCCCACGGGAAAGCGGGATACACGCAAACGAAGTTGCGCGGGTATCCCTAGAATTTTATATTCCAAAGTGACCTGGCATGCCTGATTGGTGCCGCTTAACTTCAACAATTTCCTTCACATGTATTTATTATGAGTAAACATACAAAATGAATTTCTCAAGTGAGCGATGTGACGTAGAGTCCGGGCAATTCAGAGGAGATCCAAATAAATGTACGTAATTGTGGATTTTTCCCGAAGCCTGAAATCCCGTGGGAGCGCCGAGCGCCACTGGTCTCAAGCCGAGTGTCCACTAGAATCGTGTAGTATTTTTTAACGTAAACTTTATTTGGGACTAGCGAGACCCGCGCATCTTCGTTTGTGTGTATTCTGTTTTCTCGTGGGAATTTCGAAATATCCGGATGCCTATGTCATACAATACACAACCTCCAAGTATCAGGTCTCTACGATCAGCGGTTTGGCTGTGCGTTGATCCATCAGTCATTCAGGACAAATAAATATAGGGACAAATCACACAGATTGAGCTAGCCCCAAAGTAATTTCGAGACTTGTGTTTGATATACTAATTCAACCATACTATATTATATTTTATAACAAATACATATACATATAAATAAACATCCAAGACCCAGGAAAATCAGAAAAAGTTAGTTTTTCATCATGACGCCACTGGGATTCGAATCCGGGACCTCCTGTGTGGCAAAGCAATTAATATTCGTTATTTAAATAATGTTTAGTAACGGATAATCAATCATTCCCGTCCCGTTTCACATAAAGCCAGAAAACTCTACGCAACAATACTAGTGGATATTGAGCTTTATGATCACGGTTTGATCCGTCACTTCATTCACTTTCAGACAAGTTTACTTATGCTATTATTTTTATGTATTTCGTTTCTTTTACTAAGAGGAATGACGACAAGATAACAACAGACGTTTGTAACACAATTTACATGCATTCACGCTTACAATTTTGGTGAGGTAAGCAGAGTCTATGAGTTCGGAAGTTCGGATCGCATTTGACATGGAGAAGATTTTCGCACAGAACATGTAAGTACGTGTTCTGTGGATTTTCAACACTTATGCATATTATTATGTCTCGTTACGGGCCGTTTCAGTGAGCATTGTTTCATAGAAACCATATTTTTTGCGTGTTCCGGTACCACAGAATAAAAATACGGTCATGGTATGTACGGTTCAGTGGGCAGAGACATATAATACACAAGATTACCAGTACATCGACGTATATTCGAAACATGCTTAATGGTCAAAAGCAATAAAATGAACTCCCCAATTTAAGGGCGAAGGTTATATTTATTGGTTAGAGATATTTGGCATTTTAGGGTATTTTGAAATTTACAGTTTAATTTAAAATTACTTACAAAAAATCTATTTAACCGTATTTAAAAAGTAGTAGTAGGAATTTCATAATTCGGTATGAAAAGTTTTTTTTTGTATATTTCTTATATTTTTATTTTATAGATTGGACGATTTTAAGCAACTAATTTGAATATTTTTTGTTTTTATGCAGTGCTTAATTTATAATATTTTTTAAAAGTTTTACCCGTGATGACGTCATAACGTAGCCTGATCACTTCAATGCATTTGCCAATTTGCATTTCATGCCTATTCAGCCTACGAAATTACGTCATTTGAAGGTGACTGACTTTAAATTCGCATGAATTTTTATATTTTTATGGAAATAAACACCATATTACTGTTTTATGAGCTATAAATGTAAAAATATAGCAAGAAATGTAAAATCTCGAAATGGTTTTGGAATCAGCATATGTTTCTTTTTCTTTACATACAATTATATTACGATTATGTTTACTGACTAAAGCTCAATAACTGATAAATCGAGAGCCCTAGAAACAAATTTTCACTTCAAAATATTCTAAAATCCATTTCTCTCGGAATAATATCCTTGATTCCTATTCATTCGCGTTAACGTCTATTATAACGTCAGACGTAGAATGGAATGGAGCATATTTTTTCGACAGTTGAAGCAACGTAACAGCCCAATAAGGCTAATGTCAACCCTTTTCACAAAGTAAACCCGGAGGATTTTGTTAAACAAATAACCAAGATTTTCGATGTGACGAAAATATACTATATGCTAATACCATATAATACCTTTAATTAGTTCAAATCATTTATAAAGTTGCATAATGCTGTTTTCCTAAAAAAATAAAATAAAAATAATTATGTCAACATCATATCGACCCATAATCATCCGAATACGGGTCATCCTACAATCGAAAGCATTAGAGCGTACTCTGCCGTTCGGCTCCAATACGGTTTGGCAGAGACTTGGCTTTACCATTATCAGCCACAAGAAGTCCACAGCTGGACCAAACGCTTTCAGTATGACCAGCTGGCAGAGGCCTACGGTCGTCTTGACCTTGCAGGCGGGCGTCCTACGCTGCTCTTCCAGATCGTAATCGCCATTCCAGTACCCTCCTGCCCCAACGGTCATCGGTTCTGCGCGTTATGTGCCCTGCCCACTGCCACTTCAGCTTGCTGCTAGGTTACTCAGCATAGCAGTCGCCATTTTAATTTCAATTCTGTATAATTTCAAATGAAAAATTAACAGCAAATCCTAATTCGTACCATTGAAATTTTATACTTTACTAACTATTTGATTAGCATACAATCCGATTTCATTTAGTTTAGTCTTTAGTTAGCGCTAGTTTAGCTGTAAAAAGTACCTAAAATTAACAATCCAATGGCGATCGTGCGGAATTATCTTCAAGAGTAAGGGGGCTGATAGGTTGTCAGTTAAGTAAAAGTAACAAATCAAAAATTCGGAAATAAATCAAAATGGCTAAAGATATGTCGAATAAAACCAGTTAATTTTTCCATGAAAATTGTGTTTTCAATTAAATTGAAACAAGAATAGCTACATATTTACAATTTATAACGCACAATGTCGTAAATAAATAATTTGGTACAAACCAAATAATGTTATATAAACAACCATTAATAAAATGAGAACTCAGTACCTAAATAGTAATGAGCAGAGATTTGTTTTAGGGTGTAGACGAGATGCTATAAAGGATTTTTCGAAATTCTCATGGGAACGGGAATAAGGGGACTGCGGAGTGAACTACTATGGACCCCCAAATTCTACTACCTAGAAAGGATCTTATATGTTAGAAGGCCACGCGGGGGAATCCGCGTCCTGAAGGGAAGATCGTCTGTGTCCAAACTCGTCTGAGTCTTGGACTCAGGCGAGTTTACCCCTATTCAAAAATGATAATGGTAAATTATATAAGCGAGACCCGGCCCAGTTTACCTCTATTAGGCAATAAACGCATTAGATTTAATGTGCCTTTATGTGTTTAAGTTCAACAAACTGTAAGACTATTAAATATCTGAAAATGTGTCAGAAACTTGTTTAAAATACTGTCTAGGAGAAGTCTTATCCAATAGTTTGTAACATAATGGTAATTATGGATTAAAATGACAAGTTTAGTGCGAACTTTGTTAAAGATTGCGAAAGTTAATTCAAAGTTAAGGCATTGAAGTCCAAGTTTATCAAAAGTTTTAAAGACGATACTTTTATTTATTAATAGATTTTGCCCGCGGCATCGCTCGCGCTCAGTTTATATCAAGTTCAGAAAACCAAACTTTATATTTTGGTCGATTATTTGGTTGTTTACATTGACATGATCGAAACGCAAATAAATACTTATACATACATCAACAAAGAAAAGTGTTGACCAGGCCCGTAAATATAATTAAAGATTTCAGCCATAAAACATCAGCAGCTGACTGGCTCCAACGATTTTGTGGTTTTTGGTGTAGAAACATTAGGCCCGTGGGGTTCCAGTGCGTTGTCCTTTTTTAGGGACATCGCAAAAAGGCTGCGACAAACCACTGATGACCCAAAGGCTGGCAGTTACTTCGCTCAACGGATATCTATCGCCGTTCAGCGAGGTAACGCTGCTAGCATTTTCGGCACCTTGCTACAGGGACCATGTCTTTTTAATGCTTAATTTTAGTTTTTATTGTTAGTTTAGTTTTTAATTTTTATTGTTAATTTAGTTTTAATTAATTTTATTTAATTTCATGTTATTTAGTTATGTATTTTACCAATAAATGATTCGTATATATTAAACATTTCTAAATATTGCGTGAAGGGATTTAAATTTATTTAATAACTAGCTGTTACCCGCGGCTTCGCCCTCGTAAAAATTAGCCTATGTTGGGCTCTGTACTCCTGAAAATATGTATAAATCATAATGATCGGCTGCTTAGTCAAGCCGCGAAGAAATAATAAACAAACAAACTCACTTTCACATTTATAATATTAGTATGATAATCAAAAGGGAATTTATTCCTGTCTTAGAGCATACTTTGCTACGGTGAACAATAGCGGTCAGTGTATCTAGTTTTAATTTTTTTTACACATAATATAGTGATAGAATTACATCATTATAGATAAATACGTAATCATACTGTTTGTTTGGTCGGGCGTCGGTTTTAAAATATGTACATAGTACGGTCACATAATATTCGTTTGTCTGTAATATTTAACACCTATTCGTGATTTGAGAGGTGTTCCTGTGTAAATAATTATTAAAAACTTATATAACTAGTTAACCCGCGCAGCTTCGTCTACGTGATGTAGCCTGTCCTGTGTAAAATGTGTGGTGAAAGGATTTTTGCATTACAAAATATATTTTTACGAAATAAAATAATTTTCTGAATGCGATGCTCAGGGTGCACATTTTTTTTTAACGTCAGGCAAATGCATTATTGCATGTCTGGGGAGCGGCGGCGCTCTATCGAGCTCGTCCAGCCAACCTTATCCTGTTAGGAAAATAAAAAATAAATAATTAGCCAGCTTTATCCTGTGTTCCTTCACAGGATAAAGCTTTTTAATTTAATTCCATCTACCACCAGTTTGGTAATTTTTGTTTAAATGTAGCTCCTAAATTAAAGCATATTTCAGTACAACAGAAATTAAATTGATAAGCAAAAAAATTAAAATTGATAACAACAAACAACACGGCAAAAAAATCACGTTTGTCATGTTAATCTAACTTTTTGCTATTTTAAAAAACATGATTCGTTTTTGCTTTTTCGATAGAAAATATAATATTAAAGACCATAATTAAACTAAAACATAAAATTAACATTAAACATCTAAGTTTGTATATTTCCTGGAGAGATTATTAATTATTATGTATACTTACATATTTCTATCTTCCTTCAACTGAAAATGTATGCGAACGAGACCACGAGCTGATATCCAAATCTTGGCTTTGTTAATTTCTCGCAAAAAAAAAACTTTTTCAATAATTTACAATTTACTTAAGAAAAACAGAAACAAACTCCAATGTGGAATAAGAAATTTTCTCATTATAATAAAATCCCAAGTAAATTATAGCGAGTCCGTTTAAAAATCACCTGTTCGCAAAAGCCATACTGCGCATGTGTTGTTTAGTACCGTGCCTTCAAAGTAGCAGTGTCGCGCCAGCCCTCAGCCTAGGAGACCCTATTTCTCATTACTGGCAACCCCATCCCGCGTTCCGATCGAACGAACAAAGTTAAAACCTCAAATAAAAAAATACTGGCACATAAACACCATATCAAATTACTATTTAAAAACTAAAATAATAGTGTTCCAAAACTTTTTTTAAAAATTCAATTGTTTTTTGAACGTGATTTTTCGTGTCTCTCTCTCGAGTTTGCACTTTATAAATAAGGTGGATCAGATTTGTTTGGCAAGATGTGGTGGATTCTTCGTAGGGCCCGACTCACTGGAGCATCGCTGTTTAGCCAAGCAACGGGGACCAACAACAACAATAACACCAAAACAGGTCAGTTTAATTAAGACAATATAAACTGTTAAGTTTTCGGTATAAGTTGTAAAATACTACTTTGTTATTAAATATTTAAAAAAAATAATAATTACGTCGATTACGTTTACGTTGCAAATGTCGTAACATGTTTTTTTTTTCAGAGAAATCAGTAATGAAATTAACAATATTAATTTATTCGTTAAGTTAGTTTTGTAAGGGAATACGTGAATGGGTACTTTTAAATAAATATATTAAAACACAAAAAGCTAGTAACTTAACAAAGTTAAAAATTAATTACATTAAAACTAATAACTAAAACCCCACTTCCTATTCTGCTTCTTACTCTCCTTTTCACTTTCCTTCCTTCCTCCTTACTTTTTCATTCCTTCATAGGTGGGCAACGCATCCAGGATCTCGTAATCGTGGATGTCCATGGGCAGCCATGATTGCTTACCATCAGGTGATCCGCTAGCTCGTTTGTCCTCCTCTGTCATGAAACAAAACAAAAATAAAACGAAAAATTAAACAGAGTAAGTCTCCGTCGTCGTAGGATACCCAGAAAGCTGCGTTGCCTCGCTGAATAGCAATAGAAATACTTTGAGCGATGCAACTGTCATCCTTTAGGTCACCTATTATGGTTTCACGCAGTTCGTTTAGAAATGTCTTTAAAAACGACTATACACCGAGCCCTTAACATTAAGTAACCTTTGATTTTAACATCAAAAGCCATGAAATCATTGTGAGACGGTAAAATCAATATGATTTATATTTTATTGTCCGGTCCTAATGAGGATAGGAATAAAAAAGTACTACAGTTACATATTTTTGTATATTATGTAAATAATATGTCATTTTTTCCTGTCATTAGTATTCTTATTTCGGACAGAGCACTTACGGATGTGTGCCTCCTACGTATATTAACATTGTACGTAGTGCTCTCTAGTTCCGGATAACAATTATAACTACAATGTAGAACAATGTAGGTAGACTTACATAGGTACTATTTTTAGTAGAACTTTTATTGCGGGGTGGGACAAGCATGTCAGAGAGGCTCACCGGAACGCCAGACTGAAGTTTTCAGAATGGGTATGTTGTGGTAAACCGAGATCAGGATTAGTTTATAATGACATGACTAGTAGTAGAAAAATTTTCAAGTCTCGATTGAAATGGTGCCAGAACCACCAGGACCAGATTAAAATGGATATCCTGGCTGCCAAACACAAGGGCGACTTTCGTGACTTCTGGAAGGCCACTAACAAATTGAATGTAAAGCCTGGCGTTCCGGTTAGCGTCGATGGATTAGGCGACTACAAAGATATTGCAAATAACTTTAAAAATTATTTTTGTGTAAAATCCCCACTGGGGCCTGCAGTCGGTGCGGGAATTGTTGCTGAGATACCGAGTGACGCTGTTGTAGTAACATTTAACGCGAAGGAGGTGGTTAATATTATTAAGGGAATGACCAGAGGCAAATCCCCAGGTCACGACGGTCTTAGTATCGAGCACCTGCAGCATGCTGGTCCACATATGGCTAGAGTTTTAGCTATGTTCTTTTCGTTGTGCGTGGGACACTCCTATCTGCCTCCTGATTTGGTAAGGACTGTGGTTGTGCCTATAGTGAAAAATAAAACTGGTGATTTATCTGATAAAAGTAACTATAGGCCAATATCATTAGCCACGGTCATAGCAAAAGTGTTTGACGGTTTGCTTAATACACAGTTAAATAAATATGTTCATATACACCACAATCAATTTGGCTTTAGACCTAAATTATCTACTGAGAGTGCAATACTGTGTCTTAAGCATACCGTCGGATACTACATGAGGCGGAAGACCTCTGTATTTGCGTGCTTTCTAGACCTGTCAAAAGCCTTTGACATGGTGTCGTACAATATTTTGTGGAAAAAATTGGAAAACATAAATTTACCGCGTGAACTTGTAAACATCTTCAAGTACTGGTACGCACACCAGGTCAATGGTGTCAGGTGGGCGGGGACAATGTCGGAACCATATCGGTTGGAGTGTGGTGTTAGGCAGGGTGGCCTGACTTCGCCTACACTTTTTAATCTTTATGTCAATGATTTGATAGTTGCGCTCAGTGGAATGCATGTCGGATGTCATGTGGATGACGTGTGCTTTAACAACTTAAGCTACGCTGACGACATGGTTCTACTGAGCGCATCGGTATGTGGCTTAAGAAAGTTAGTGCGAGTGTGTGAGGAGTACGCGTGTGAGCATGGTCTGAAATATAACACGACGAAAAGTGTGTTCATGGTCTTTGAGGGCGCCGGTGCTAGATGTCCGCAAAAGATACCGGCCATTCAATTGAAAGGTGTTGATCTAGACAGAGTAGACACGTTTAAATATCTGGGACATGTAGTCACCGTTGACCTCAAGGACCATGCTGACATTGAGCGGGAGCGGAGAGCGTTGTCGAGAAGGGCGAATATGCTGGCTCGCAGGTTTTCGCGCTGTTCAGCTGAGGTGAAAATAACATTATTTCGTGCGTACTGTACCTCGCTGTACACGTGCAGCCTGTGGGCTAGATATGCGCGAAAGCCGTATGACGCTCTTCGTGTCCAGTTTAACAACGCCCTCAGGGCGATGTTGGGTCTGCCTCGCTACTGTAGCGCGTCAGGCATGTTCGCGGAGGCGCGTACAGATTGTTTCTACGCGAGTATACGCAAGAGAAGCGCGTCCTTGGTGCGCAGGGTGATGGCTAGCTCCAACGTCGCCCTGATGGTAATAGCAAGTAGGTGGGACTGCCCCTATATCCGGCACTGCAGTAATAGACATGTTAGTAGTGCCGGATGTATGAGGTAGATAATGATTTTTTTTTTTTTTCTGTTTCATTTTATTTTTAATGTTACTAACCATTGGACCTTTGATGTCAAAATAAATAAATGAATTATTATTATTATTATTTTATTTTTATTTTTATTTTTATTTTTATTTTTATTTTTATTTTTATTTTTATTTTTATTTTTATTTTTATTTTTATTTTATTTATGTATTGTAATTTGAATTATTAATTATTTGATAAATGGTGTCTATATGGGTCAAAATGGCCTGAAATAAATGAATTTTAATTTTTTTTAATTTTTTAATTACTAGCTGCCCGGCCCGGCTTCGCCCGGGTACTGTTTCGTTTTTTTTTTCAATCTTTCTGAGAGATTTTCTTAATATTTTTTTCCGTAAGAACCTTGTACAGAGTATTAGAAAACTACAAAAAAAAAAAATCAGCCAAATCGGTCAAGCCGTTTTCATGTTATGTCGTGACAACGGAAAACGGGTTTCATTTTTATATACATAGATAATACGTGTTTATCTACCTCACATGACACCTCAACCCCTATTCATCTCACTGCTGGGATACGGGTCTCCCTTCAATCAAAGGGGATTAGAGTTACTCTGCCAAGCTGCTCCAATTTGGCTTGAATGCGGATTGGCAGAGACATAGCAGAGACCAGTGTTTTCAAGCCGCTTGAAGGCCACTGATTTAGCTTAACGACTGTCACCTATCGACAACAGCCGGGCGACCGCCCTCCGAAGCACGGGTAATTTTATCTACCCACCCATCATTTTACTAGTTTGAAGTGGTACAGCCGGTACAGCATTTATGAAATGCATATTTGCCGCTTATATGATTGAAGCAGTCTCAATGACATTGGATACGTCAGGTTACTTATAAGTGTCCAAATTAAAATATCAAGCATGTTGTGTTAAGATAACTTTCAGCCAAACATTTTTCGGCCAGCAGTAAAACCAACCGAACCGTAGGCATCCGATAAGAAAAAGACTTTTCCATGGGAAAGCGGGTCACATGCAAACGTAGATGTTGATCAGGAAAGTCATTGTGAATAAGCATGAAACCTCAAGAAAATAACATCTCGAAGTATAATTTCATAAGCGGCGACCAAGAGAAATTCATAAGCCCATCCATCTCTATGGCCGGTGCTATATCAACAGCCAAATTGGGGTTTTATTGAGATTTTGTGTGAAAGCAGGTAATATTTCAAGAGAAACCCCAGACGTCCTTATTAAAAGCAAGAAGGTCACTTTATTCAATTTCGCTTATTAAAAAGAACTTCGTTACATATTTTATTAATAAAAGACAAGTATACTTAAATATATTGGCTTTTTGTAATTCATTAATTTATATTGTGAGCGTAATGTCCTTTGGTTTCGCTCGCCCAATTAAATTTATTCTAAAACATAGAATGTTACATTTAAAAAAAAAGTTTTTTAATTTTTCAGTACAAATCGGCAATT
The DNA here is from genome assembly GCA_905163395.2 of Endotricha flammealis. Taxonomy (NCBI): domain Eukaryota; kingdom Metazoa; phylum Arthropoda; class Insecta; order Lepidoptera; family Pyralidae; genus Endotricha; species Endotricha flammealis. The sequence continues at coordinate 16,138,155 of LR990860.1, forward strand.
ACATACTTTATACCCTAATATTTTATCTTAAAATAAATTAGCTATGTATATATGTAAGATTCAGAGTCCTGACTGACTGACTGACTTAACTATATATCAACGCACAGCCCAAACCGCTGGGTCTAGAGATTCCAAATTTGAACTGTAGGTTCCTTACGACGTCTTAGGGTGTACTAAGAAAGGATTTTTCAAAATTCCCACGGGAAAGCGAGGTATGCGCTAACGAAGTTGCGAGGGTATATCAACGCACAGCCCAAACCGCTGGGTCTAAAGATTCCAAATTTAGCATGTAGATTTCTTACGACACATCTAGGCGTGTACTTAGAAAGGATTTTTCAAATTTCTCACGGCAATGCGAGATATACGCAAACGAAGTTACGACGGGACGCACAGCCCAAACCGCTGGGTCTAGAAATTCCAAAGGCATGTATCCATCTAGAAAAGTTCATGAAAGAACAAATAAATACCAACAAAATACGGTAATACGGTACGAAAACTGATAGCAACACTAACGTGTAAAACATCGTCTCCGGTATTTTTAATTCGTAAAAATATTAAGTAATAGAATTGTGTATATATATATTTAAAATAGTGTGTCCCTAGTGATGATAAACAAGTGATAATAATTATAATATGAAATACTTTGAAAAATAGTCTAAAATAAACAAAAAAATAATAATTTACTAAGTGATAACGAACATCAAGTGCTAAGTTTTAACAACAGTGAAATAAACACTAGTAAGTACATCAAAACTTCATTGAACTATGAAACATTGCGAATGTAAATAGAAAAATAACTATTATTACAAGTAACTAGTGTTAATATTTTATTGTGGGTACATTTACGTAAAATATAAAAATATAATAACGGACATTATAACGACCAAAATTTACTAAGATACATACTAAATATTTCGTCGAATAGAGTTAACGAGTCTGTGGACCAGTGGTTAAGGATTTCTATTATCGCTGTAAGAGGTCAGCGTTCGAGACCCAGAAACTGCATTGGACTTTTTAATGAAAAAATTTTAAAATATATATTTTTCTAATAAGAATACTAATAAGAAATATAATATTAGCAGACAACAAAACATCTACACATTGGTTTCATTTCTTACGGAAAGATGGCGCCAACGTGCAAAAAATGTAACTCCACAATTACTAATAAACAATTCTTGATTTGCAATTTATGTGAACAACATTATCACTTAGATTGTACAAGCGTATCATTTCAGCGCTTTAAAATAATGACAAAGGAAAATAAAAAAGCATTTAAATGCCACTCATGCTTATCATGTTGTCGAAAAAAAACTTCACAGCCTCATTCGGCTACTAGTCCAAATGAACAAAACAATATAACACGCCCTTCAACACGCAGTAAAAAATATGAAATACAAATACCTATTGATAATTCATTTGAAGCTCTCTCAGACAAAGACTCAGAGGAAGAAGCAGAGTGCTCATTAGTATCAGCACTTTCATCAGCGAATGAACACAATAGGAGCTTCCCAGAACTACACCTGAATGATAATGAAAAGCTAAAAGAATTGAAACAAAGACTATCCAAATCAGAAGAAAAGTTACAAATAGCAGAGAATGAAATAGATAACTTAGTATCAGAAAATCATACGCTCACAAAAAAGATTACAGAATATGAACTAAAAATAGACCAGCTTACACAT